>WBMW01003830.1:1446529-1653524 GCA_013396635.1 Penelope pileata | reverse complement strand
AAAAAAAAAAAAAAAAAAAAAAAAAAAAAAAAAAAAAAAAGGCCTGAAGCAATGGTGGTTACCAGACAATAAGTGAAGATTAGTGTCCGCTTGAGACTATTAAAAAAGAAAAAAAAAAAAATCGGTATGAGAAAATCTCCATGATCACACGAACTAAAGGTCACTCTGGCCCCAAATGGAGCATATGGTTCTGTAATGGGTAATGGATGTGTGAGATGGGTATTAACTGTACATAATGGCTAAAAATACCTTCATTTCTCTTAAAGCAAAACAAAGAATACAATAAATTATTGATATGTTAAAAAACAAATTGGCTGTCCAATTTAGTAAATTACTAAGCTTTGGACAAGGGAAGCACTTAAACTCAGGAAGAAAATAAAACTTTAGAAATGTATACATGCTTTCTTTTAAATATTATTTTTCGGTTTTGCAAATTTATTAGCATTTACATGAAACTTTTACTCCACAGATTACTATAAAATTTAACTATTAGCTAACTTGAAGTGTGTTTAAGACATCAGAGAACCAGAGAATCATAACTACAGACTCTAATAGGCGTACTTATTTAGAAGGTAATATTTCAAACAATTTTTGCTTTCTCAATTAAATAGTTCATACACTCTCAGACTTCTGATATCTATTTTAGTTTAATAAAATGAAAACAGCCTTCAATTTTGATTTAAGAATTCCACCATAGCATCTGAAATAATTTGCTGAAGCTTGAAGTCAAACAGGAATGTTCTGTTTTAAATACATTAAAATAGGAGATCAGTCTTCCTCCCACACTCGCACATCTTTATTTCAGAGAATACTTGTAAGGATTTCAACTTTCTTGACAAGAAACACTTGCATTTATTCTGTGCCCCTGTATGGATGAAGTGGTCTCATTTCATTGAGCCATATTCTTTCAATGACAGAAGTGAAACATACATGCATGACTATTAATGGAGTCAGTGTCTAGAAGGTATAGCAAGAGGCATATTTAAAAATCAATTTTGGAACAAAATAATGGTTTCCTTCAACTGAAGTGATATTTTTGATGCATTTACCTGCACAGGAGAGGCATTGGAGTATCCTCCCATGGTTATCGGAACAGAAAATTGCTCCATGAACACAGGTAGCGTTCCCAGTTTCCCTGGGAATACAAAGTCAAAGAGGGACCAGAGCTCCTTCAGGTTATTTTGCATAGGGGAACCAGACAAGATGATGCGATGGGGTGTGCGGAACTATTCATTAATAAAAACAGAAACAAAAGTAAGTCATTTTCATGGCTCATGGTATAACATGATTCCTGCCTCAGAGGATTTTCATTTTTCACCAACAATGAATTCTCATTTTAAAATATGTGGCCTCACACTTACTATGAAATAAACAACCTTCTGTGAGATACTGTCTGTGAACCGTTAGCAGAAAATGAACGCTAACAATCTGGTAGCTGTGCCTAATGGTAAATTCCCACACAATTCAACATTTCTGATGTTTTTCTCTGCTTTAACTCTATAAATCCTTACTGATGTAAACTCACTTAAAACATTAAGTAAACTAAATATCCAAATACAGGCCACTTATTTATGCTTTTATTCCTTATTAATGGTTGACAACATAATACAGGCTATTAGATCTTGGAACAGCCCCCCCATCACACTGAAAATCTTTCATTTGTTTTTGAGAAAGTACCTGCTTGCAAGCAAGTGTGACTGCAGCATTTGGATTGCGGATTTTGTGACCCTCATCCAAAATCACGTAATGCCAGTCATAGCTGTGGATGTTATCCTGCATCAGTCGAATGTATGAATAAGACGTGATTAAAATTCCATGGCATGAAGCAATTTCACGAATTAGTTTCACCTAAAAGCAAAAAGGGAAACGTGTCAGTAACACAAGGAGACTGAAAAGACTTGAATGATGACTGAGTTTATCTGATTTCTAATGGACTAAAGTTTAACTGCTACAGAAACCAACTGGAGTTAGGTGCTTAAATACCTTTGCATATCAGGACATACATGTGTTTGTTGAAATTCATACAGGAAAGGGAAAACAAAACCAAATTTTCCTCTCTCTCCCCAGGAGAGTAACCTAACTATTAAGATAATCTTTTCTCTGCTATACCATGTTTACATAGCAATTAGGAAAACAGGACTCTGTCTTCAGTTGCTGCTGCATGGCTGAAAAACGCATCAATTCAGTATTCAGTCCATGTGAAAGATACATACATTGGTAACCAACAGTTCTAAACTTCTGTTTTAAATTACTCTTGGGGAAAAAAAAAAAAAAAAGGAAAAGTCCTTAAAGACTCAGATGGTGTTAAGAGATCTCTTCTTGGAAAATTTCTTACTACAACTTCTTGCCCAGAGACATAACCCAAGATTCAAAACACTTTTCCGCAATTAACCGTTCAAGGATTCCTACTTTCTGATTACCACCTCCTCATAAAAACATGAAGCGTTAAATAATGTTGACATCATGATTCTCAAGAAAATGTGCAATCTTTACAGCAAGATGTATTACAGACAGTAGGAATTCTAAGCAGGCGTGAACATCCAAAGCTAAATTCTACCCGATACACTGCCCACAGCCTGCACCCATGTCCTGGAGCCTCAGCAGTGCCGTAGCACAGAATATTGTAGACATTGCTACTCAAACACTTAAGACAAATCATCTCGGGCGATTTCAAATTAAAAGCTTGTAAAATATGTAACCTCTCCTAGTTTTTGCAATTAATAGGGTATGTCTGCAATTAGCCTGACTTACAGAATGCTACACTGTTGTCATTAAAAGATGTTTTGTGAAAGTGCTGCTGTTATTATGGAGGCTCAAGAGACCAATCCCTCCTAGAGGGCAAGCAGTGGACTAGCAGAAAACAACAGCCATAAATCACCCTGTCAGGTAGCACAGAGAACAGAAGTGAAACACAGGCACATGAAGGCCATTCACTGTAAACACACCACAACAGAATCCTAGTCAGGATTTACTGAACCTGTAATTAATTAAAGTTTCCTTCAAGCTAAATTTTTAATAAACAAGGATTTGTGCTGACAATGAAGAAATACAACATCACAATTTTAACAGCTCATACAACACCTCTCAACTATCATTTCACTGTACTGGGGACTTCCTTGGAGGTTGCCTTATCTTTAAGTTGCAGCTCTTGAAATAATTTAAAATATTTTAAAATATGATAATAGATTTAACATTGGAAACACACTTTTGATGCTGTGACACTTGCTATTTTTCCATTTATTCTTCAATTCACAGTTCCTATTTGGTTAGATCCAGACATGTTTGCATTGTCATTATATTTTTTTTTTCTTGGAAACACTTTTATTAAATATTTCAGGGCATATACCGTTAAACTGAAAAAAATGCAAGAGTGAGTACAGCTCAGAGACAAATTCTGCTAATGCCAAAAGATAAGAGTTATTGTCTAGCTTTGAAATTCTGAAGTCTGGTCTTTAAAAAGATGCTAAAGAACATGAGAACATGCAAACAGATGGAATAAGGCTGATATTCTAGTTTTGTTCAGCACAGTATTTCAGACTATTACAGTTCAAGGAAAATACTTTCGTCTAATGTCGTGGTGATTACATTGATTACGTTGACCATTGAGTTGTCTTCTCTGGGATGCATGTACTGTACAAAGGCTCTAAGATTTTCAGCAAGTACCATTGCTGAAGGCTAAAACGTTCTAGTGATGTATTCTATGGATAAACCTTTAAGAAAGCCTTTCCTTCCTGCTGATTACATTACTGTAGCTACAAGTTGGTCTCTGAAGCTACAAAACCACAATTATTTTGAATAATGCATACAGAACTCAGATTTATCTTTCTAGCAGCTGAAGTAGTCTTTCTAAAAAATAGAGAACCCAAGCTCTTCTATAATATTATACATTGTAATGCTAATATTCCTAAGTAGAAATACACACGTAACACTAGACTCAAATAACTAGACTAATGATAGCTGTGAAATTCTCTAAACTTTCAGATACCTTTAAGGCACTTGTGAACTCACCAAGGTAATACCTATTCTCTTGCACAACTGTATATCACTTGTCAATCAAAAATGCACTGTTCAGCAGTCTTTTCTATCTCATAACCAACCACTAAGCCCAGAGATCCATAAATTCAGCCTATAAAACCTCTAATATTTCCCTGCCCCCAACAAAACAACCTAAATGGCACTGTGAAGAGGCTTCAAAAGAACACATTACAATGTTTAATAATGTAAATGTTGCAATAAAATGAGCTAGAGCACTTACTACCTATTTAAGAGGAATGGTATTTGTTGTGGCATGATACAAAGTTTATCTGAGTTTGATCCCTAACACAGAAATAGAGTCTTCAGCTAAAATAAAGGCTTTCTATCCAGTCATGCCAAGAACTGTAATCTCTGTTGTTTATTTTCTTTGCATGTAGATGATATGGTCTACTGTGAGGGTAGAAGGCTTAAAATCTACAGCGTGGAAAGTCATCTTCAAATAGGTGATTCCACAGGTGCAGGTATCATGAAATGATAACTGCTTTTGAGGGCAACATTTTGTCCAATGTTTGATTAGAATAAATGAATATGTAGGTAAGGCTTTAAAGAGTACATTTGGTTACCACCAGAAAGAATAAATAACCTCAGTGATATTTGCTTTAAAGATCAAGAAATTAAAAACTCAGCCTTGATCTTAAGAATACAGCCTCTTCCCCATGTTTGAGATGTTAAATCAAGACAGCTGAAGTTCACGATTCCTCTTAGATTCTATGATTTTATACAAATGCTCATGTATCATCCATTTCTGAAACAACAGGACAAGCTCTCTCTTCAGAAGTCTGTCTTCTCCATATTCCCTGTTCTACATCATAAATAAAGCAGTATTTTGGACATGGTATATTGGATATACTACTTTATTTTAATTATTAGAGGTGTCAGAGCTCTTGGTGTTTACAAGTCACTTTATGCAACATCAGGTTTGAGTGTAAACTACTGCAGGAGGTTAACCGTATAAAACAGCGACAAAAGACACAGCCACAATTGCTGTACCATGCTCAAACTGAAAGCTGACCTCATGGAGGAGGACTACTTCAATCTGATTTTTCCCACCACTTCCAATTTACTGACATTAATCATCAATTAATCATCACAGAAGAACCAAACGATCTTCTGCGATCACAAATTGGGAAGTGGGGGTGGGGAGAGAATACAATCAAGTGTTACATTTCATCCAGATGACCTCAAACTGGCTCTGAAATCTTGGAAACCTATCCAACTTCTTGTTGTGTCTACCTTCCATCATCTGAAGTACCCGCCTGCTTTCCTTCGTGGATAGCGGAAGGCCAACAACAGCTGTTGTCTCTTTCAGCTACAAAATACTGCTTTATTGTACACCTGTCATTACTAAACTCTTTTCTCCGTACTTTTCAATCAATCTTCATTTTTCTGAAATCATTTGTCCCTCTTTCACAAGTCTGTACAGAACAAGTTGCAACGCTGTACTTCATCATGAACAACCTCATGTCCAATTACTACAAGATAAAGCATTCCACAAAATCCACTAAGATATTAATTGTCTGATCTCCACTTAATTTAGGGGACAATCAACTTCTTCCACTAGTCCACACCAGTCTAACTTCTGTTAACCCAGAGGCTGAAGTAACCTTTCTCGCTCCAAAAACAGAGAACAATGTTCAGTTCCATGATCCTGTCTGCTTGCAAGCTAACTGTCCAGCACAAAACTCATTTACTTGGTAATAAACTGCAGTACGCTATCAGAACAGGCTAATCTTGGAACTGTCTACTTCATTCCAAACAAGTCTGTGCAATATTGAGACCGCACATGCACACTGTCTTGGCATTTTGCCACATGAAATTAATCTCAAATAACATATTTATGATGTTAGAACAATCTAATCACAATTTTCGTATTTATTTCTTAAACAATTTGTTAGCCAGAGCATAAGGGCTGAACGGTCCCTGTGTGAGTGCTAAAAAGTTGACATATGCAAAGCAGTCTCCTGTAATGCCACAGGTCATCAGAAGACAGAATCATCATGAGATCAGATCGGCGCTAACTTACTCACAGAAAAAGTGCATACTGAAATTATGGGTAGGAGTAAATCACTGGACCTGTATGTATGTGATGTATTTTCAGTGTATGAGTGGCATTTATGTCAATAAACTAGTAGTAAATTCTCTTCTTCCAGGTATAAAGACAACTAGGATGGGAAAGTACTTGCAGCAAGGAGGGTGCCTGTCTCTCTTCTCAGGTGGGAAGCAAAAGGACATGAGGAAACAGTCTGAAGTCGCACCAGGGTTGGTTTAGACTGAGTACTAGGAAGAACGTCTTCAGAGAGAGGGTAAATTAAGCATTGGTACAGTCTGCCCAGGGAAGTGGTGGAGTTCCCATCCCTGGAGGTATCTAAGGGATGTGATACTAAGGGACACAATTTTGGTGATGGGACTCAGTAGGTCAGGTAGATGGTTGGACCTGACGATCTTGAAGGTGTTTTCCAACCTAGATGATTCAGATTCTATTTTTTTTTAAATTTACTTTAGTCATAAACTTGGTCTTTATAAAGAAGTAATTAGGAAGAAATGTGCAGGAAGCGATGGCCACATTAGCAGTGACACTTGTTTAAAGCATCCTGTTGCAGTTATCAAAAGATGAAGAGTAAGGACAGAATTAGAGCACTGAACCTGTCTAAAGTGATCATTTGGTATTAAAATTCTTTAAGTTCTTGAATAGGCATTTCTGAGAGGAAGTAAAATCCTGAAAACTTGACTATGTATGCAGATGGAAAAAGTTTGATACAGTTTGTCAAGTTCATTAACAAATACCTCAAAATAAGCATACCCAATTTAATTTAGGAAGACATATAAGCATGTTATTGAGGTCAACAGACTTTTAGGGATTGAAGACATACCAAGTTAATTGAACAACAGGAAGCTATTAGCACATTAGAGTGTGCTATTTCTTTTTTGCCGTGTACTGTAGAACTGCATCAATTACCTCACAATATGTTTAATCAAGTGCAATTAAGCACCATATTATTTTAATGTTATTACAGGAAATTCAATAAATATTTAAAGAGAAATTTAAAAATGCTTTGCTGAATCTTGCAAATCCCTTTAAGTACCTGAAATGGGGCAGGAGAAAACAAAAAGCAAAGTTTTCCTTGTTTTGTTCAAGCAAGATATCAAGGATTGACAAGTCTGACTTGTCTGAAGTTTCAGCTGAAGAAATGGAATAAGAACATGCATATTAAGACATTGGCCAATAAAATTAAAAGACAGAAAAGGCACTGCCTGAAGAAAACCAACACAGTAACATCATCATTAAAGGAGACCAGGTGATATGAACTGACATATTGGTCAAATGAAGAAAAATTAATATGCCTTTTCCATTCTTACAGAGAAGCTCTCTCAGTGATTAAATCTCAGTTTCCTTCAGCAGAAAGACTGAAAATGTTCTCACACCAAATCACGTAAGTTAGTTACTATTACCTGAGCACCATCGTATAAGAAAGTTAGCTATTACACTGTGCTGGCTACTCTAAATGGTTAAGACTTTTAAAGGAAAAGGACATGTTAACAGCAAAACCATTACGCACTTTGATTCCATAACAACCTGAGTTATGTCTATTACTTCAGGGGCCCCATAGCAAGCTTGAACTAAATGCAATCTGGTTTGCAAGCAGTCTGGCCAGGGCATCACAAACTTAGAATGCTTTGCTTGTACTGAAAGGAGAAACCTGTTACTATGTTTAATTTGTTTAGGTAGTGCTATTCTGTACTATTATATAAATGTACTCCCTTGTTATTCCCTTTTTGTCCAATTCTCTAACTGATCTATACATGACCGTGAACTTTGTAATCTTTAAAAAGAAACAGACAGAGAGCACAAGCTTCCACAGAAACATTCAGGAACATGGGATAACTCTATTTTTCTGATGAGTGCAGAAAAGAGACAAGCTTCTGGAATTACAAAACGAATATAAATTATTACCTTTTTGTTGGTATAAGAACCAGTTTCATGGAGAATGGCAACCCTAAATGGAGGCCACCAGGTGTGGAATTCTTTCACCCACTGATGCATCACAGTAGCTGGACAAACAATCACTGTCGGACCCAATCCCTGGTACCTAACCAAAAAACAAAACCAAAGCAAATCTTTAACGTGAAATAAATACTCTGTATTAAGTGTCTTATTAAAATAACCTGATACTCTGAAAAATTAGGAAAATAACATACTTGGCAAAAAGCAGACAAACTCATGGACCCACAAGCCCTTCATCAGGTTTCAACAACAGATTTCAATCCAAATACAGGCTAGAGATGGGTTACTTGAAGCTTGCAGATATTCTGTTTCTTAAAGCAAACAGACTGTTGGTGTGAAAGCTCATTTGCTTCTTATCCCTACCTCAACTTGTCTGACAAAAGATCTTTCCCCTCTATAACAGATGCAGTTTACAAAAGGAAATTTCTACTACCTTATTTTGAAGAATATTTCTTCAGAAAATTTCATGGATAAAAATCAAAGTTGAATATTTTGGATGTTCAAAAATAGCTCTATTGTCTTCATACTCAAGTGCTTCCAGCATGACAATCTTCACACTTCTGCACAGTAATGAAGGTACAGCTACCTCCATTTTACAGAACAGGAGCTGAGGCTGATAGGAGACTCAGGGAAAGGCTGCAATGCCAGATTCATACAGCAGTACACTAGCTCCCTCTGCACATCAAGGCAACGAGACATGAGATGAGCTGGAAGTCACTCAGACATGCTGACAATACAACTACACCCACTGTTAACACCACCTGCTTCTCAACCAGATCAACTACGAGGTCTTCTGATTACTAAATGACACAGCTCTCAGGTAGAAGCTGGCCAGCTAGTGTTAGTGTCTTCCTCATCCCAAGTTCAGCTGTGGAAAATACTTGACCATGCTATGATCAAGCTATTTCGGCACTCTGTCTTGCAACATACAGGCAAATAAAAAATTCCACAAAAAAAAAAAATTTAAATTCGTCTTTCCCCATGGAGTTACTATTGTGGTGGACTTGCTAATTAAACACACCAGAAAACCAAACCAAAGCAAAGCAAAGAATCAATAAACAAACCAAAATAAAAACAGAATACATGATCTTATATGCAGAAAGAACATTGCAGCTTCAGTGTTGATATTTTGTTACCTTCAAAGTTTCATTGTAGCCTCACTGCAGTATCTTAGGTTTTAAGGTGTAACTGTGTAACAATGTCAAGCCATGCTCCTGAAGGATTTTTGTTTACTCAGTGCTCCTCCACTTAGGGCAAGTAATACACCTGCACAGGTAATCTGTAGAGTAGCAATCCTAAAACAGGCAGTCATATCAAAGTAAACCAACTGGCCTGAGTGATGGAGTACAGTGCAGTGGCTTTTATATAAAGGCTACAGTAGGAAACAACTGAAGAATATAATTCTTTCATAGTTTTAAGAATTATTTCACAAGTCATGAATTATCAGCACTGCTCTTTTTTGGCGTAGGTAATTCCCTGCCGATCAGGAACTGTAACTTTCATCACAAATCAGCTTGCTACTTCCTGTAAAGCATTCACCTGGTGTCATGCCAGAACAAATATTTTAATGTAAAACTTAATAAATGGAACTAAAGGTATTATAACTAATTTAAAATTCCATATTGTGTAAACTATTGATATTAATGTAATTGAGTTTGTAAACAATCCATTTGTGGAAGCTAACCTTAGACACTGTATTGACCCAAAATATCTAGTGCGGCTCATCTGCAAAATGAAGCATCAATGCCTGGAATTCATTAAAAGTGTTACATGTTTAATTTTTCCTGCCCTACAGCTCCATTGTCTCGTAAAATTTTTCCTTTGATGTCCCCCACTAAAAGAATTAAAGGAATATTGTAATTGAAATGTCATTAATAATTCACAGGACCCTCCTCCACCAGCAATACATCTGATGAAATATTAATCGAGCTCCACAGACTGACAGTCTGCAGAGGAGCACTTGCCTGTAATTTGAACCACGAGTCCTGATCTTGCTGTAGCTCAGACCTGCCAAGAAGGCAATTATCTGGATGGTCTTGCCCAATCCCATCTCATCTCCCAGAATTCCTCCTGCCTGCTGGCAGTGCAATTCCCAGAGCCACCTAACACCTGTCTGCTGGTACCTAAAAACAAGGAAAAAGAAGATGGCAAATATTTGATAATAAAGATCATAACAGAAAGTACTCATGAATTAATCATTTGGCAAGGTTCTTGCACCAGTTACAGTAACACGCTGGATGCGTGTTTTACATGAGCGCTCTATTTACTAGGTCATACATTTTTGATACACTCAAACGTTACATGCGACTTTCATTCTTTATGCAATACTAAAACATTTCTAATTAAACTGATAGTCATGGTAATTAGAGGGTATTTTATTTCATTATTATTTTAAGTGTTAAAAGTAACTTGGAAAGCTACTCTAACAAAGCAATATATTTTCAGAAGAGAAGTCATACATGGGTGTAATCAATTATATTATTTGGAACATACGCCTTAAATTGAAGGAGAAGCTTGACTTGTAAGGGATATGGACTTAACATTCCACTCTGAGAACAGATCACATCCATCACAGTATGCTTTCTTTTCATATAAATTCATTTCATAAAATTTAATCCCTTTCAATGAAGAAAGAAGACAACAAGGCAGAATGCTTTGGAAGGCAAAACAACAGAAACTGTTCCAGTGAGTGGGATGCAGCAGGGCGTTGTTGTGTGAGAACATCAGGGCAGCTTCTATTCCCAGTCACTCACTGGAAATTGCACAAGCAACAATGTAAAATACATTCCAATTAAAAGAAGTAGATCAGAAAACAGCATCTACAATGGCAAGGTAAAAAGGCAGAGATAGGGTGTTGGACGAAGAATCCTTTTAAAACTTTTTTCTCTTTTTTTTTTTTTAAACAATTATAAGAAATAATGACAGCAGCAGGAATTAAACATTTGAGAAAAGGCAGTTTAAATCGAAAACAACAAAAAAGTGAAGCAACAACATATTAAAGTGATTAAAAAAAAATATGTGTCAGCATTTCTGTATCTTGTGACTTAGAAGATCAAGGTTACTGGTATTATTTTCTTGATGGCATGCATTGCTGTGCTTGGCAGTCCAGCAAAGAGCAAAACATAGTTGCTTTTTTAAAAATAGAGATTGTTCATTTGGGGGTATTCTCATGCATACTTCAAAACCCTGTTTCTTTCAATGAATAATGTTTAGGACTACTGACAGCTAACAACACCAGTGTCTCGTAAGTCCTATTAAAAATCAATTTATGTTGTGATCTGTATGGATTTAGATCAACGCTGAAAGGAAACAATCAAATGGCCTGAGCAGTTACAAAAAGGTGATCAAAGAACACATCTAATGGTTCAGACATCATACTATCTGCTGGCATCTCAAATGCATTATACCAAGAAGTCCTTAAAAAATTCCTTTTATTAGGAATTAAATTCACCTTAAAAATGCAGGAATCTAAATTAAACAACTACAAAATGGTTTCCAGGAGTAGCTCTAAGTGCATGGAGATGCTACTGTTACAATATTTTATGAAGGTCAAACATTTTCTGATGGAAATATTGAAGAATTGGAGAAAAGAGTCAGAAGCTACTCCAGACTACTTTCCAGCACATAACTTCAGAAGACAACTTCCTGATGCTATTTTGCACTATTTCTTAGGATTACAGCCAGGGCTGAAAATCTAACTGCACTTATAAGAATCTTTGTCCCTCTCCCTCTTTCTTCCGAAAAATAAGGAAGATACAGTTTATGAACAGTAAAGTTTGGGAGAAATTCTGCTCCAAAGATATTTAAAAATTGAGAAGATGCAGGTGCTTTCATCACCAAACATATTCAGATAAACAAAATACAGTGTTTTAATAGCTACTACTGACCTTAGCAGGTATAAATGGACACATTAATAGACTAAATTTACCAGGAAAATCTTTGATCTCTGAAGATAAAAAAAAAAAAAAAAAAAGAAATACTAAAAGTTTTTGTTCCTCAAACAATGCAAGAAGAGTAGCAAAAATCATGCATTTTTCTGCAATGAAATGAAATTCTCGATAATTCTGGATCACAAAACACTTCTCCTTTCCTAAGTCACTAACGTGGTACACTAAGACAAACGTTCAGAGGCTTTCCAAACAAGCCTGAGGAATAATTAAGACTTTTTTTGCACTGGAATTCACATTAAGTAAACATGCTATGATGCATCCCTCAAAAATTCACAACTGTAGCTAGAAGAGTTTAGTTGCGTTGTTGCTGAGAGAAAACAGCATTGCAGCTGTGTTAGGAAACCATGCACTCAAAGTATATAAGGAAGAAAGCTGGTTTCTTGCTTACATAGAATTCTCTCGTGTTAAGCACATATGTCTTTAAGTCAGTCTTGCTCACTAAGCTTGGTTTTACTCCACACCAGCACCACTGGTGCTAGCTAAGTACATGTTGCTGAACGTTCCTCAAAGCAGACAGAAGTATACAGGGAAGAAACAGACTGTACACCTTAACAGACTTAGAAAAAATAAAACCTAAGAAATGAAAAACGAAAACAACCAATCAAACAAAAATCCCAATCAACTTAAGGGCCTAATGCTTCTACTGTGAGCTAACTCCTTTGAAATTCAATTCAAATATGCAGAAAGATCATTACAGAACAGTGCTATACACCTCCTCCTAGGGTCAATATACTTCCATGTTTTCTACTAAACTTGTTCAGAACTCAAAGTTTAATGACTATTGACTATGGGCCTTCCAACACTGGAGGTTTCAGCATTTAAGTTACAAGTTAGACAAATCATTCAACTCAATTGATCTTTCTAACCACTTAAGAAGTTTTGCCAACTGACTCATGCTTGCAGGGATACCCTTCATTAGTGAGGCTCATACCTCTAAGATTAATTTCTAGCTGTCTGCTATTATTTCGATTCCCTCTGGGTTGCTCAGACCACACATCCGTTCTCAGGATGATTACTCCTGCAGTACCTTTCCATAAACAACTGGAGACCACATATTAGCTGTGTATGGTCCTGGCAACGCAGTCATTAATTCATTTCCATTTCAGAGCTAGTGCTTTCCTTCTGAAGAATTGCAGGACAACAAGAATAATTTCTTTGAGGTTAAGACTAAGTGGTCTTGTTGGAAGGGACACCATGCATGCCTGTTAGAAACCATAGCTTTCTACTAGATTAATTATAAGATTTTAGAGTTAGCTTTTGGAAGAGCACATGGTTTTTGTTCTGTGTGAAATGCTGCCAACAAAAATGAACTCAAGTCAATGATGCATGGAAGTTTGAAAAAGATTACAGATGAAGTTAACTTGTCAGCTGCTACCTTGTTTGGATTGCCTCTTATGAACAGCTTTTTGAAATGAAGATGAATTGCTTGGAAGTGTCACCAGATACCACAGTCTCAAAAAACTGAAATGGAAAGCAGTCTTGCCGAAATCTGTAATCCACCTTTAAATACTAAAGGAATTAAGAATGCTCTCTCCATATTTGACCATTTTGACCAGTAACATTTTAAAGATCTTAGAAAAAGACCTCAGAACTAGATCAGAGAAAAAGCTGGCTATAGTTTTTGCTGTTAGAAAATTTCAATCACCCTTAACCCCATTACAGAAATACTTAGATTCCTTGTTTTCATTTATTACAAATTGCCAACACTGTACCTTCAAAATAAAGTTATTCTTATATCACTCTGCACTTGAATTAAAAGAAAGCACTTGCAAATAGAAGAAAGCATTTACAAAAATAGACAAGGAGAGCTCCTCAATTTTTAGCTAATAAGCATTTACAATACTCATGAGCCACTTATTAATTGTATTTTCATAAAACTGTGTGCTTACAATAACCAACCTTGTTTGAGGTTTGGTCCTGCAGGTTTTTTTTGTTTGTTTGTTTTGTTTTTGAAATAGAAATAACGGTATCTGAAATTGCAAGCAAAGGGCATCTGGAAATCACCACTGTTACTAATACCATTATTAACGGTGTACAATAGCCTAATGTTAAAAAGAAAAAAGTATACAATACATACTTAAAAAGCTTTTTGAAGAGAAATCCTGGAACTTTGAAACCCTCTTCAAATTCAGTGTCACTTTCATCAGAAAGTTCCTCTGCCACATGAAGTTCTTTGTCCTTCAAACGTTCTTTTTGCCATCTCCTAGAGTGACACAAGGAGTCAAAATTCAATTATTGCACAGAATATATACCATATGAATACCATTTGAGGAAGTGACTGTAGAACTGGAACAAATAAGTATTAAACTATCAACAGCACTTCACAGACAATTTGGATTTTGCTGGAATTCCTTGCTGACGGTATATCCATTGCAGGCATGCTAAACATCGTGTATAGCCTACCAAAATCCCTACAGAAAGTGGCAGGATACAGAATAGATGAAGAACATCCTCATGCTATTGCTCTGCATGCGGCACAAAAGCAGACACATTTCATCTAATAAAAAGATTGCTGCATCTGTAAGGTTCAAATGACTTGTGTGCCTCCTTGCAGATACCTTACATATATTTAATTAGTAAAGTTTCTTTTAATCAAAATCCCCTGTCCTCCCCAAACCAGACAAAATACTTTCAAATGAAGCATGTACTGCAATTTAAGCCACTGTAGACATCATTATTTGAATACTTTTTCCATACTCATAATTAAAGGTGGTAAACTGAATGAGGCTGAAGAAGGAGCCCTGGCAGCCTAAAAGCATCTAATCCGAAGCATAAAGCATAGAAACTGACATTGTTCAGGTCTCAAAGAACTACAAATAGCAGTGACAGGATGAAAAAAAGCAAGTGGAAAATTTAGGCCAAAAACCTAATATAAGCCTCCTAGCACTGAAATCTACAGTATTAAGGTACAAATAGCCTCCTGAGTGAGATGCTAGAAAACTCATCTGTCCAGTATTAACTTCACTTTGAAAACTCATAAGAATAAACTCTAGAACAGTCCTACAATAACTAGATGGAGGAGGCCTGAATGGGATGCATCAGTTTTCCAGTACACCTCCAGTCTCTGAATGACAAACATTCCAGCTGAGTGAACATTTGCATTCCCCTCCTGGTAACAGTTTACCTCTCCCATTTACCCCCTGCACAAACAGCTTCTCAATGGCTTAAGCTCCCGCTGTTGGCTGGAAAGCGGCAGCAGCAGAAAGATGGCAGCGTAAATGAATTAACAGAGTTCTAAAGAAATATCCATCTTCTAGGGAAAACGATTTATGACCTATTCAAAAATGTGATGAAATTCACTCTCTTTTTAAAGTTATTCATCTCTATTTTTCTGTAAAATATATATATAAGAAGAAGCATATACATTTAGGGAGAGAAAAAAAATGTATACTATCTTCATATTTGAATACTTGAAAGAAGACAAACTGCACCTACAGGCTGACATGCAAAGTATATTTTATTTCCAGTCTTGCTAAGCACAATCCAATGCACTTCAAGCTTGTGGGATGAGTGAGTGTTTTCAAGGCTGTATGTCAGGAAAAAGAAAAAAAGCTGACAGGATCATCGGATGTAGAAACAAAATGTAAACACTTTCATTATCTCAATTTATATCCTGACCCAACCAGCCAAAAGAACAGAGTTAGAAGTCACTGTTAAAACTTCCCAAACAACTACCTGCAAAGCTGCTACTGTTTTGTGACATTTTGCACCTCAAACCTGGCAAAACAATCCAGAAGGCACTATAAAACATCCCACGCATTGCTCTAAGTCTTCAAGACTTGACTCACACTACTTGGCTCGATGACGTTAAGAGCAGACCCTACTGGTCTGACGCCCTCTGTCCTGATATGAGAAGAGTTTCTTCCACTAGAGAACCCCCCCCCCAATTAAAACAGTTGATAAGATTTGATTAATGACTGAAGAAAAAAAGGAAATGAAGGTCTAGTGTTTCCCCTGTATTTTTTTTTTTTTTTTTAAACTACATAAGCAGATCTGGGGGCAATGGAACCAGTGGTTCCTGTCTTCCTAAAGACATTATTCTGCATTCTCTGGTTTTAAATAGGTGAAAACACTGAAAAAGAACTTTCTTGTTGTTACATCATTCAAAATAATCTCCACAGGAAGTGTGAACTCTTAACAAAACATGCTCAAACTGTTTTTTGCGTAGTGGCAGTATTAATAGAATTTTTAATTCCTGACCACTTACCTGGCAAAATTTTCAGGTACTTCACTTAAAGGCTTCTGTGCCTCTGTCAAATTTGTTTAAAAAATTTGGATTAAGAGAACAGGAAAGAAATTCAATGCTCAATACACAAATGACAACCATATACTCTCTCTTATGCAACAAAGCGAGCTAGGGTAGCTTTTTAGATCAGCTTTTTGCCAACATCTTCAAAAAAGACACACAGCCTGCCTTTATGGAAGCAGTCACAAACATGCAACTGTGGCATTGCTTTATGAAGTGAAAATAAATACCATCATCTCCAAAACATGCAAGTTAGAATAATTGCAAAAAAAAAAAAAAAGAAGAAAAAAGCACGGAAAAACTAACTAGGAAAACATAATACTGGACAGGTTCATAGAGACAGCTTCACAACAATATATTTTGATCTCAAGTTCCTAAGTCTTCAGAAGCAAAAATCCTGATGAAGGGGAAAAGCAACATATGCAGACAAAAAAAAAAAGAGGGAGTCTTCCATTTTCTGATGAAAAACAAAATGAGTTGCTAATAGTTGTTTAAGTTCTCAGATTGTTCTTACTTCATTCCATGAAATCACGTACTCCGCTAAGTAACAAAAGAAAAAAAAAAACCTTACAAAAATATATTAAAAGTCAAAAGTTTTCCCTACAGACATTTTTACATATCTATCCTAATACAGGTGTGAAAATCTCTATCTCAGATTGGCAATCTGCTACATGCTTGAATTAGGAAAACAGCATCCATGCTCTGGAAGCTACCTCATCCAAAAAGGCTGATGGATGATTCTAGGAGCACAGCATAAAAATGCATTTATTTTTGTTCAGTACTACAATGTTGTGCTATCAGGCATAGGTTATCAGTTATTGTTCTAGGTTCCAGAAAAATGTCAATGATTCAGATTGACAAAAGCTGACAGTCACTGCTTCAGACTGTGTCACTGCTGGAACTGACACGTCAGAACTTGGTTATTTTACCTGACCGAGTTGAGATAAGACTTGAAACACGAAAGAAAACATCTACTTATCACATTAAGATCAAAACAATTTCAAATAAAAAGAACTTGTGAAGTGACAGGTAGGTCACTGTGGAATCCGTATAAAATTCAAATTCAATTTAATTGACAAGCAAGTAGTGTTTTGTTCAAGAGTCTGCCTCCAATTCTGTCTCAATACCAATCAACAGCAGCCAGCACTGGAGCTTCAGTCTCCCCTGGGAAGAAGCAGATTGCCCTCTAGTGTACATCAGAAAAAGTGATCCAGAAACAACCAAGAGGAAACTTCTCTGCAATGTTAGATATCTCTCAAAATCATTAGATACGTAGAAAATCAACGTATCTAAGAATTCAAACTAATAAATCCTGTACCTACTTACCATAAAGAACTATTTTTATATACACATTGCACTTGCTACTTTACTGAAATGCATAATTACAGGAGCTGTAGAATTGAAGGCTCTGCTGTCGTGCCTTCCAAAGGTCCTCAGGCTTTTTGGCCCTTGTTTTTTTCCCCACTCAGTTTGAAGAAAAAGCAGCAATTTGTTGTTACCACTATAGTAAGTTGCAAACCTTGAAGAAGTTATTCTGTTTCTGAAGAGCTGTGAACTTGATGCAAGATATTGTATTAAGGCATATTACAGTAAAACTTCATTGTTTTCCAGAGAAAAGTGAAAATATTCTAAATGGCCGAAGCAATGGGAGGACAAACACTATTTGCCAGCCCAGACCACTCAGGTGGTCAGTCTGGTCCCGTGCACTTCTCTGTAACTCAAATTTCTGAGGAAGAAACAGCAGTAGCTCAAAATTTGACTTAAAGATAAATAGATTGAATAATAAAAAAATCCTTATAAATCTGAGTTACATTTCACTATTGTGCCTAAACAATCAGTAAACACAGGTTTTATTGTATCAGTCTCTTGAAAACAGAAGCACGACCTTTGAGAAATGCATTTTTCTGCTGTCCACAGTCACCAACGTAAGTACAATTTTACCCTGCAAGTGTGGAACAAAAGCCATACATCATACAATTAAATCTTTCTTAATATAAGATTGTATTCAGATACTAAGCCCATTTCCCACTTACTGCAATACCCTAGAAAGAAATTCTGCATCCAAAACAGTAATGAGCACAATTCTACTTTTTTTGTTTTTGTTTGTTTTTTCTTTTTAAAATACAGTCAGGAACCAAGCTGAGTGTTTAATATAGTTTGCATTTTGGAAGCACAATACGTTTTCTATTTTAGACAGCTAAGAATCCCTTACAGATCATTCTAATTTGCTAAACTGAGGCATTCAGCATTCCTTTTCTGATCTAACTTTTTATGGTCTGTACGGGTGGATTTAATTGGTACATCCTAACAGATGAAATAAATGCAGTTAGTACCACAAGTCTCCGCAAGTAAATTAAGACTGATGTAGACGATTACACACTTGAGCTTAGAATGAAAGGTGTACTCAGCAAGTGAGCCAAAATATATCTTCATTTGTGTCTCAGATTTGTCATTTTAAAGAGCAGTTAGGATGCTCTAAGAAAATGTCTTCCAGGAAAGGTAATATTTAATCCTTTTTAAATTTGTAACTCTGAAACAATGTGACTCGGATGCTTCAAAGACAGCTAGTACATGAAAACTGCTCTGACTTGAAAAAAACACAACTTATTTTTCAGCTAATTTGATTCTTTTTTATCAACTGTTCTGTGCACTGATAGCCACAGCTTCTAGCAACTCTGCTTCTTGGATGTCCCTTGGGAGACATGGTGAGCAGCTCTTCCAGCCTTGCCTCCCAGCCCTTGACAGCAATTGAACAAAGTGCTATTCAAATAGCCATACTCCACAAACTACACAAAAAAGCCAAGAAAATACAGATGTGGCACTCATCTCCCACAACCTGAGATATATTCCTTCCCTGAAGCAGTAGCCACATACATACTGGCAGCTGCTAGGGGAGTAATGACCATAGGACTGCTATTATTTTGCGTTTTTTTTTCCTTTTTCTTTACAAGCTATTACTTCATGCAGATATTGTATTAGTGATGTCAATAGTGTAACACATTAACCACACATATAATGAGTAAAAATTATTATATTTACACTATTTTGATACATGCAGGGAGAATTTTGACTAATATGCAACAAGACTGGATGGGCTGCAGCTTCCACAGCTGCGAAACCTTGAAAGAGTAAAACATTTCTTGTTTTACCACGTTTTCTTGCTGAGAACCCAGAAAAGGCTTATATCCTATGCCTTTAATCTGCACAAGTGAAGCTTACTTCTATTTTCTGATTCTAGGCAGAAGCTGAAAACAGGTGCAGTTTCACTCACTGAGCAGCCTTCAAAGACAGTATCTCTGCCATGACCTGACTGTTACCCCAGGCAGGTGACAGCTCCAGACTCTACCAGTGCCAGCACAGAACAGCTCACGACTAGGAGAGTCACTGCTGAATATGATAAAAAATACACTGAAACCACAGCTGTTGGGGGGATCAAGTCTCTGAGACAATCAGCGCTATCCTAGAGACTGATAACCTAATCCAGGCCTCTGGGTTCAGCTGGGAAGAGCCAGTATGAAGGACAGTTGGAGACAATGATACTCTATCTTGCATTGAATCCTCAACTTACCATTTAGCTGCCTGATTGTCTTACTGATTTATGCTTCCTCTCCACACCCTGATGCTCCTTGCTACTTTTCATCATTCTTGCATGCTATGATTCACATTACCAGAAGATTTTTCCCTACATGTCTGCACAGCAACACTGCTCCAGTAATAGTTACTAAAGAAAGGCAAGACCCACGCAAGGGAACAGAAATTACTAAGAGTGTGTTGCTGAATTCTGGCCTTTTCTCTTCCTGCTGATCACGTCTGGCTGTCAGTGACTAGGCCAACTGAAGCAAGTTGCCTTGAGAAGAAAAGTGAAGAGCTGGGCATTCTCCTGCCTGCCCTGTTCACTGCAGATGCACAAGCTCCTATTTGGAAACAGTCAGTTCTTCCAGCAGTCCTGCAGTTAGCTAATTATCATGCTTTAACATCATCATTGTATTTTCCCCTTGACACAGACCAATCTCTTCAAGTCCCATCCCTGAAAAGTTTTAATGTTAAGGAAACTCATTTTCAGTCTTTAAGAGTGTAGGACTTTATTCAGCGCCAAGCACAAGACTAGATGTTCAGAAGACTAAAGTGATCCTGAAGGACTTTCCCTTGCCTATCTCAGGAGTAAAGTATACCATAATCTCACCCATTCATTTGCATTCAAAAGTAAAACTGATGTGAAATAAGACATAAATGTAAGCAAATGACAGCATTTCTATAGCATTCTTAATATGTTTCTTAATTCACTGCACTTTATTTTCTCATGGCATTTCCCATAATGAAGATTACCTGGGGGTGTCAGCATAAAAACGTCAATGTGGACAGCTGCAGCTTAACAGCCACAATAACTGCAGCTATGAAATTTTTAAGAGATGTAGTGTTTTGGTGGCAATTACAGTTATTGATATTTCTAAAATTCATTTAGGCTTTTATTGTAACTTTAGTAACCAAAAGAAATGTAGTCTATGATATGACTTTGCTAAGGATAAATTGTCACAATCTTAACGTTATTAAAAAACGAGTTTGAATGAATTTAAACTGGGAGTCATATTAAAACTTTCAATCAAAATAAATTACTCTTGATGAAAACACTGAATTAAAAATGATTTAATATTGGTCTAATTTACATGTGAAGAGTACAATTTTATTCAATAAAATAGTAAATATTTTACCAATTAAATACAATTAATTTATGTTAATGCATCCAATAAGAAACACATTTTCTTGACCCTATGGACACTGCTCAGATTAGCCTCTTGCTGAAATCTTCTATTCAAGAAGCAATAAATTATGTCTTAACCTTGAAAAGCAGCATTCTGAGATTCCAAGCCTCATGCCAGCTCCTGATCTGCCTTAGTAATCTGGGATGTGAAAGCCAAGTTGAGCTCTTCCTACTTAAGGTTCTGTTACCAGTAATAATGCTGCAACTGGAACACAAGCACCTCTGCCATCAGAGAGTACCTCCTCCTCCACAGCAGCTCAGCTCTCACCCCAGGAAAAGAGAGGTATTCATACCACTACCTCTCAACTCCCTCTTTGATAGAGTTTCATGTAACTATAAGACTTTATGCTTCTGTAAAGCATAAAATTTAAGTCTCCCAAGCATTAACCAGGCCTTATGCTAGGCCTTTTCACTACATCAGCCACTCTTCACATCAGCCTTAACATCCATTGCTCCTTTCACTCTAGGACAGCTATGTTCAAGTTGGAATCCATGCTTTTCTGAAGGACTCTGAACCAGTTGGAGGACCTTCACAAAAAGTAATGAATTTAAAGCATGCTATCAACAAGCTGAGGTTCATTATATAAAGCTCAACAGTTATAGTAGGAAAGGGGCAACATGCCAGCAGTTCAGAGAACAATTAAACAAAACCATTGTAGTGATCCTGATCTTTTGGCTTCCAGTATGTGCCAAAAATCTCTCTCAACTTTACTGGTGTGCCTAGTTGGCATTTTAACAACTTAACAAACGACAGGTCACTTCACTGGCCCTTAAAAATGTTTTCTGGGCTGCTGTGAAAATGGAAACATTGTACAGTTCTATTGTTAGGAGCTCAACATATATGCTACCCGTCCAGAAAACATCTCAACAGCACACTGTGGCTACAGAGAAACCACTGACACCTAGGCAATACAAATTTCATAAATCACAGATTAGCACCAAGTGTTTTAGCTGCCATTTTCAGAAGTAACTTGTGGTCCTGACATCTTAGCCATATTTCTCCACCTAATTATACTAGTTGATTTAATAAAAGATGCTGATTCTCCTTATAAATTTTACACAGTTTTCAACCTTAGGTCATCACAGCAGGAGAAAAGTACTACGACCATTGCCACCACCTCTTCTGAGAAGGACATCACCATCACTAAGAACAAAAAGAGAAGAAAACCACCGCCAAACAGGGCTGCTCTTTTTAGACTTGGCTCATAGCAATATGAATGTCCAGTCATCTAAGTTATGCAAGAAGTATCGCTCGCTAATCAAAAAGAACAATGATGTCCTTTCCAGTATGAATTTTACAAGTTTAAATTCACAATCCACATTATACTGGATCCACATTAAACTGATGTTTAAACAAATATATTTGCCTCAGATTTCAATAAACTAATGGATTCTACAAAAATAGTACATAACTATTTGTTCAAGGAATTTCTTCTTGACTAGACATTAACTAAAGACAAAACCCAAGTGTCTCATCCCGAGCCGAACCAAAAATTTCTCTCAATGAGAAAGTGCCCCCCCTCTGAAGAGTCAGTCTGTCTGTGCAGTAATTTTGCCTATCAAACAGAACACACCATATATATCTGAAAGGTAGGTATGAGGATCTGCAGACAAAAACACCGCGTAAATAAACAGTAATGCTGCCAAGTAATAAATTTTTACATATACTCTATTGCTGGCACATTCACAGTGCTGTAAATAACAAACAAATCTAATACTGAAATAACTTATTTTTGAATGATTCTCCAACTATCAGAAAAACTAAACAGCAATAATTAAGAGATATGCCTGATTCCTTTTGGAAGGTTATGATCATTCTGACCGTCTGCTTTCCCTTACTCCAATTCCTAGCTGTGTATTATTGCCTTTGCCTTCTGCATGTGCAATAGCGTTTGTTAATGTTGCTACTAAAATGTCTGGGACTAACCTTAGTCTCTGTTTATAATAGTCTTCATCTCCATCATCTCTCCATCTTTTTACTTTGCGCTTCTCTACTGTATGGTCTTCCTCCTCAGAGCTTGGAAAGTAGTCAGCATCGTCTTCAGCTTCTTTAGAATCCCTCTTTACCAAGTGTTTTCCCTTTCCTGACAACTTCCTGAGTTCATAATCAGAATCATTATCAGCATGTGAAGGTACCTGTTCTTTCTCCTCTTCAACTGCTTCTGGATCAAAGAGTTCCTCATCAGGTACATATTCAGACTCTCCACTATCATCCTCCTGTTCACGCTTCAGCTTCTTGGACTCAAGATATTTCTTTTCTTTTGGAATCCCTGCTTTTGACTGAATCTGAAGGGTATGCTTCTGAAGTTTCTTCAAGTGTTTTTTTAAGCGCTTATCTGTTTTTGACAGAGCTTTCCCCCTTTTTTCCTTTGTAGGAGTGTGGGATGCGGGAGCAATGCACTGAACATTTTTGGCTTGTGCTTTCTTCTTTGCTCCTTTGTGAAGGGATAACTTCTTTCTCTCAGATGACAGCTTAGCTTGGTCTGCTAAATACTTCTCAAAATCAGACGCTTCATTCAGCATTAATCGTCGTGGCTTCCTCTCTGGCTTCTGAGGTATTTTAGTTCCAAACGGGGTCATCTGGCCAGTACGAATAAGCTCTTCCCACTCTGTTTCCTGAACAGGCATAAGCATACTGCCAAGAGATGATGGACCAGGTTCTGTAACAAAAATCAGAACATCCATCATGCCTTTCACACCTTCTGAAAAACATAGAAACTAATTTGTTTTTAAATTTAAATCTGCTTAGTTTTTTATATACAATCCCAAACATCACACAATAGAAAAGTTCAAAAAAGGCAGAAAACAACAAAACAATGTCAAAATAGACTTTTAAACTTCAAACTACTTCTAAAAATTCATATAGGAAACCTCATACCCACTATCAGAATGCTAATACCTCTGGAATAACCTGCATCAGTAGCAAGAACTACCACAGAAGGTAACACTCAATGCCACACAAGCTCTAATGTGCTCCCTGTGCTTTCAGTTCAACATGTTATCACGTTCACTACAAGAAAACACAGAATTCCCATATGCAACAACACTGACCATTTCTATTTTTATTCCTGATTGTACAGACTTTCTTATAAGCTTGAAATTTGACATTTCCATTAAGCATGCCAGGACAGAGACAAAAATATTAAGAAACACACAAAAGACTGCCTTCCCACATACTTAAAAATAATTCTAAAAGATCTTCCTACTCTACAATACTGTTATTAGGATTATGACTTTACAAGACAGATTGGAGCACAGCATACTGCCACAAAAGAGCACTTCAGTTAAACTCCATACACCGTTACTGTACCTCCGCAATAATATATGCCAAGAGGAAGGGGACTATATGTGGTGGGGGGGAAGAGGGTCAGTGCATAGGACAATGTTGTATGGGTTGAAGCTTGCCCTTCAGCATTCCGCACGTAGCGATGGTGAGCAAAATACAGTTAAGCTGCAGTTACAAAATTCAATCTCAGTTTCTAGACAGCAGTGAGGAATAAAACAATGAAACATCTGCGTAAGAAACACAGAGGACAAACATATTGCTCTGGAAACTGCTTATTCTTTTCTTTTTAATGTATCGCAGCCTGAAGGAGAAGTGCTTCCTTCCTACATTTCTAATGATATTTCCCAACAATAAGAAAAACAATTTTGTTAATGCTGATTGATAGCATCCAGCATACAAAATGTAATTCAATCACAATGTTAGTCATCTTTATCAAATTAGCTGTAAAAAAATGTTAGGATCTCCAATTTATTAAGCCCAATACTCTAATGTACATTAGTCATCCCTACTGAGCTGAGCATGGATTAGCATCCATTTTTTAAAACTTCCCACATGAATATGCCAAGATCTGCAATTCTGCAGGTGCAGAGAATAAGTGTTCCTAAATCTCTCTTTGAAAACAAACCACTGAAATTTATTTCCTTATTGACAAAGATCTTGCAAGTTACCTTCAAACAACAAAAGGCATTATATCAAAGTAGAACAGAAATTTCAGTATTCCCCATACCTTCATCATCCTCGTATTCAATCTCATTTACTTTATCAAGAATCTCTGTTCCACCAAGAATCGCTTGGAGACGTTTTTGTTTTGCTGTGATCTTCTTTAACTGTTGCTCCTTGAATGACAGTTAGGTACATCATTTAATCTTTAAGCTGATTCATAAATCTGCTATCCTTTTAAACAATACTTAAGCTATAATTCTTCAGTACTTTCTACCAGAAAGCCATACTCAAATGTTCAAAGTATCCCATCTAAAACAAGTGCAAAAAAGTGTCACCAAGTATCTATTGCTTACTGACTCACAAATGTGCACAATTTTGTGTGTACAATCATCTCAAAAAAAAACAAATGCAGTAAGATCAGATAATTTATACACACATTTCACATGCTCTTTAGGCATTTTCATGTCCATCTTTCAAGGTCATCTTATAATTATGTTGATACTAGCAAAGGAAGTCCGTTAACTGGACTAGCGAGATACACAGAGATTTGTAAGACTGTATTACTGGCTAATAAGCCATTAAAACCAGCTATAAGATTTAATACGATTTATTTATCATCCAGAAGTTTTGGAAAGTTTGCTTAGAAAGGAACAAAAAATGTGAATTGGTCAGATATCTTAATACATGCTTATACACAGTTAATTCAGGAATGGTCACAGCTAATTTCACAGTAAAAACTACAAAGTGAAATGCTTTTTTATTTTGCGTGAAAAAATTCAAAATTCAACACCACAGATGTTATAACAAACGTAGTTCATCATTGCTATGAAAATGGTTCATAAGTAGCTCTTCTGCTACACCTTTTATCTGATTGCAATATCCTCAACTGTCTATTTACCAGTAATGTTGCAATTCCTTGGTGTTGCTAACTTTCATTTATGAAACAAAAAATTCCAAACAAAGACACAGGCAATGAAACTTTTCTCATGTGCAACTTCACTTTTTCAAAATATTTCCTCACCTACAGAAACACATTATTGAGTGCAAAAAAACAACCAAGTTCATGGCACAATCAGCATTTTTTTGTTTGGTGAAGGAAGATCCACTGCCTGCCCAAGTTCTTATGTAGCACCTTTTGAACTGCAAAGGGTGAGTGTATTCATGTACAGTACAACGTATTGCCTCCTTTGTATGCACCCTTCTCCTTGCTACCAAAGAATTTAGATTACAAAACACTTCCTGTATGACAACTCTAAGGAAACAGATGTAACAGCCATTAATTTTCCATTTATGTCAATAATAGAATAATTCAGTCTTTACTTTTTCTTTTTTAAATACAACAAAAGGAAGAGTACTAAAAGGCAATTATCCCTGCAGAGTCCAAGAGCAGCTTCAAATACAGCATCTGCCTCCTAGGGCACTGTGATTTAACCAGACTCCTGAGGTTATTTAGACCGCTTTTGCAGATTGTAGTTTTCATACAGGGATTGATTCTTACCCTTTGAAAGCCATTAGAGATGGCTGACAGTGGATTTCCAGTGAGATATCAACTTCATCTGCAACTAACTTGCATAAATTATTTCAAGTAATATGAAATTGGGAAAATATAGTGTACAACTCCATGGTAACACTTCAGGTGAGTCCAACAATTGCATATCTTCCCTCTACTTTCAGCTGCTCACACCTAGTCCTGTGCCACTATTCAACACTGTCCCCCCACATCACTCTCTTGAATGGCCCATTGGGAATACAGCATTATCTCAGTCACTGAAACGATCAAGAGAATAACTAAAAAGAAACAACTGAATGGGGTCAGACGCAAACAGCCTGAGACTGGAAAGAAGCGTGGACAGTAAGTTTTAGTGTTGGGTGATCATCAGAGAAATTATTAGGGTGCATTTCCATGAGACAGTGAGAGGATCTAAGAATCACATTTCTGACCAAGAGAAGTTTTCTCAAATCTCCTTTCTATTCACAGCTGAATAGGTCTAATGTTTACATTACACTGATGGCCGCTTGACTGCTCCATAACTCCTTTAACTTACTATCCTGGCAGGAAAAAGCTGGAGCAGCTTCTTCCAAATCAGTAAATCACAAAAGCTCATGGAAGGGAATGTGTATTGGTACAAAAAAAGAAACAGTTCGTGAAAGAGGATCAGGGACAGGAAGATGGGCAATGAAGACCATGAGAGCTGAGATTTACATCAGCTACTAAGCCACACTCTAACAACACTGCTATTTCTTGAAATACTACTAGGAAGGATTTAATTAAATTAATGCAAATCAGCCTTCCAAGCAAGTTTTCCAGCTTAGTCTGAAATTTAACAGTCAACACTCTCTCATCAAACAAACAAATAATCAACACCAGTTCTCTCACTTTCATTCTTTAGTTATTTACGTTTTTTGGTAGAAAATTAAACCATTTTAAAAGGGAAGGAACAGCAATTTTAGATTTACTCTGATCTATATAACTAAGCAAGAATTATATCACATAATCCAAACCTTAAGCCAAGACTAAGTATTGTCAGTAGGAAATTAAAGTAATCTAATCACCTTGTTATATTTTTGCCGTTTTACAGAATCTAGTTTTCTGTTTATATCTTTGTTGGTGGCGGCCTGAGGTGAAAGTTGCTCAATAATTTTATTTATTTGTTTCAGAGATGTGGTGCATGATCTGAAAAACAAGAAGATTGCAATGTACTATTCAGTTCTAGTAAAGAAACACAGAACATTTTCAATTCAGACAATTTAGAAACTCCCGAATGTTTAAGTTAAGATTTAAAAAGGACTAAAGGTAGGTTTTTAAATAGACACCTCATAGTTAAACATCACTAGAAATACAGAAGACTTTGAAAACTTAAACATTATTAAATATTTGTCAACAAAGTTCTGCTAATACTAAAATTTCAAAGGAAATGATGCTAAGCAAACCACTGTAATATTTAGTACTCATAAGTTACAAGCCTGATAATGACAGTTAGGAAATGAACATAGTTGATTTTGTCATCAAAGATAAACAAAACGCAATAAAAAAAGCTACAAGGGCAACTGTCAGGAACGGAAGCAGCACAGAACTACTTAAGATCAAGCACAGTATCTGTTCTTAACGGTTTAATATCTGATACGTCTTCAATTAAAACATTTGATATTAAGCAGATTTTCGGGCTCAGGAATCGGACCTGGAGCTTGCTCCCTCTGTGCATCGTCCGAATATTGTTGATGTGGCCCTGAGGGACACAGCTTAGTAACGAGGAACTCGGTAGGTCAGGTTGATGACTGAACTTGATCTTCTAGATCTTTTCCAACCTACCCGATTCTATGATACTATAAAATAATCTAAATAGGAAATCCTACGTTTTTATTTTGTAAACCTGTTGACAGTTTGATGTCATTATATAAGGATGCCTATTTGTTTTACACAAAGAATAGATTACAGGATACAAATACAGTTTCAGGAAGACAAACTTTCGCAAAGAATTAACAGCATATGTACATTAAACCTTCCTTACTTATGTACTACCATTTTCCATGTTTCTATATACAGTAGCAAATTCAGGTTGAACCACATACTACAAATGATCTGATATTATTTGGTTTTGCTGTTGAATTTGTTTGCAAGGAGGAACTGTCCCACTGTCAGAAGCAACTAATTATGTTTATTGATTAAAACAGCAGAGTATTTCATAAGTACACACAAATTAGCATCTCAAAGCATAATGGAAACACCACAGAAAACTCTTTACATCTGCAAAGAAACCACTATTCCCCTCATATACAAAGAGAGGCATGGTTTCCTTAATTGTTAGGGAGGAAATTGCTGGACCACTTATCTTTCTTCAGCTCTCATCTGGACTCTACTACTGTTCTTCTAGGAGACGTGATCTACCAGCTAGCCAGCTGTCAATGCCATCTTCACACCGGCAGCCCTCCCTTTGCCTTAACACTTCTGAACTATTCCAACCCCTTTCTCGGTCTTTTTTGTCACTTTAAACTACAGCACCCTCTTGCAGCTCTTTGATCTATTAGCCCTTGCCTCCTCGGCCCTAGGGTCTCTTACCCCAATGCAGCCACTGTCTTCTTCCACAAAGCTTTATTTAACAGGACTGCAGGATTTAGCTTTAACTTCAATCTTTTTTCCCTCTACTTCTCCTACTTAAGCTTGTGTGGATATTATCTCATCATGTAGCTTCTACCATGAACTCCATACAAACTACTCTGCTTATTTCCCCAAAAATCAATTTTCAGACTTGCACAGAGCCTCATATACAAAAAGTTTCTGCAGGGTTCCACAAAATATTTGTATCTCCTCAAGTAAATCTAATTTTAAAACTGTAAGTGGGAGTTGAGAATAGAGGGGTAAGAAAAAAAAAATCAGAGGGTACTTTTTAAAGGAAATCAGGAAAATATCAACTAATTGATAGAGCTGTGCATCTCTCTTTCAATAACCAGATAATCTAATTGCCATGGTTATGTTTGCCTTCTCAACGACCGCCTACTCATTACTTCCTCCTGCTAAATAACATCTGAAATCAGGCTCCAGTTTTACATACATACTAAATTTCACATCTCCACACCAAAGCTGGAAAATTAATGAAGCGTATAGAACTAAGCGTATGCATAGGAGTTCACAAAGGCGATGGAGGCGTACAGCACTTTTGAGCACCAGAAGACAATGTTAATGCAGCTCAGTGAAAGAGATGCACAGACCAAATTATTTACCTGCAGTAGTTCACACACTAGTTCTACAGTGACATTAGAAATAGTAAGATTTAAGATGAAAACTCAAAGAGCGTGGCTCCTATCCCTCAGGGTGTTCCACTATCAATACACCACACATTAAGCATTTGATTATTGAAAGGTGTCCTTAAGTACTTTACACAAACACTTGTGGTAAGGCTGTTTTGGTTGGAGTACGCCAATGATGTGGAGTCATCCAAGTTACAGAGAAGAACTGTCAAGCTACAGAAAGAAACTAGAAGCAGGTAACCACATGAAGCATGCAGAATTGAAGAAGTGGTACTTTTCTGAATATAACTTTGAATAACAAAGTATAATGCTGTGATCCACTGCCCAGAAGACAGACACACATCTGGGTAAGGTAGGCAATAAAGCAGAAAAAGGAGATGCGCTCTAAGACTCCAATGCCTCGATGCACAACTGAGTGAGCCAAGTAAGAACAATGCTTGTTCTGATTTTTTTTTTTTATTTTCCAAAATGTGGGTGACTCAGAAGAGTACACAAGATGTAGTGCTCTCAAAACACCTTTTTATCTTTCAGCTTTTAAAAACATGAGATGCTGAGCCTCATCTGATTGCCAGTAACAGAAAAAAAGCATTAACAACACAAAACTTACCTTAAGTCATCCAGCACTGACTGATATTCTTTCTCAGCATCAGCTATTTTTGCTGCTTTGCTAGCTTCATTAATTGCATTATCTACTTGCTGAAGAACTCCTTGCTCCAATACATCCTGGTCATATACATCAACTCCTAAACCTTTGAGCTCAGCAGCTTGTGCACTGTATGAAACAGACTGAATCTGTTGCCTGTCGATGTGCAAAAAGGGTTGTCCTCTTCTGGGCACCTCCAAAGGAACTGCCATGGAGGTGGATGGCTGGCTGTCACGGTTGTGAACTTCAAAACGATTACCCAGGTCACTGTTACAAATGCCATTTTCTTGTTCAGTTCCCAGTTCTTCAGCATTGCAGGGGCAATTATTGCTTACAGTAGCAACAGGGTCTTGTTCTTCAGTACTGTCTGGTAGGTGGCTGTTTTCTGTTGGCATCCTCTGTTCAAAGACAACAAAGAATAGTAAGAACCACATCACCATACGAACATTCAAACATAGAGTTCCTCACAGAGATGGTGCCCAAATAGAAGCGAAACAATAAGCATGTTTCTTCAAGAGAAGCTGTTACTTCAGAACAACTGGTAGTTTATCCTTCTAGGAGCCTTCCTCTACCCAAAGGCTTCTCCACACTGATTTCAACAATCAAAAGAAAAAGAAGCAGCAAAAACATCTTGAAGACTACAATGTGGAATATTCTTAGAAAATGCTGCTATCAAGACAAAAAGAGAGTCTGGAGCTACTGTTCTTCTCAGCAGAGCGAGCTGAGCTTTGTGTGAATGGTCATGCTCCAGAGGACAACATAACAACAACAAACGGAACATAATATATCCCAAACCAAAAATACAAATATTCAAAACAGGATAAGACTCTAGCTTAAAAAACAAAACATGAGTAGTTGCTAAGTATTTTACAGCCTGACGTAAGTTTTCAGTGGGACAGAATGGCAAAACAGTCAAGTTGGATGCAGACAAACAGATCTGTCAACTTGATTAGGAAACTGGGTTTGTTTGTGTATTTGTTGCTGGTAAGAACACAGCCAGAGAACCATGCCCATCTGACATACACCCCCTTACCTTGTGGCAAGATAAGAAAACATGAGCGAGAAGTCAAACAACAGCTACTAGAGAAACCCAGAAGCCTCCAGCACTGTGACAGCAGGCTTCTCACCACTCCAGGACAAGCAGAGAAGCTGTCTGCAAATCAGACGAGGAAGCTCGCCAGCAGAAGTGCTGCTGAGCACCACTGTACGCTTCAGCTTGACAGTTCAGCTTTGCAGCAGAACACGGTTCCCTAACAACTGATACGCTCTAGCTCTGGAACACCTTACCACGGCAACCTCGGTGCTGGTCCTGCTTGGAGCCCTTAGAACAAATGTCTCTGAGAAGGCCGCGCCCAGCTTCGGGGAGGTGCAAGCTCTGAGATTTGCAAGGAGACGCTATCGGGGCCGGGGGGCTCCAGCATCCCCTCCCAGCACGGCAGCCCGCGGGGCCCGGTCCCCGCTCACCTCTTCTTCCATCAGCCCGAGGCACGCAGCGGGCCAGGCCCTGCGCTCAGACACCGCACACCGCTACCGACCGCGCTGCCCCGGGGCCCGGACCGCACTGCCCGTCCCACGCCGCACGGTTTCACAGGCTCCCCGCGAGCGAGCCCGGACCGGCGGGGCTGCGATAGGACCGCGGACGACGGTGTCCCTCGGGGCTCGCGACGGGGCCCCGCCGAGATGGGAACGCGAGGGGCTCCCCCGCGGCCTCTGCCCCACGCGGGCACCGGGAAGCAGCACCCACCTCCCGCCGGCACCGCCGCCGCTCCGCAGTCGCACTCTGACGTCATTTCCGCGACGCAGGACCCGCCGCCGGGACGGCCGTGACGCGCATGCGCGATGCTGTGGTCATGCCTTTGCTTTGTGCCCGTGGCCGTGGTGCTGTTAGTGACAAAAACGAAATTAAACTTTCTCCAGGACTCCTCTGGCCTTCTGTCCCTGCTTCCTTCTTCCTTCTCTCTCCCTGTTGCAGTGCCATGAAGGTCCTGGTCCCCGTTTCTCCTCTCTGGGCAGCATTGCTGACCTTTTTCGCTGGCAGCCCCGGCTAACTGCGGGGACACACACCCACAGGTTGGGGTTTTTGAGCTCAGTGAATACCGAGGTAGCCAGAGTAGAGCTCGTGGCTTCAGGGGATGACTTGTGATACAGTTTGACTACAGAATTGCTTTCTTCAACAGCCTTTTGGTTTCCTTGCTGTGTATATTCCTATTGTCATCTTTTTCAAGTGACTGTCTTGAAACAATGCAGATTAAAAAAAGTATTTTGTAAATTTTTCAGGGGCAGGGACAAGCATGTAAAAGTGACAAGAGACATGATGCCATATTCTTCCCACACTTAACTTGAACCAAGGGCTACAGACCCACAGAGAAGGAAGGCTCATCCAGTGATGGGCATACACTTACAGCTCACCTTCGATCCAAGGAAGTCCTGGTTCTTGCTGCTGAGTCACCCTGCATGTGGAAGCTTGTGGAGACTGGGCTTGTAGCAATGCAGAAATGTCACAGCTGTTCAGCAGAGGAGTAGCAAAGGTTGTATTTGTTCATGATGACATAATGTTGTTTTAATCATGAAAGTTTAAGGATGTAGGTTAGGGTCTATAGGGAGAGAAGATACCATTTACTTGATTTTGGGCTTAGTCTTCTTTATACCCTTCTTTTAGGTATTTGTACACATGGATAAGATCCCCCCTAGAGCCTGCTCTTCTCCAGGCTGGACAGCCCCAGCTCAGCCTTTCCTTGTAGGAGAGATGCTCCAGCCTAGTGGCCATCTTCATGGCCCTTTGCTGGATGCTCTCTCGTGGCTCCATTGAGTCTCTGATACTGGGAAAGCCCTCGTCCCTCTAGGCAGTGGTTATCTGACATTTTCTCACCCTGTGTTTCTACAGTGCATTAATGGAGCCCACATTTCTGTGATAAAACACTACTGAGAAATTAAGTACGCAGTGATTCAAGCATTTGAAACATAACCGGAACATTTTTGTCAATTTTGTGACATACCTAGCACACCCACACAGTCCCTACACACTTGCTCCAAGAGTAGGAGTTCTGTTTCTTCTTTTCATAAACCACAAGCACTGACAGCTGCATAAAATATCCTACTGTGTTCTCCATTTCTCTAAGAAATTAAACCATTTCCTTTAATGCCCACTGGTGTGAAGTGTGAATTAATAACTCTCAAAGTTGTTGGTGGCCTGGCTGTGTTCATAACAAAGATTACAAGTCCTTGGCTGAAGATGTTCCTCCCCCACCCTTCCATTCCCTTATTCATAGAATCATAGAATCACAGAATGGTTCAGGTTGGAAGGGACCTTAGAGATCATCTTGTTCCAACCCCCCTGCCATGGGCAAGGACACCTCCCACTAGACCAGGTTGCCCAAAGCCCCATCCAGCCTGGCTTTGAATACTTCCATCCCAATCTCTGGAACTCTCAAGGAAACATAGAACTGGTCATCTAGAGCCTGTAATGCCAAGATCTGAAAGTTCAGCAGTAACAAACTCTGGTTGATTGATAGTTTCTTGTTAATTTCCTTAGCTCCTATACCGCTACTACAAACATCCTTTATTTAGTATTTAAAGACTAGAATGAGGAGGCTTATTTTTAACATTTGTTACCATGTTCTAAATACACAGAATAATGCTTTGTAATTGCTGGAATCATTGAAGATGAGGAGTGCAAAGTCTTCCAGCAGAATGAGAAAGGCAGCAACCGGGGGACGTTTAAGGACAGAGCAACATCAGGCTATTGTCAAAAACTAAACTGCTTTGTGGAGGGTAGGCTCAGTTGTCCAGAAACTGATTAATAAGGAAGAGGAAAGATAAGTTGTCCTGGAAGAAGAAAAAAAGAGCTTTGTATTATCTGCCAGGAGATGAGTTTTCAAATGAAAAGCTGTTCCTTTCCCAAGCTTGAGAGGAAAATGAGTGAAGATTTTGTTATGTATTTACAGATTTCGGCTGCGGTTAGTACTGAGTGCAGAAATAAGAGGCTATAATCCAATGTTAAATACTCTTGCTCTGAGGCAGGTACTTGCAGAACAAAACAGTTGTGCTGGTGTCCTGACTGTGACTCCAAACATCCCTGGTAGAGCTTGCTCATAAAGATCGCTGTTATTCTCTGTGTGGGAGGGGATGTGTGGGACTGAAGGTGCTCTTTGTGAGAGTGCTCTGGAAAAGCAGCTTAAAAATGTGGCAGGCCTTTCAGGCAGAGACTGAACAATGTCATCTGCCTGTGAAATGCCATGTATACTAGAAGTGACCTTTAAATAATAAACATGTTGTGCAACTAATGTCTTACAAACTGTCAGGCTCCCAGGTGGTGTGCATGTAGGCTGTTTGACTGAGTCTGCTGAAGCTAGGTCTTCCAGCAGCTGAAAATCAACGTGGCTCCATTGAAGTCATAGTGGGGAGAGATTCTATCAGCCTTCAAAGTTTATTCTGTGATGGCCCATCCTTGATGCATTTCCAGCATTATGCCTTTCTTTCTTTTACCTTAACACATACTTCTGCCTAAGCAGGTGAGATCAGTGGTTTTAATCTGTTCCCAACCTCAGCTATTTCCTGGAACTGTCCACTAAAAAGTTTGTAATCATACAAAATCTGTGTTATAAAATAGAGTGGCTTTGGATTTTTATTTCTTGTGTTGTCATTTTTATTATCCTCTGATGAACCAGTTCAGTTCTTCCCTCAGCTACATACATGCGTGGCTTCTGATCCTTTTACATAGTCACTAGTAGAGTCTCATGCATCCATGTTTCTTAGTATTATACTGCAGTATTCCAGTGAATTTACCTTCATTTTCTTTTAATTTTTTTCTACATGTAGATGACTGCTAGCTGCAGTACAGCTACTCAGCTAAATCGCTGGCAGTGTGGTTTTCTGGGAGGACACGTTCTGCTTGTTTGGTTAGTTTTTGGGTTGTTTTTGTGTTGTTAATGTAGTCCCAATCTTCACCCCTCTAGCGTGCGAGCATTAATGATGACACTTAATCCTTGCTGGATCTGGTTCTGGCAGCTTTTGATATACTGTAATTATGCTCTTTTACTTGAACTAGCAAGGCTGGCAGATTAAACTGTGTGGACTTCTTCCCTTTCTGTCATCCTTCCAGGATTGCTGGAGAGGATCCTGGCCAAGTGTGTAAAGTAATAGCTCAGAGCTCAGCTGTTGGTTCTGGTGGTCTGTGAGGAAATGCAACTAGGCTTCCAAGGAAGCTTGAATAGAATAACAACTTGGAAAGGAAGCAATTTGTTTCTGTGATTCTGAACTGGGTAGTGAAAAAACAGGATCTGTAATTTATTGTCGGCAATGAGATGGAGAAGGCAGTGGTTTAATTTTTATTCTGTCATTTTTATTCATTTTCCTATTGTAAAATCTTATGTTGAGAGTCTATGAAGAAATTTTATGAGAAACACAAAATCCTAGAGAAACAGAACAATTTTGGTTGGAAGGGACCTTGAGGACATTCTAGTTTCAAACCCTCTGCCATGGGCAGGGACACCTCCCACTCTGTCAGGCTGCCAAGGGCCCCATCCTGCCTGGCCTTGAACACTTCCAGGCATATGGTTGGTTTTCTGGGCTGCAAACACACAGTGCCAGCTCATGTTGAGCTTTTCATCCACCAGTACCCCAAGTCCTTCTCCACACGGCTGCTCTGCATCCACTCATCTCCCAGCCTGTATACATGTCCCAGCAGAGTACCCAGCATACCCAGTAATATCCTGCCATGTATAAGCCCCTGGTTCTTAGCAGATGATGATTCTCTCAGGCCCTTTGGTGGCCTGGTTGTGCTATTAAGGGTGTGACCTGCTGACAGTTGGCCAAATCATCATTTTTTGATTTTTTAATTAGACTTTTCCTTCACAGATTTCAGTATGTGTTTTGCCAAACTGAAGACTAAGGGAGGACTTTGTGCCAGGACATGATATTTATGGATTTTGTTCTGAGGAAATCCTGTACACGAAGTACAACTGATTGCAAAGGAGCCACCACACAGAAAGGCTTGACTGACCAAGAAAAGGGTAATTTGAGCCACTACATTATCAGAATTACATGACCCCAGCATTTGAACATCTTTGAGCTGTCAAACAACTGTGTACATGCATTAAGGTGATCTGAGGTGGCTGAGCCTCCAGCATGTGACTGCTACTCTTTATTTATGGAGCAATCCCAGTGGACGTGGGGCTTTGCTAAATATTTAAAGACATCCTTTGTCCCAGAGTGCTTAGACTTAAGATTTTCATTTATTCATAGATTCACAGAGCTTAAGGCGAGATGAGACCATTAGATCACTTTTTCTGACCTCTTGTGTGACTCAGCAAAAATTCTCACTCAGTAATTCCTATATCAAGCCTGCGTCTTGGAGTGGAGGTAGCACAGATGGCTTAGCAAGACATCACGTTTTGATTTAAATGCAATAAACAATAGAAAACCCACTACATGACTTGGTAAGATGTTGTAATGGTTAATTCCCCTTGCAATGAAAAACACATTTCAAGTAGCCTGAAACATACTAGCTTGGGAATAAAAAAAAAAAAAAAAAAAAGTGTGCTTAAATAAGAGGCTGGCCTTTTAAAAATAGTGGAAGGAAAAAATCCAGTGGGATTTTAAAAGAAGCCTCAAATGCAACTTTGTAAAATCTAAACTCTGAATTTCAGGGGAACAAACATTCCCCTACCTGCTTAGATGTCTGCAATGGCACGGACACCTAAGGTTCCAGCTGAAACTTCCCTGAGCACTTAGTTGTGCTATGGGTGTTCCTAGAAATGCTGCCACTGTGACTGAGCTGATTGGCTGGGAATGGTTTTCCTGCCTGAGGCCACTTTTAGAAGATGAAAATCTCAACACTACACTAGAAGGATCAGTTAGATAGGTATGGAGTATCCTTATGCCAAAAGGCACCACTGTTCTTTAACAAAAAACACAGATGGCAGTGGCAGATTTTAGTGCATATGTGCTTAGCTTCTCTGGTTCTCCATCCCTTCCTCATGAACTATCAGTTGTTGGTCTGAGCCAACATCCTAGCAGGTTTCTGTTCTAGTGGTAAAAATGCTGCGCTGAGGCACATGGATGCTTTTAAAACAAAATGCTAACACTGTAGAGTTGTGTGAAAATAGATCATAAATAATTTAGGGACTGCATTACTTCTCAGGAGGGTACAGAATTGCTGGCAGCATTGGCAGAAATGGGAATTCCATCCACAGTAATAAAGCATCTGTGTGTCTTTGTACCAGCAAGTTGAGTGGCAAGTATATCTCTCAGAGCCATGCCAGTGTAATAAAGCCAATATATCAACTTAAGAGAGCTGCTAAGCACTTTGAATAATAATAAACGATAATTGTGTAGTTGGCAAGCAACAGTACTTTTTATATTGTAGAGAAATGAAACTTTTTCTTCTCCCTACCCTTCCAGATATGGCAGATTTAAGAAATTAAATGCAGAAATGTACTCCTAATGCATTACTAGGTTGGAAAAGTCAAGTGGGAACGAATTCCAGAAGTCAAGGTTTTTCCCACTACTGTACTGTATTTAGATTGCTCATAATCTATGGATATTTCCTCCTGTGTATATTACCAACAAACATCACTGGACTAAGGCTCACATATAATGAAAGTTCATGAGAATACCGTCTTTTTAGGAAAAATCCATGTTTGTTTTAATTTGGGCTGGATATTTGTCCAGAGGAAGAAAAGAAGTGACATCCTAGCCAAACCAGCTGGTAGAGGAATGTTCCTGAGCTTGTAGCTGAATCAGTGGTTCATGTTTTATCTTTGCTATCTAACATTTATAACTCTCAGCACTTTTTAAGGCCCTGCTTAAAAAGCAAACAAATATATGTTCCTTTTAAGTACATGCTGAGACCATGTTTAAGCTGTCAGATAGTGCCAGGAAGAGAAGTGTGTAGATATTAAAGTACTCTGAAGTCTTTCAAAAACCTCAAAAACTAGACCCAACAAGACCATCTGCCTGCTTTGACACTAGAGGGAGTCATCGCCTAAAAGATACCGCCAAGGCTTCTAAACCAGCACAATTTACAACGATTTGTGTGTCTTGGAAGGGACCAAAACACCGATTTCTTTTTAAAGCCTCTGTTTTTATTGGAATACATTATGGGAGGCCTCATTTGTTGCCCAGAATGCTCTTGGCTGGAGTGAAATTCAACCTTCATGATGAGGCAGGCAGATTCAGCTCTCGCTGCTCTGCTTTGTCTTAGCTGGGCTCTCTGGGGAGAACTGCATGCAGAGTTCCTGGAGGTAGTTCGGCCTCTATAAATAGCTCCTTGCTGAATTCCTCTGTGAGCCACATCTTGAAGGCTGTGCTAAAGGATAAGGATTTGTGTTGTTTTAGTTCACTTGACACTGACACACTCACACAGGTTTCCCTGTCTGGCCTCAGCTTGTACTCAGAGCAGAGGCCAGGAGGATGAAATGTCAGTATCTCACTCTGTATTTATTTCTGCATAATTTCAAGCCCATAAGCAAAATAATAGCGATTGACTTAATGAAGGCAGGAGATGGGGAAGTCTGTGGTCCTCAGGAGACTTTCCTTCTCACCTTTCATCCTATTAGCTTCCCCCATTACAGTGTGGATCGTGTACCATACAAAGAATAGATAGTGCACAGCTCCCTCACTCAGAGTAGGGCTGCTTCCATATCTGTAAACTACATTTTGCTGGGTTGCATGAAAGGACCATACAAAAATTTGAACACTTATCTGAGAACTCCACAGCAGCGCAGTTTGACCCAGGCTGGTGTAACGCATATATTTTGCTGAGCACAGAGTTGGAAGTTACATTTCTAAAGTAAGGGGTCATCTAGCTAAAAATCCTGCAAGTTAATTACACCAGAGCGGGGAGAGATTATGATTATGTCTTCTTTCCCCAACTCCTTATTCTCAGGACTAAAAGTGGCTCATGAAGAAGGCAAGTAGGGTCGTAGAAAGATCTCAAGAGCTAATATGTCCACTAGGCTCTGTTCAGTGGAGATGCTTCTCTCTTCTCCTACACTTACATGCCTCTTGCCTCAGCTGGAGAGCACAGCCATGCCTAGCAGGGAAAGGGGGAAGGAAGTGCTGTGAAGTATTCTTTTCTAGGCAGGTAGCAAAGGTGAAACACTGCTGAAGAAGCAAGAGAGGTAGAGCTGGGGTGCTCAGATGGGGGACAGAAATGGATGTACGGAGGAAAAGCAGGGCAGGAGGCAGAGAGGAAAGAACAGATGTAAAGACCAGGAGAAGGGCTGTTATGAGATCTGGGGACCAGAATTAATTGCTGAGCAAGGCAGTGCAGAGGTATATGGGTGGCTCTTATCAGTGGATTTAAATCTTTGAATTTTAGTGAGGTATAGTGTACAGACTGATGGTCCCAGGTGCTCTGAGATCACCATGATGAAGGTTTTAAGAGACAGGAGGTCTGTTGTCAGAAGGTGCAAGTTACAGACACTTCAAATGAATTGCAAGAATTTAAAAGAATAATAAAATGTGCAAGTTACAGCTATCAAGACCCTGTTTAGAGTCACTTGTGCTGTTGTCTGAATTTATCCTTTAACAAGTTCCAGGCAGTGCTTTTTGTCCTTTTGGCAACACTAAAAATGACCCGAGTCTCTGCTGAAGTGGGACTTTATCCACTGTTCCTGATGCATCATGCTGCACCAGCTCAGCCATATACTGCTTCTCATAAAGGAACTTGCACTGTGTCTGTCTGCAGTTTCATTCTGTTGTGTCCCTTGGACACCTCATCATCTGTGATTCTCACCTAAGGCCTTGAGATATGTTTTGTTAAACGGCTAAAAGAAAATTGCTTTGGGAAAGCTGCTGATGTGGTTCCTTTTGCCTTTCAGAGCATAATCCTGCAGACTTGTATTTATTATAGCAGATCTCTGTTAAGAGCAAGGAAGATTTCTCAAGATACTGTTTAAGGTTTCCTGGTTTGTGCTGCAAATTGTTAATCAGTCCATGACAGCATAAATAAAATTAAAGGGTTTAATTAAAACTAATGAATGAGTGAATGGAGAATACACTGCATATTCCACTTGCAAAGCCCTGGTGCTGTGAATAATTAAAATGTCACAAAGTAGGAGATGTCTTAGTAAAAATGTTGGAACTGCAAAAACAGAGGCCCCTGAACTTTGGTAGTTTGGGAGGGTTTTGTTTTTTAAATTGGTTGAAATAAGTTTATGTAAGTTAGGGAAAGATGCTGAAATATATACAATGCTGATTTTCATTAGGGAGAAGTCAAAGTTGGAAGCTTGATGCCAAACAAATCCTGCTGCGTTTTGGATCGGTCTACATGTCGCTGAAGATCCAGCAGTTTTTGTACTATATTAATTCTAAGCCAATATCAGCAAGAGGATTTGTTTGATTCTTCTGTGACTGTATTTTTGCAAAGTTATTACAAACTATTACATTGTTATTACTTGTTAATGTTCTATCTAATCAAAGCATAAGCATCCTTTGGACCTAAAACCAAACCTGAACTACAGCCTGAACTTGATCTATCTTTGGCTCAGGTGTAATGTATGTGACATGGTCAAATAACAGGCCAAGAAAATCATTTCAGCTGCACTGTTTTAAACTGATCTGGGGGCATGAAGATGGAATTAGAAAGATGTGTCCAAAAGGCTGATCAAGCTATTGTAAGCTCAAGACTATAGTTTAGGCCCAGAATGTCAGTTCTAGGAATAATAGGGAAGCATTTTCCATCTTGCTGCTTTACAACGGCTTGCTAATATTGTCTGTGATAGAATGATGTATTTGATACCACCCCTACGTGATCTGATCTAAGGCTGGCTTTCTCCTTCTACTTGGCTCTGGATTTTTCCCTGCATCTCCTGACACCATGACATCTTCTGAGGCAAAGTGTCTGTTGGACGATGAAATAGGATCTGGATAAACGTCCTGGCTACTGACATCACTGATGAAATAATGATGCCCCTGCGTTCTGCCTTCTGTGATGTAATGACCCAGTGTGAGCCTCAGTGAGGGATCTTAGTCTAGAGGTGTAACTGCATGTGGTGGAAGGTTTAAAAGGCACCATACCTCCATCAAGTGCCTCTGGAGGCAATGATATAATTGTAGGCAGTACTGAGTGCAAGTTGGAGTGGAGTGAAAAAGGTGAAGATCATCCATGAGGTAAATGGCTATTTTGTTGTATAATCCTAGCTCTATATCATGTAGTTTCCTAAGATGACTGAGTAAATAAATTTATTTTAAGAATTTCCACCAGTTAGTTTGGTAGGTTAAGAATAGAAGAACCGTGCAGCTTCCAAATGGCACCATGCAGTCTTCAGTGTCCAGACTGGGTATACAAAGCCTCGCTCGCTACTAATGATAGCCCATTCTTGGCTGCCTGTTTAGTGGAAGATCAGACTAGATTATGATAATGGTCCCCCTGAGCCTTAAACATTTATAAAGAAATGAGTAGAGTTTGCCAGGAACTCAAGTGATTTCTTAATGTTACATTAAATAACATTTAGAAATATGGCATAACCCTAACATATTTGCTATTGGCGTAACGCTTTGACATTATGAATCTGGTGGAAGAAAGGTATCTCAAAAATGTTTTTTCTTCAGAAGAAAAGGTTTTTCAAGAATGTAGAGCTTTTATGCCTAAAATTTTATCTTTCCATATATGTTTTTGGCTTTTTTGTGTTGTTGTTCAAGAATTCAAATATTTTTGAGAGAAAATATTGAGAGTCTACCTAAGAAAAAGCATAATTTTCCATGCATCTCAGTTTTTGATGTGTTTGAGTTGGAAGGATTTACAATGAAGAAAATGTGGGCCTTTCAGTATCTTAGAAATCCCAAATATCTATACATTATCAAAGCAGACTGCACTTTCTGGCTCACCCTGTAGCGTAAGGGGCCTTGGTTTCCCAGGAAAAAAACCAACAAAGCAACAACTGGGTTTAATTAAGTATGGTCACTTCCTCACATAAATTATGGTGATTTATAGGAATTCTTAGTCTTTAGTGGTTACATTAATAATTAACTACAAATTAAAAATAATCACAAGTGCAATTGAGAAAATATCTTCCCATTTGTTACTTTATGATTCTATTTCAATTAAAGGGTTCAGTACTCATTTGCAATCAGCCAGAGCTCATATGCTGCTCCTGGTGACATCACTGTAAATCTGGGTTGAGGGTGTTATGAAGTCAATGTCATTGCTCCAGATTTACACAGATCTAGCCAAAAGCAAAGAAGAGACCACTGACTAAAGTATTCCCTTATTTTCAAAGAGTCAGTTACATCTGTAATAAAATATCTCATGGCAGCCTAAATTAAGCCTAGTTATTTCGCTTCACTGAGGCTTTTTGTGTGAATGAATCGTTTTAGATTTGATCCTAGGTGGTTAAAATCCATAAGCAACTTTCCATAGTCTTCATTGGAGCAGATCCAGGCTCTACAGAGCCTCTGCTAACTGGCTTTTCATTATGGCAGTTAAGATTGCAAAAACTTGTTGGGCTTTTCAGAAGCATGTATTATTGGGCTTTTATTTCCCCAGTTCCAGAAGCTACCAAATATGATGACAAATTAGCAAGAAAGAGGAAGGTGTAAGGTGTTGGGGACTCTGCCCATGCCAGTCTGTTTTTGCAAGGGAGAGTTCCAGTGTAGATATATTCTCTTGCTGTATATATTCTGTGCAATATTTTTTTTTCCAGACATGAATTTAACAGTTACCTCTTCAGCTTATTTTTGTAGTTAATTGTGAAGTGATCAACCCCCGAAACTTTAGATCTAGATTCCTTAAGGAAGAGTCCTGTGTTTTTGACTTAGTCTTCCTTAAATGCCTGATACAGTGTTTTACTTCTAGGAGGTAAGAACTCTGGTTTGTATTTCGATACTTGGTTAGGTGTAGCAAACCAGAGTAACAGCTTTGATTAGGTGTATACAGAAGGTATTACTTTTCTTTCTTCGTGGGTATCCCGTTGGAACTGTGAGGCATTAAGGCCTGTATTAAAACATAAATCTTTGTTTGGTCCGTTCAGGACTTAGGCACAACTCTTTCCCATTCCTGCATCTTGTTGCAAGAGTAATAGAAGGTAGATCTGGGATTGGTTTATAAAGCCCAAGATTTTTGTCTGATAGATTATTTGCATCCTTTCTGTGTAAGGGAATAGGAAACACAGTGCTCCCAGAACTGCAGGATTAGAGCAGATGGTAGCACTGTATATGCTCTCTAAAGAAGTGCTGGAGAGAAAGCATCCAGAGGTGGTATGCTGCTGACACCAGCATGACTTCGCCAGCTTCCAGCATGCTTCCAAGTTGCTCTCAGGAATGGTCTGAATAAATTGTCCTGGAAGAGCCCACAAGATGAGCAGCCTGATCTATCTGCCTGCACTTCCTCACAGATCCTGCAGCTAGAGGAACCTTGCAAGAGTTGTTTCAGCATATCCAAAAACAGCCATTAAGGGAGAAGGAGACTTCTACTTTTATAGAATAGGAGCCACTTCGGATCTCTAACTGTTAGGGAACTTTGGTGTTCTCCAAACGTTTTGGATAAAGAGACCGCTGTGCAGTCCTTATCCCTGTAGAATATCTGGGGGCAGCATTAATTTATAATCAGAAATGTTATGACAATATTCAACAAAAAATTCCAAAATTTAGACTAAATCAAATAACTTAATGATAGCTAAATTTATTAGAGTTTAGTGAGCTTAAAGAAACATCAGAAGCCCTGTAGCATGGGCCATGTACAACTATAATATTCCTAAGCACTAGAGAACACCGTGTGAGGAATTATCTTAGATTTTTGTATCTGGATAATGAAGCAAAAAAGAACAAGTATTATCTGTAAATCCAATATATTTGTCAAATCTGTTTGTTTTATCCTGTGTTTTCTCTGATTGGAATAGAGCCTGGTACTGCTTTATTCCAGAACAATCTTACTCAGGCAAGTAACTGTGGGGAATGCCAGCCTTTGGGCAGTGGGCAAGTGGTTCAGAGCTGGCTCCTGCATTGGGGTTTACGTTGGGTGACAGGCTGCGGGCTGTGCTGGTACCTGCAGACCTCATCCGCAGAAGGAAAGGAATCAGTGGGGCAGAGGGTGCTCTTGTACTCATTGGTCACTCAGCCCAGCACTGTCTAGCACTGATGCAGAGGTGTACTTGATGGGCTGTTTTCTTTCCCTGCAGGTAAACTAATGCCCTTCTCCCAGCTTTATGTAGTGTGCATCCCGTGGCTCTTCAGAACTGAAATTTCTGTATATGTTAGCGTGTGACTTGCAGGTCTAGGAAGCTGGATCTCCCCTGTTCTGTATGATGGCACATGGTTATAAAGACTGGACATCTGATGGGCCTTCCTGAGAGATGACAGACTGAGTGTGCTTGTGGAACAGAGGTGTTACACACCACCTAATGCACTCTAGTCTCTATTCAACTAAGGGATCCTTCTCATAATATAGAATAGCTGAGGCTGGAAGGGACTTCTGAAGGTTGTCTGCATTCAAAGTAGATTGTTAGATCAGGGCCATGTCCAGTCAAGCCCTGAATATCACCAGGGATGGAGATTCCTGAGCCCCTCTACAGCCATGCCACAGAGTTTGACTATATTTTCCGTGATTTTTTTCCCCTAATATGTGATTGGAATTGCCGTTGTTGCATCTTTTGCATTGTGGCTTATAATATTTGTATGATTTTAGATTGTTTATGCCAGTAGGCCATGGATTTATGCAGCTGTGAATGAAGTCCAATAAGTAGGGCAGGATCAATACCTAATTCTATAAAGAAATCCTCTTAAGAAGGACAGGAGACCAAAGCTGATACTAATAGAGCCTTCCAGTGTACACCTCCAATTGTGCATCAGAGAGTTGTCAGCATCCTTGATACAAGTTTACACTGTATCAAAAACACAAACCTCAGCAAGTACAGAAAGTGAAAGCAATTTTGGAATGATCTGTGCTAGAGCAATTCCCTCCACAATAGGTCTAAGCTAACCCAAACTGATGCATTTTACACAAATGATTATAAATAGAAGCCAAAATTTTGTCAGACCAATAGTGCAAACTTAACATATTGGCCCCTTGGTGTCATTTGAAGAAAATTAATGCAGAGGGCCAAAGAGACAGAGTCTGCAATATGTAATTCTCCAGAGACATAGCTGAGATTTTGTTCCTAGTGTAGCAGAAATAAATGCTCTTGGCAAGTCATAAGGGAGAAATAAGACATGTGCATAAATAAGATTAATCAGTAAAGCCAGTGTCTATCTCATGAGTCATATCTGACATCAAAAAGGCCAAGGTTTTTGCATGTCAAATTTGTGCTACTACAGGAAAGGAGAAATAACAAAGAGTTTCCCCTGCAAATTGTGCTGTAGATTTAGAGAACGTGCGAGCACTAGTGAGAATGGGGGCAGGGTGCAAAGTGGGGGCTTTCTCTCTCCTCTGTCAATAGACAAGTGTGGCATGATGGCCGAAGCAAAATCAGTAACAATGCTGCCATGGCTCTTAGTGGGGCTGGGTTTGTACACACTGCATTACAGTGGAAGTGCTGACTTCCTTGGCCTTTAGTTAGGTGAACTCTCTAAGAACTAAATGAAAATGTAAAGTGGACAAACAGCCTGAACATCTGTGCTAAAAATGCTAGCTCTGTTAAATCAAATTAAACACTGAGCAGTGATGGTTTGGCGTACACCACTTTGTCTCCCTTTGCAGCACACCACTGTGCCACAGCTGTTTGCCCTTTCCATGGGGGCAGAGGTGTGGAGGGAGAGGTGCTGGGTTTTTGTAGCATCCTTCTCTGTTTTCCTCTCAAATCTCCAGACATAACTGAAGTTTATGATGCACTGGACGTGGCTTTGTTCTGCATCAAAGACAGCTCTCTGCACGATCCAGGAGAAGGAACATCACCAGAACCAGGAGCTGTTCTTTCAGGACATGGGGGCAGAGATGCATGGTCTTTTGTAAAGGAACGTGTGTGTTGGAACGGGCAGGAACATGGCCTCTTTACCTGTTAGCTGATGGAAGGGCAGCACCTTCCCTTGGAGAATCACATTTTGAGCTGCTGCCCAGGACAGGTTGCTTAGTGATGCTCCAAATGATCCCAGGCCTTAAAGGCACAATCTGGCTCTTCTACTTCTGTGACAATGGTTTTTTTCACAGGTCCCCCAGGACTAAAATGAGAGGCCTCCTGTTCTGAAAACACTTATGTCTGTCCAGTCTGAGCTAAAGTGAGCTCTGTAATTAGGATCTGTAATAGCCTTATATCCTTGGGGAAATGGCCACAGGGATCAGGAGGGCATTGAACAAAGACTGGTCAAACAGTGGATTATAGGAAACAGTCACCCAAGTGTCACATGTTGGGAATCCTGGGCACAGGGTCAGGAATGTGGGTGGATAAGGCTCTCCATTTCCATAGCAAGATTCTTACTGGCCCTTGGGATGGAAAGCATTAAGGAAGAACATTTACTGCTGCCTTGTCAAAACTGATGTTTCATCTTTCTGTGTTACAAATGCTGTCCTGTTCCCCTCTAGCTGAGGGAGCAGCCATCCTGCTCTTCAGGACAACTTTTGCCTGTTTTGATCAATTCCATTTTTCAATTGCCAGTGTCTCGAGAAGAAGCAAACCAAGTGGCATCCTAATACAGTTTAGGAGATTAACCAGTGCACAGACTAAATTGGACTGAGTGGAATAAAACCAGCGGTGAAGGGTGGGAAATGTGCACTATTCGTGCCACTCAACAATTGTGAAGTATTTCTAAAGCTCATGTTTTCATAGAATCATAGAATCATAGAATGGTTCAGGTTGGAAGGGACCTTAGAGATCATCTTGTTCCAACCCCCCTGCCATGGGCAAGGACACCTCCCACTAGACCAGGTTGCCCAAAGCCCCATCCAGCCTGGCTTTGAATACTTCCAGGGAGGGAGCATCAACGACTTCTCTGGGCAACCTGTTCCAGTGTCTCACCACCCTCACAGTGAAGAATTTCTTCCTTATATCCAGTCTAAATCTACCCTCTTCCAGTTTATAACCATTACCCCTTGTCCTGTCATTATCTATCCTTGTAAAAAGCCCCTCCCCAGCTTTCCTGTAGGCCCCTTCAGGTACTGGAAGGCTGCTATCAGGTCCCCCCGCAGCCTTCTCTTCTCCAGGCTGAAGAGTCCTAACTCTCTCAGCCTGTCCTCGTAGGGGAGGTGCTCCAGCCCTCTGATCATCCTCGTGGCCCTCCTCTGGACCCGCTCCAACAGCTCCACATCCTTCTTGTGTTGGGGGCCCCAGAACTGGACACAATACTCCAGGTGAGGTCTCACGAGAGCAGAGTAGAGGGGCAGAATCACCTCCCTCGACCTGCTGGCCACACTTCTCTTGACGCAGCCCAGGATCCGGTTGGCCTTCTGGGCTGCAAGCGCACACTGCCGGCTCATGTTGAGTTTCTCGTCAACACACACCCCCAAGTCCCTCTCCTCAGGGCTACTCTCCAGCCATTCTCCGCCCAGCCTGTATGTGTACTTGGGATTGCTCCGACCCAGGTGCAGGACCTTGCACTTGGCTTTGTTGAATTTCGTGAGGTTGGCATGGGCCCACCTCTCAAGCCTGTCCAGGTCCCTCTGGATGGCATCCCTTCCCTCTGGCGTGTCGACTGCACCACACAGCTTGGCATCATCTGCAAACTGGCTGAGGGTGCACTCGATCCCACTGTCCATGTCACCGACAAAGATGTTAAACAGCATTTAAACAGTTTTGGCTGAGGGCAGAGTGCCAGGATGCCTTTGTGTGCATTTGCAAGGCACTTGTGCCCAATTTATTGGGATGTGAGGGGAAGCTTTCTGAGGACTGTGTCCAAACCAGATGTAAAGCTTTTTAAGAGCAGCAAGACTTAAAGCTAGCTCTTGTGTGCGTGGGAGCTTTTAGTGTAGGAATGCATTAGCTGTCGTGCTGCTGACTCATTTGTATTAAGGAACCTGAATGGAAAATGCAGACAAGTTAAGGAGAGGACTGTCTGCCAAATACATCACTAGATAAATGATATAAAGATAGATTTAAAGGTGACATGTATCAGTCACATCAGTCACTGAAAGGTTGTAATTAGCTGCACAGTTGCAGGAAATTCTGAATACTGATTATATTGGCAAGACCACCTGTCATGTTAAGAACATGCAACTAAAGCTTTTCCGCCTTTAAGTGATGAGGATGAAAGCTAAGTAAAGACAACAAATGAAGATTCAAAAATCACCATCCTCCAGCCCAGCACTGCGAGTTGTGAGGAGGTCACACGCACATCGCTAATGTGTAGACTAGTGCAGTATTAGCTATCACACAGTTTATTTCTTTGTCTATGGAGGGAATGAATGGCTGAGCCCAAGTGCTGATAAACGTCACTGCTTCTGGAGTCCCAGCACAGTGCAAGTGCCTTGGGACTGAGCACTTGCCCTGCATTAGCAAGTTCAGTGACTTGTGCCTCCCTGCTTTCTGGTCCAGCTTTGTGTTGTCTCATAGCAGAGACATCCTCTGCTCTGCAGCTGTCATAACACTTGCAAACCACCCACTCTTCACAGGAGCAATTACATGTAATCCAACCCCATGCTGTATGTGCAAGCTGATCTCTCCCGCTGCCCTAATTCAGGCTCCAGAATCCCTTTGTTTTTCAGCGCTGTCACCTCTCGAGCAATCGCAGCAGACCAGCTTCATTATTTTCCAATTTGTGCACTGGACTCTGGGACCTCAGACCTGCCTGCCTTCTCCCAGTCACATTCCATTTCAGCAGCTCAAACAGGGCGCTTTCTGCCTGAGACTCTCTCACCTGCCTCTTCTGGATTAACCAACAGGCTGATTTATGTTTTCCCTAATTGTATCAAGCTATTTGTCAGCCATACATCTTGTTTCTGATTTGTCTCCTACTACAGGAATTTGTAGGAGTTTGGCTTATTGGCAGGAACTTCTTTAAACACTTGTTTCAGCTTACTGCCAGCTTCCTTTCCACTTCTGTGCTGCAGGCATGCCCAACCCACGGCCCACAGGCTGCATGCAGCCCAGCAAAGTTTGCAATGCAGCCTGCCTGCTGCTGCCACTGATCTGTTGTGGTGGTGGCCTGGCCTGGCCCAGCCCCAGGTGCGCACCCACCGTTCAGCAGCAACCAAACCATCCGTGTGCTATTTAACACTGAGCTGGAGCCAGGAGAAGGGGAGGGCGCAGTGCTGTGCTAACTCCAGTTATGTAAATAATTTTATGCATTTTGATACATTGACTTAACATAGTCCCGTGAACAGTGAAAAATATGCAGCTTTGCTTTCCATTTTGATGAAGAAATTTGAGAATAGGTTTCAAGATTTCAAAAAAACTCCTCATTTTTGGGGTATATTTGCAACTCCTTTTTCAGTCAACATAAATACATTACCTGCAAATTTTCAAGTGGAACATATGGAGTTGCAATCAGATATTCAACTCAAAAGTCTGGTCATGTCTCTCTACTAGACTTTTACAAGACTCATCTTAACAGAAAAGCATCCATTGCCTCACAATCACACCTTATTCATGTCATCACTTTTTGGTAGTACATACATTTGTGAACAACAGTTTTCAAAGATGACACATGGGAAGAGTAAAGTTTCATCAAAAATCTCTGGTGAACACCTTGAGAACTCAGTAAGAATTGCAACCACTTCCATTGAACCAGACTGATGCATTAATTTCACAAAAACAAGGTCAAATATCCTACTGGTTTTGTTTTTATGGCTCTTTTTTAAGTTTTAATAGAAATATATAAAAAATAAGTTTTGTTAGTTATATACATTAACTATATTACATATTTTATATGCAGCCCAAGACAATTCCTCTTCACTCAATGCAGCCCAGACAAGCTGAAAGGCAGGATACAGTAAGGCGTGGGTGTCCAGTTTGAATGGAGATGATGAAGATGAGCTGTGACAAAAGAGGAGCCCACACCTGGGATACAGTTAGTTTTGTACTGTTTCATCCTGCATTTTTAGATCAGGAAATTTAGTCTGGTGGGCAGACCTGTCCAGAGATGTAGGGGCTGCAGCTGTTGCCACTGTTAAGCATACTTTCTCACACAGTGTTTGACTTGAGCTGAGACTTTCTGCTTCATATCCAGATTTTGGTTGCTCTGCACTTAAATGTTTGTATCCACTCAGAATTTAGCTATGAATCACTTCCCCACCAAAAAAAAAAAAAAAAAGCACCCTAGTAGACTTCTTTCTAGAAAAAATATGTATGAAATATTCAGGTTTTACCAGAACAGCATTTCTGTTTCTCAAGAAATTTTTGTTTTAGTTCAAACTGAAACAAAGCATGTATTGGCTTTTAAAATCAGTGATCTCTTTAATTTATCCTGCTTTACCCTGTACAACTTCTGCAAAAAGTCTCTGGAAAACTACTGGAGCTGGAAGTGCTCCAAAGAGACATGCATGTGGTGGAGAGCATCCCTCTGACTCACTGCCTGGGGAGTTCAGAGCCCTGCTGGAGGCTGGTCAGCATCTGAACCTGGGGTGTCACTTTGGAAAACTGAACTCAGGCTACCCGCAGTGCCTCTGCTGCGGGGCTCTGCTCCCCTGTTGTATTTGTACCATAGCCAGGTCCTTCTGACCTCACTAGAGCTGGAGGCTGGAGGAGTCCTTTTTTGCTGTTTGACTTCTAAGGAGCTGTTTCAGGGAGAGCACTGGTGCTGCTGAGCGTAGCAGTGGCCTGCATTGCTGGATGTGGCCTGGGACAGCCTCCCTGGGTGCAAGACAGCATTAATTTCCTTTTAGTGCCTTCATGGCATGTCTAATAAACACAAATTGCAATTAGGCAAAAAGTAGTGAAAGACTGCTTAATATTTCTTTCTGGCTTCTGTGGCCAAAAGTGTTGGCCTGCTCTAATAAGAGTGTTCCTGAGGGTGTTGTGTTTCATAGCTAAAAGTAGGATTCGTTGGCCAGCACTTGAAATAAAAAATTAGGCATCTAAATAGAGGTAGTCTAAAGATAAGACCAGTTTGGAGTATAAGTCCTCAGAAACAGAATTCTGAGATCAAAAAAAGCTGTCTGGAAAAGCCAGCCATCCTATGGGGTCATTCACAAAGTGTCACAAAAATACAGGTAACAGCCTGCACTTCCCCTTTCAGTATTAAGACATGTAGGAAAATGCTGCTGCATGCATGGAGGAGAAAGACACAGAGGGCTGATGAATTTTCTCAGTGCCACGTAGACAGCGACCAGGTGACAGTTTGGCATTGGTGTCGCTGGTCTGGATGCTTGCTGTTCTGAGGGACAGGCCCTTGGTGAGTGCTCAGCAGTTGCCTAAAGCCAGAATGGGAAACACCAGTAGCTTGGCTGTGCCAGGAAGTCACTGAATCCATATATCAGCAGTAAGGACTAAAAATGACATAGAAATGAACCACCGGGACTGTCTGGACTGTCTTCTCAGGCACTGGCCCTTGGGATCATGTGTGGAAGCCAAAATGAGCTGCCTCTGCACAGGGTCTGTAGCAGCGGCTGGTCCTTCTGCGTGCTTGCTCCCTGCAGGGCTGCAGCAGAGCTGGGCATGACCTGGCAGCGTAGAGCTAGGGGAACTGCCTGTGGGAGACCAGGGCTCGAGGTGGTGGAGGTGCCTTTGGCTCTGTTATGTGAAGGGAACAAATGGCATTACAGCAACTTTTCTGGCCAATAGATGGTGCTCTCCAGCTGATTTTCTGGCTTGAGTTGGAAGTTTGGGAGCAGTTCGAAGGAAATGCTTTCATGTAGTTAACTCTGGTAATTTTTTTCTGAATTGGGTTGAACTACCCAATTGTTAAGCTCAGAACAGGCTTCAGACACTGTCTTCAGAGCAGACCTGGCCTGATTAACTAGGCAGATCTTTTTCTATTTGCAATTAAGATTTTATTTAAACAATGGTTAAACAAAACAAAAAAATGCTGTCCCTCATGTACAGTGTGCTGCTGGCAGCCCGACAGCATGTAACTCTTAAATTACACAGTGATGGCCCAATGGCGTCACAGTACCAAACAGGAACAGAGCACGTTCTTAAACATGCTGCCAAATGAGAACAAAGCATGCTTTTAAACTTACTGAAGCCTTAAATAATCAGATTGTGGCAAACTCACATAACCAGGTGGTAGGTAAATCAAACCAGAAATAGTTCCTTCCTTGCACTTTGGACCCTTATGTTGAGACATGAGGTCTCCCTCATTACGGGAGCTGTGCTGTGGCTGGTGGCTGAGGTGGGTCAGCTAGATGCAGACTTGCTAGTTCAGCAAGCAGGTCCAGTCTGTCCCACAGCCACCCAGCTGCCTAGCCTAACAATGTGTACAGGGAGTATTTTGCTACTGTACTTGCCTGTTTTTTTTTTTTCCCCGATAATCTGGGATTACACTGGCTGCTATGCAACTTCTCACTTTTACCAAATGTCATGAAGTCCTCTCTGAAAGTATTTTGGTTAGCATCCTTTTGCTAAGAGGTATTGTGTGTCTCCTGCTCTTGTGCACAGTTGTATCATCCTATCTTCTTTTTCTACGAACTCAGCTGTTTGTTGGGTCCTTCCGCACTCACATGCTGTTCACCAGTCTAGTTGAAAATTATCTCAGAGGGGGTCGTCAAGATCCTCTCATTCTATCAGCAACAGTAAAGCTAGAGATCAGTTCAGCTGCTCAGTGAACTGCAGCTGGAGCCTCCAGGAACCTTATCTTGCTCACCCAGAGTTTGACATCAAAATTCCACCTGTCTTGAGTGCTACAGGAGCAGTCTCTGGGCTCCAGTCTTGCACATGGCTATATAAAACAGCACAGGCTAAACATACCAGTATGTGCTTCAAAGAGCTACCTGTTGTCTGCGCACGTGACCCTTAGGAAAGCAGTATTTTTAAGGACTTACAGCTGCTTGCAGAAAGGCGGTATATCACAGGGGAGGGATGTGTTGCATCAAAGACAACACTCTGAAAATGCTATGGCTGAGATTAACTTCCCAGCTGCCTCTTAATTTACTTATGATCAAGGGCATGTGAGCTGCAACTTCCTTCCTTTACTTTTCCTTGTCAGAAGGACCTGTTTAATGCAAAGCTGGGAAGTATGACAGGATGCTTCCTCATACTTTGTTGGTGGTTTATGGGGAGAGCGCTAGCTTGAGTCGCTCTAGTGGAGGTGAGGAGCACATCCTCTGACATTAGCTCAAGAGAAAGTATCCAATGTGTTCAAGCTGGCAGGAGTTTCTTGTTAACTTCCCTTCCCCCCCCAAAGTGTTATCACAACAATCTAATGCATTTTATGGGTATGAAATCTTCCCCTGATTACCGAGCTGAAAGTAACACGAGAGCAATTTGTTCCAGTTAATAACCAGCAGGCTTAACTTGAAATCAATTGGAATGAAAGCAAGTGTAAACCAGATGCGGAGAGAACAGAATTGCAACCTATTTAGGAAATGTTTGAGGTTTCATGTGCAGGTTTTTCTTTAAAAGAAATAATAACACATTGAGAGTGTACATCAAATCCATGATGCTTTGTCCTTCTACTGTGAAAGCTGCTGAGAACAGGGAGAAACATTGCTTTGATTGGAAAGTGTGGGAGCAACTAAGGATGGCTGGATTGGGCCATTGTTTCTCTGGAATGGGCTTCTCTAGAGAGTGTTCTGAGGTCACCAGACCAGCACAGACTGGTGGTTTTGTTTTTAACTCAATGGCCAATAACAGAAGTGCTTATCTAGACTATCTTGGGCTTTTCAAGATTTTGTTTCTGGTTCTTATAGGCTATGTCAACTCAGAAGAGGCACGCAGATGAAACCCTAGTTTCCACTTGCTTACAAATGTAATAGATCACAATGAAATAAAATTGACTTTTTTCCCTCCAAAATATTGGTCTACTTGGTTACATATCCAAAAGGCTCACATACAACTGATTCCCTGGTGATGTCCTAGAGGTAACTGGAATGATTCAAAGATCAAGAATGCAGGATAATTGAGAAGAGAGGAAATTCTCTTCAGTGTTAAGTCTGGCTTGTGTTGTGATTTCCATGGTGGAAAACATCAGTCATCTGTCCTGGAAGAATCTGATGCACGGAGCCTTGGTAATGGCAAACTGCTCTTAGCACATTGACACATTAGAGCTTCTGTTAACTGTAACTGCAGATTGGTCTGAGACACAAAGTTGGTCAGTATGTAGATTTGCCAGAGCTTATAGAAGCTCAGATCATCTGCTCAGAGGCAGATGTTAGCAACAGTGTGTAAGTCCAGAAGCTGTATGGTGTTGACAGCTGTCTTGGGGTTGCATCTAACAGCAGCATTTTTCTAAGTAGTGGATTAGTGCCAGTAACAGAACCCCAGCACTGGTTGTCTTAACAGCACACGCAACAAGTGCTTAGCTCTGTGTATTTTAGCTGTTACCTTGTAAGTTCACTGGTGCTGCTGTTCTTTGTCAAAGTTTAATGCATCCCAGAGCACCCCATCAGTGTTTGGGTGCTGGAGGCTGTGTGTCCTCTTTGCAATGTTTATTTCCCTGAAGCTGAGTGGGTGGCAGCCGTAAGGAAGAGACTTCACTAAAATCAGAGTGGTTTTATTTTTCTCTGACATACTTCTTTCTCTTGCATTATTCAAAAGAGTCTAAAAGCTTCTCTCACTGGAAACCAGTCGTGAGACATGGGGGCACATCCTTCTTTCCATAAAGCTCAGTCTTGACAGAACTTCACATGATTGTGTATACAGGCTGAGGAGGCTACGCAACTCTACCTTCCTGGCAGCTGTATACAAGCAAGAGCATAAGGCCATCTCTTTAAGACTGGTGCTTTATTTTCTGCCACCTCCTCTTTCTTGAGTGTAGGATTATAGCTGCTTGACCTGCCAGCCCCACCACAGATTTCCCTGGCAAGTTCTACCCAGTATAGAGTGCCCCCGGCCTCCACGTGCTCTGCTAGCTCAGATCTTGTATCAGTGCACAAGATGGATTTATTGCCACCTACAGATTCGTACTTGTTTAATTTTTTTTTACTACTCAGGTGGGAATGGCCAGAATTACTTGGCTGCTATACATCATTTGTTTGCCAATTATTTGGGTGAATTATAGATTTTAGAAGGACTGCAAAAACAATGGTTAAGCAGGGCTTGCTTTCTTCCAGATCATTAAGTCATTTTGCATTGCATTATTCTCCAGATCGCTGATATGTAATAATCTGACCTTCTCCATTTGTGGAGAACTAAACCTTTACTGAAACATGAAGCAACTAGAGGTGCAGGCTGTATTTATTTAACAGCAGGAACATAAATGTGGGCAGAGAAGCTTTGGGAGTGCTGTGAGAAAATGTCTGTTAAAGCAAGGCCACCTTCTACTGTACGCTTGGGTAAATAAGTAAAGCAGTTGCTAAAGAAATAGGCATCAGGCAGAAGGAATTCACCATTCCTCAGATATTTAAGAGTGCCAGCCATTTCAGGAGGGTCCATATGTAGCAGTGTGACCTTTCTCTCACGTAATGGCTATTTCCTTGGCTCTCTGTGCAGCACAGCGTGAATGCAGAGATAGGGAGGATGGGAAGCTAATGAGGTACAGTATCTACAGCCTGCTTGATGGGGGAAACTTTCTCCAAAATGTGTATAATGTCATGGAATTGTTTCAGTTCAGAAAGCTCAGTGGACCACAGATTCTGTACTGGTCCTGAAGACTGGTTTCCTGAAATTATGTTTTCCCTACTTCATCCTCTCACTCTTGGGGAAAAAAACCAAAGTGTTTAAGTTTTGTTGAGAAGCTGCCCACAAACATAGAAATTAAATCAATTGGTGGGACTTGTCTTCTCTGATAAGGATGGGCTCACTCGAAGAGGTGTAGTAATTCTGTGTGGCTGATTTGATGAAGCTGTTGTGTGCTTCTCATTTGGTCTGGCTGCGCTGGGGCAACCTGAACAGCTAAAGAACCAACCTCATTCACCTGGTTAACTCTTGCTACAGTTGTTTGGAAATGATTTTGCAAGTGAGTTCATATTTAGGTTAAAGTCAAGATCAGTCAAGATTCCCTGGCATAATTTATTGCCTTTCCCCATGTCCTGTCATCAGTGCCCACAACCAACACTGGACCAGCCTTGCAAACAGCAGCTAGGTCTACCCAGCTCCTACAGGACTGACATATTTCAAGAGGTTAGATGTGCCCTCATGGGCGCTGACCTTCTGATATGCCTATAGGAGTCAGGCCTCTACTCTGTTAACAGCTCTGCACAGGTGCTTGCAGCAATCCACTCCTTGAATTCATTCTGCAGTTGGTTCATGACAAGACCCCAAACCTGCCACATATCACAGTGTGTGAGTGAACATCCCCTGAGAAGCTGAAGCATGGGGCTGAAGGAAATGGCCTGTGTTTGTTGCTGAGGGAACCAGCATACTGTATGATCTACTGTTTCCTAAATTGGAGAACTGGTCATTTGTGACCCAATATTATTGTCATCTGGAAGATTTGAGACTGTTTACTAAGTCTGGTGTCTGAACTGGAATGGAAAGGGACAGGATCCAATTATCACAGCTGTTGTAAACTGCATCATCTTTTGCTCGAGTAGAGTTATGACAGAGCTGCAGCTTCTACATCTACATCAAAAGATCACAGGGGAATGTAGCTCTTCTCTGCACCTCCCTGCGTGATATCTGTGGTTTGACCTCTGGGATAGTGCCTTAGCTAAAGCACACTGTTTCTCTTCATGTATGTGGTCTCTGTGATCACACAGCAATAGCAGAAAAGCCAGGCAGGCCTTCCCTAAGCATCAGCAGGGTATTGACAAAGTTGCTGCTTTTCTTTCAATCACTGGAACAGGTAATCTTGCTTAATTTAACTTTACAGTGTAATGAGCTGTGTGCAGTGTTTGGAAAAAAAAATCTTGGTTTTGAATGAGAGGGCAAGACAGCTTAGGCATAGGTCTGCTAAACCAATAGTCATCTCTATTACCACTAGCAATGTCTGCAGCTGTGTAGGCACTGGAAACCACTCAAGACTTAATAGTGGTTGCAGAGATCAGAAGCTGTTGGGAAAGCTTGGAAAGCTTGGAAAGTCCTGGCAGTGGTGTGAGTCCCAGCCATGCACACACTCACGCACACGTGCTGGCCAGCATGCTACAGTGTTTCCCAAAGGGCTGTGCAAAAATAACTTGAAAAAGGAAATGGTGTTGTTGAGAATATTTTCAGAATGCAAAATAAACTCTCATCCAAGAAAAGGTATTACTTTGGGAGGAAGCCAGAAACCAAGTACACCCATGACCTGCAATGACCGCACCCCCTCTCCTCTGTTCCTGGCTTGCTTCTAGCCTCCTCAGAGTGCAGTATTGAGTAAAGGGAAGGCCAGCAGCTTCTGCTCTTATCTCTGCAGTGAGAAGATCTGTCAGGATGGTGTGCTTGAATAGTACCTTGCCTCGGTGAATAGAGGACCCAGAAAAAAAAAGGAAATCCTACCTTGCACTTACAGGCCACTTTGTGAAGAGAAAGGGAGGGAATGCTACAGAAAAACGTTTGCTGAACAAGAGCAGAACATGTAAGCTTGGTAGAAATTCATTATTTTCCCAGACATTTCCTCAAAATCTTTCTATTGCAGTTTTTAGATTTCTTCTATTCTATACATGATGGTTATGCAGAACATGTGATAGTCTTTTATAACCATCTTTTACTGAATCTTACCACCTTTACCTTTTAATACTAAGGTGCAAAGGGATAGTCTGTATCTGTCACCATCTGTCATCATTCAGCATCCATGCCATTCCATGGATTTTCTTTCAGGCTACTGCATTTCTGCTCAAATCAAACTGGGGGGCTCAACTCCCTGTCCTGTGTCTCTTAGCTGTCCATTTGTTTTACAGCATCATTGTCAGGGTTGCTGAAAAAGTGGATGGAAATTCCACATAGGAACTGTAGAAAGATTGTTGGTCCTCCCTACAAAATAATTTCACTAGAATATACTGAAGAGTCTTAACCAATCTTTTCCTTCCTTCTCTCTCCCCCAGACCCCGAGTTCTGATTAAATGCTGGATAGCAGATTTTCTTAACAAGGAGGAGCAGTTCTCAGCTGACTCTTGTAGAAGACCTTGCAGCTGCCCATCTGACCTTGTTAGAGTGGTGTTGCTGATCCTGGTGCTGTCTTCCAAGGCTTTTTGACTCTGGGAGAGGTGGAGGTGCCTTTTCAGAGAACTTGGGACTGAGCTTGCTTATCTGAGCTATGCCTGGCCTTTGAAAAACCTGTGGAAGTAGCAGCAGGACTGAGCTGTACCTCATGGGCAGAGAGGGACTGATTCTTAGAAAGAATGACAAAGTTCCAGTGAGCATTAAATAGTTTTTGTTAGAATATCCCTAAAAAAAAAAAAAAAAATAATCATAACTCATGCAGTTTTGCCTCCATAACTGCACAGGTGGGTCAAGCAGAGGGTTTTCTTACCTGTGTTCTAGGGAGTGAATGACTTTTCAGAGCCCTGACAAACAGGGCACACTCCATTTCCCAGTTTTATTGGAACTAATTAGCTGTCAATGGAGGGGTGTCTTTGAAATGATGTATTCCTTTCACTGAGCCCAAAGAGCTGCCCTTGGTTCACATCTGTGCCTGATTACATCTCTTGAACTTTAAAGCAGCTGTCTTACAGGTTCATTTTATGCAGGAACTCAGGAAATTACTCAGGAAAGCCACTGACACTACTACCACTTACTGCCAGATCTCTTTCACTCGTCATGTGAAGAAGCCTATTACAGGGAACTGTTGGCATGCAGCATGGTCAATGGCAGCCCAGCAATTAGTGTGGAATTTATGAAGAATGATTGCAATACTCCCCAAATGTAACCAGTTTGTGTGTGTTCTAATGGCCTATGAAGCAATTCCCTAAGATTATGGCCCTGCCCATCCACCAGTAAATAGTAGGGGACTCTACAATTTACACTGAGATCACAATGGAATTGATTAGGTGTAAGAGAGATAATATATTAAGGAGAATGTAAAGTGATACTTGTATGCAAGTCATTACTGTAGTGAGGGACTTGATGTAACGTTACCTCAAAATGTTGGCACACGTGGAGCACAGCCTTCAAAGAGCTGAGAAATTGACCTGTTTCACTTTTTACTGCATTTTAATCTAGAAAATAAGTGACTTGGAACAACTGAAACTCTTTCCTCTTCTGGTTGTTTTCCTGATAAAAATGAATTGAAGGATGAAGGGTGCTTTCTTAAATGCCTTGCCAACAACTATACAGTAATTACTTCTAAAAGGCATGGAGCCCACCACTGTTGACTTGAATGAAAAATTCAGGCTTTTGGTATGATACTGGTTGATTTTCCCCTCTAATTCTTAGCATACTGCTTTGGGATATTACCAGATCTCAATGCTAAGCAAGAGTTAATCATGCCAGAACTTGGACAAGAAGCAGCCAATAGCAGGTGTTTCAGGAAATGGAGTTGGTTTATTGAGTTATTTTATATATTAAATCAATGTTCCAGCAAATCACTGCAGTCACTGTGCTACTAAAGTTGCCTTGGTAGATCTATAAACACCTAGCTCCTATTTTTCTGGTAAAAAACACTTCTTTTAAAGTATAGCCTTGTTTGCTTGGACACCCTTGCCAAACAAGATCTGGTAATTTTTCTCAAAAGTTTTCTTCTTGATTTCAGCCCTCCGTACCTAGTATAATGCTCTATGATTCAGAAGACTGGCGGGATAAGAAAGAATATCATACATATACTCTAGCATAGAATGAACAATCATTCAAATACTATCACATTGCCAGAAAGTCACAGATAATGTATTCCTGTTTAGGAAATAAATCATCCAGGCTTTTCATTCCTTAAAATTTCTTTCCTCAGATTTATTGCTTTGACAGTCCCTTCTCTCAAGCTATTAATACAAAAACAAAGTAGCCTCTGATATTGTTCTCAGAACAGATCAGGAGTTTTTGATATCTGTGGAGAGTGGTATACTGATGGATGTTTCAAAACCTGAGGGAGGAAGATTTGGGGGAGTATAGACAGATGAAGTGTCTCCATCCAGCTTTGAGGGACAGGTGTTTCTAAAATATGTCTGGGAGGGTGAAAGTAGCATTCGATTTGCTCCATGACTATTTAAAGCTAATGCTGCAGTGTTGGTGCCTAGAACTACATCTGCTAACCTCTCCACAACTTCAGAGTGCAGGAGAATATACCTGCAAAGAAAATTCAGGAACTCAAAAGCTTTATGTAGCACTGTCAAAAGGATGACCCTCAGCTCATGGATCTTTGCTGTGATTAGCTGCAGGCCACTGCTGTTGGTGCTGAGGAGGTCAGTACTCAGATGCGTGATTTGAGGCTAGCATAAACCTTCAGTTTGAGAGCAGATCTGGTGAGCCTAATTCCATACTGCAGCATATGATATTTAGCTGCAGAGACTATGCTTGTCAAGATGGGAGACTCTTTGTATCTTTCCAGCTTTCATCTGCTTTCAGTACCTATCTCCACACTAATATTAGTGTGGACTTGGTCCAGAGAAGAGTGAGTTAGGACTCTAACCCTGAAAGGCAGCAGAGGGAAGATGGAACTTCCAGTATTCCCCTTGGCATGACCAAGACTGACAGACAAATGTCCCCACTTAAGACAGATCAGCAGGAGGAGTGAGGTGTCAAATAGAAGGCTACAAAAAATGGCAAAAGACAAATCTTCTGCATTCTGCAAACAGAGAAGCAAAATTGCTTCAGACAGGTTCTTTGCAATCCTAGGTAAAGTGCTCAAGGATAAGCCAAAAGACATACATGGAAAGAAAGGTTAAACTCACCCAACAGGTGAAGGGTCTCTCCAACTACATAGCACTCCTCTCAAGGATGCAGCCTTAGGTCAGAGATGCTCTCCTTTCCGTGGCTGGCCCTTATATAAGCCCAGAGCAGCCCTGCCCCAGGCCCGCCCCTTCCACTCACAGGGCAGCAAAGGTGTAAACACTGCCAGGGCCAGCCACACCCCTTCACCAGGTGCTCAATCACCAGTTCAAGCCATGACCCAACAGTTCCCCTACATTTTGAGTGGTCAGATGATTTGTCTAATCAGCAGGTGTATAGGAAAAAGAAAGATAAGTCCTAGTGCCCAAAGAAGAGGGCCAGGGGAATACAGTATTGTTAGCTGACCTGTGTGTAGCAGTTAATAAAAACATTAATTTCTTCTCTGTGATGTGTGTGTTTACATCCTCCTCTGACTCTTTAGAGGTGCTTGGCGAAGGACCAGGAATGGTTGTCCTCCGTCACATGCATGCAGCCCTGTTACATATGCATTGGCTATGTGTATGGTTGAGTATGGCTAGAAGTGATGGCCTCTATTGAGGTATAAGTGAAGGGAAAAGCTTCTGCAAAGGAGAGGAATTCATGGATCCTGTAACAGCTGTCTGACTTTTAAAGCTTTCTAAGATTTCTTGGAAGCTCTGGAGTTGTAATCAACTAAACCTGAATACTGGACATATGCATTGCACTGTTTGGGTTGTTTCTTCTACTTTTTTTCCTTTAATTTAAAAATCATTTGTTGGAGGGACAGACTGAATTAAATCAAATTGCCAGAAGACCACAGGGGAGCTCTAAGAGGTCTGAGTACATAAACTTTGGCTCCCATTGGTTAGGCAGCTCTGGAGTCTTTAATCTCTGTTGCTGTTTATTTTTTCATAGCTGTCACTCTCTGTAATTCTAATTATTGGTTTTGTTAGTGGAGTCGTGAAGTGTCCTGCTGGCTCAGAGTCCAGTGCCTGGGAACCTTGAGTTGACTGGCTGAGTCGTGACAAGTGCATATCACTCCAGTCTCCCCAAACTCTGCTGCAGGATTTGAAACAGTCTTGACAATTATTTGGCCAGCTGAAAAAGAGACAGTACCAAAATTAATAAAATGTGATCAAGCAAAGCAATTTCCTTTGCCTTTCCCTGTCTTACTTCCCTACTTTATTTCACCTTTTGTCCCCCAGAAGTTAATTTTCAAATTAAGGAACACATGCTACATGATACAGCTTTGGGGTTTTTAGTGAGCCGAGAGCTGAAATCAGAGAGGCAGTGGGAACTGAGTGTGACCTTGGCACTTGCTGGCCATGTAACTAGCACGTAGACATTCCTCAGTCACCAAGGCGAGCTGAAGAAGTGTGACACGGCAGTTGGAGCAAGGGTTGCTAAGTGGGCCTGGATCTACTAGCGATGTAGTGTGTGAGCTGCCCTACCTCTGCAGGCTCTGTGCCTTGCAGAGCACACCAGGGCTGTCCATATGATGCTGCTTTTTCCTGGTTTTTCAAGCTCCGTGAAAAAATATTTTTCTGATTCCTTTCAGAGTCCCCTCTAGGAAGCAATTATGCATGCCTTTCACTTACCCTCCCAGACTTGCTGCTACCTGTGGGGAGGTGAAAGAAGTAAGGTACAGGAGAGTGGGGGTGAGAACCAGGAACGATGGAGTTGCAGGGAACCTGCGTGGGCTGATCTGCAATCCTGGGTAAATTCCAGATACTCAGTAGAGAGGACAAAGATTGGGGATCAAACTGACTTCACGTATGGGAGTTCAGCAAAACTTCCGTGACTGCATTGGATGATGGTGACAAATGACAAAGATAGGGGTTTTTACCTGAGAATAGTTGTTTTGCTTATTTTATATTGAACATGCGTAGCCCCTGGCAAACTGTGGTGAGGAGAACGCAGCACAAACAACTAATGCTGCTAATATTGACCCAGACTTCCATTGGGCTTTGCGGCCCCCTTTTAAAGGAAGCAATCAGAAGAAAGTACCATGAGATCCTGAAGGCTGCTTGTTTGTTTTTTCACATGCTGCTCCGCTTGGGAGGTGAAAATACACATCACTTTTATTTTCTCTTTTTCAGGCATTGGTTAAATGTTAATGGCTTTGTATTTTCAGTGCTGTTGAAATACATCTTCAGAAAATCATGAAAGACGTTATTGTTGAAGAAAATTTTGGATGCTTTTCTCAAAATACTTTTTTTTAAGATTTTTTTTTTTGCCAGATCATATTGCTTTATTATTGTTTTATTTATTTGTTTTAATATCTGGATTACTGATTATTCCTGCATGTAGTTGTCACTTCACACCTCTGGTTACACACAAGTTGTCTAGTAGGTAATTTTCCAGTGGATTTTCCGAAGTTTTTGTAGCGTGGTGATGCTTTCTAGACAATAGTATAAATGTTATTTTCAAGTGAGACTGCTGTTATTATTACCAGATGTTTCAGTTCTTTAGTTGCCTAAATATAGTGGTTGGTGAGGGGTTTTAGGCTTTCAGGGCAGAAGGTCAGCTTGAAAGGGACTTAGAGTTGTAAAGTAAGTGATTTCTGGATTTTGAGCCTTATCAGCTCTCACTTTGAGTGTGATGGGAAAGCCTTTAAGCTGCTTTTGTCAAGCTTGGGAGATAAAACTAGCATTTCTGCGGTCCATCTCAGGAAAAAATGCTGAAGTCTGAGTCAACTTGGGTCACAAGTTTTGTATGAGTAAATTTACTCCGCTGCATTAACATCAGTAGACCTGACATAATTTGCTCTACATGGCTCTGACAGCATCAGAAGTACTTCAACATTAAACGGGAAATGTCAGAAATGCAGCCACTTCCCCATCTTCTCATTCTTCTCATTTGAAGAAGCAAATTAGGCTGACGTGGAGTCAGCGGCAGTACTTTGGATTTCAGTGGTTCTAAGAGAAAGCTGCATGAATGTTTCTAGCCAGGCTGATGAGCTGCATCTTGATCTCATGTCACACTTCAATATTTATGTATTGAGGGCTATTTGTACAATGGAAAATATTGTTCTTTTCCGATCATGACTGTCATGCAACTGCCAGTGTAAGCTAGGTTTTCACCTTTTACATGTCATTAAAAATTGTACATATTGTAGTTTGATATGCTGGAGCATAATAACAAGGTATGTACCATGAACAGCACTCTAGGAAAAATAGATTATGATATGAATGTGCAGAAATGGCCTTAGCCTTGACCAAAGACCTTATTCTGACTCCTACCTTAAAAGAGCACTGACTGTCACTCTTCAGAGCCTCATTAAATCTGAACCTATGCTTTAATTTTACATTTTCTTGTTTCATCCCCTTTTCAGGATCCTTCATCTTTTCTCATATGTAGTGAAGCATTCTTTCGTTTATTTTAAAATCCTTTCTTGTAGAGCTGTAATTGGACTCCTCCCCATCTGATCCTTCCTCTTTTTCTTGCTTCTCCCTCTGGAACAAATCTGCTTTTCACGTATAAACCAAAAAGACTTAGCCAGAAGCATCTGGCAGACCAACTTTCTTTTCAGCCAAAAGGTTATGACAAACACTTTATTTTCTACAGAAAGCACACATTTTTCACATACTCAGAAAATTTCACTTAGTTAAGAATCTGACTTTTGTCCAGAAAAATAATTTTGACAAATTCTTCAACCAGTCTTCATTTTTCTTTATCATAGGTTTTCACTCAGTGCTAATTTTGTTCATAAGAATTTTATTTTCTCCTCCACTATTTCTTGTTCTACAGCCTCTTGAGCAAAATAAGATCCCTATGAAGACCTGAGTAAAAGATGAACTTTCCAACCTACGGTATTAAGGTGGATTAAAAATAAAGTGAAATAAGTTTGCTTGTGCCCTATTTTTGACAACTCTGGCCTGGACACTTCCTTTATAGGTCAGTAAAAACCTTGTTATATGTTTGTAGAGTCACCAAAAAGCTGGCTTTCCTCATAGACTGAACCAGTGCAGTCCTGAAGCTCTCTGAAGTCACTGAGATAAAGACCAGGCCCTGAGAGAGAGCACAAAAATACACTAAATGTACAGCTCTGGCCCTTGGATACATCAAAATCTTTTGAAGCAAATGGCAGAGGGAATAAATAGAATCCTGTGTCTAGATCCAGACCACACCAAATAGCTCAACATTGTTCTCATCTGTAATTGCTGCCTTAGGTGATAAATTCTGGTGTATCCCCAGCACTTCAGAATGTGCAACAGCCATGTCCAAAATGCAGCCAGTGAGGCCGTCTGAGAAATCTTCCAGGCTCGGGAATGAGGAAGGCCTGTGGGGCTTTTTCTCCACTACAGAGGACAGTGTCAGACAAAAGCTTCCTACGCCCCTTCTCTGCTTGTTAGATGTTAAGTATATATGCAAATAATTTTAGGTCATCTACTTCCTTCTGCTGGTATCTAGTGGCCGCAGGTTTGATCATGGTGAGAGAGACGCCTGTAATAGTTGCAGTGGTGTGTGCCGGACCAGCCTACTCTTGTTTCACCATGTTCCTTATTCCAGCCCGTGCTTTTCTCTCTTGCAGGGTGTTGTTACGGTGGGGAGCTGGGAGGCCATCAAGCAGAATATGACCCAAACCTGGGAAATGTATGCAGTCTGCTTTAAACAGACTTCTTTCTGGGAGAAGAGCTGTTGCCTAGTCAGTAAAATACAGTTTCTAGGATTGATGAGATTAAAAGAATTTCTCTTTGAGAAGATTTCTGGTAATTTAATTACTGCTAACTAGCATCCAGTGCTGCTAGCAGAAATGGTTACAGTTTGCAGATAACCTGCTGTGAAGACTGAATGGGGCACAAGGGTAAATTTAATATATTCTGCCTTAGTGATTAGAATCTGAGTTCAGCTTTGCAACCTTTAATGGGAGCTCTGTGACTGTGTGTGTTCTCTGGTAGCACTGGTTTCCATGACAGCTTCTGTGTCAACTATTTTTCACACATGCTTTATGACTTTATTGTACAGCACGTGTTCGGCTTCATAGACTGTGCTACAGTTTCAGGAAACCTGTGACTCCTTAGCATCTAGTGAACACTGCCTGGCAGGGAGCAATTGCCTGCCACAAGGAATGAGAGAACAATGAGCAGTCCATATAGGAAAGGTGGGGAAAGCACACTGGTATGTTAAAAATTTGGATTTGTCACATAGAATACAGCTGGCAGGACTGACCGACTCAGGAACATCTGTGAGGCCTTGGACTTGGAGGAACTGATTGTTGGTGAGTGATGGTTTTCTGTCGCTTCATGAACTCACCAGTGTTAGATTTTCATTCTCTGCCACATTCTCCAAACCCCACGTCAGATGCTGCCTGAGGGCTCTCTCTCATGTGTGACTGCTTTTTCCCATGCCCCTCTCTCACATCCGAAAGCTCCTCACTCATGCCAGAAAGACATTTCTAAAAATATCAAGGGAAAATAGTGCCAGGCCTGGCATGTCCATGCGTGCTCACGCTGGGTCAGTTTTGCTAGCCCGGCTGAGTTCTCACCATGACCATGCTGGGGAAACCTCTGCTGGGAGCAGAATGATGCCTGGCCTTGCTCCTTTTCCCCCAGCACTTGGGCAGCCTGTGAGGAGCAGGGACTGCAGACTCATCTGGGGGATTCCCCTGCAAAGAGCCTCCCACTCCAAAACTGTGGCAGGTCACGGTGGAAGCATGTGGCCTCGCATCTGCCTCATGCTTCCTTGGAGATTGCTGCTGGGCTGCCTGGGTTTGAGCAGGACATAGGCTACCTTGGCACAGCTGAGAGCATGAGCAGGCTTTGATTTCCTCTCCGAGAAGGGAGAAGGATGTTAAAGAGGACAGAAGTCAATGAGAATTTGCCTGAACAGAATCTGAGAGAAATACAAGGTGAAATCTTGTTGAGTGCATGAGTGTCCCTATTTTGCCTGAGTTAGAGCGGTCAAAATTGCCCTGGAGGGCAGTATAGAAAACAATCCTTTGGCCACGTCCCTTTGAAAGGAGCTTTCCAAAAAGGCATTGTTTGTGCACAATGAGGGAGTGCTGGCCCTTACTCGATCAGAATAGAATTCCTATCAAATGCCTGCTGCCTCCGTCTGAGTAATACCCAACAATTAAAGTTACAGCAGGAAATATGTGGGAGATTAACAAAGGTTTTGTTGCTGAGTGGATTGTGTAGCCCAGCCAAAAGGAGCTGCAATTCCCACCCAGTCCGATTATTTCTGCTGCAGCCTAGCCCTGTTACTTGCTTCCCTTTTTGAAAAAGGTTAACACCTTTAAAAATTCGGAACTTGCTAGAGACTGAGAGTCTGTTGGAGACAGTGCTTTCCGTCTCCCCTGGGCGTTTCTCTGTACAGTGTTAGGAGTTGGCAGGGCTCAAGGGTGGAAGGAATCCTGGTCTTTAGGCAGAGGGGGAGCAGAAAGACAAGTGATGGAGAACAGTGTGCTAGCCCGGGATGGGCTAATTTGTCATCTGCCAGGTACTGTTAGATCTTGCAGTCCCTGGGAGAGAATTTGTTCAGAAGTGAAAAGCTTTCTGGTGTCTGAAGATCAGTGGAGCCTGATGCAGGAAATTGTGTATATCTGAATAACGTCAGATAACTTGAAGAGTAGAGATTGCAGCATAAGCCACTAAGTACTCAAGAGCCATGCAGGAACTGTTTCACACCCAAAATCACGTCCTCTTCCCTGGCACCCATATAGCTTCCATTTTGTGTTCTTCAGCTCCCACCCAGGCAGACAGCCTGAACTGGTCCAACTCCAGAGAGATGCAAAGCCTGTGACAGCTGTTTGTGGTTAAATGTCGTCTTTGAGAGGACCTGAGTCTTCCAGTGAACCTGCACCCCATCCTGGTCCTGACTGCATCAGGCACCCATTGTCCTCCCGGTGTCACTGCACTGCAGCCCTCCTGGTGAAGTGTTCATCCCAGGCTTGGCAAGGGTGGGTAAAGGAGTCCCAGGGCCACAGGAATTTAGGTAACTTGTGCTAAAGCCTCTTAAAATGTGATGTCTGTGCTTCCTGGCAGCTTGTGGTGTGGAGGTTGTATCATGGGATGCTGTGGGTAAGGTGTAAAGCCATTTCTTCTTGGGGCACCTGGCAAGGTGCTTCCCCGTGTGGGTGCTGGGCGGGATGGGGAGCAGCACCACTGTTGGAAAAACACAGGATTACCTTAAAACCTGCCCATACAAGATGCCCACACCTGAGAAGAGGAGAGACTGGGACATTTCTAACAAATAGTGGTGTGCAAGTGGGCACTGAGTGGGTCTGTGGCTTTGGGGCAATGTGACATCACGAGGTGGAGACTGCGCTGCTCGCTGTCTCTGCACTCAGTTGGGTTAGCCTTGCACTGGGAATTGTGTGTGGCTGCAGCACTACCGAGACAGAGCCATTTATTTTTGAAGCTGCAGGGAGATGCTGTGAGAGAGGTGGGTAAAGTTCAGCTGGGATTATTTTTAATACCCTGGGTCTAGAGGGAAATTCAGAGCTCCGTTTGATTGGAGCTGCTTTTCCCGTCTTTAACGTGTCTGCTTACATTGTGCGAAGCCCCTGCCATTTTCTGTATGTTCCTGTCCATTTCCACTCTCCCCTTTTGGCTGCCCCTCAAAATGTTCAGTCTGGGGCCAAGACACTGCAGCAGGCAATGCACTTTGCCTGGTCAGCACGAGGACCTGGCCTTGATCCCCTCTGTACTCTCGTGAGCTATCTTTATGGCTTGCTCCCCATCTGCCACGCAGGATGAAATCTACCTCCTAGCAGGCAATTCATCATTGCACTTGGTGACAACAGAAAGCTCTCCTGTTGAGGTATCTGAGTGTGTCCCCTGGCTGAGACACTACTTTACACAAAGCTTGGGGAATTAAGCTGCATTACTCTGTTCATAGCGGGCTGCAGCTTTGCTCTGGACCCATTGCTGGGCTTCAGGGAGAGCCAGTAAATGTGAATGCAGTGAGTGGGCTGGGCTGTGGCATGGAGGACCCGCACTCAGCACCTTGCTCTGCCTACCTTCTGCTGGGCACCTTGACTCTGGCTGCTCTTGGCCCTTGGTTCTCCCACTATAAAAAGAGGCAGAGAGTACTGCCCTGCCTCATAGGGGTGCTGGGGAGATAAAGCATTAATGTTGGCATTACTTGGTATGCTCGCTGCTGAGGAGAGCCAAGTAGGTAGCAGCTGGAAGTTAATGAACAGACAGATTTTCCGCTCACTCACACCTCCATCTCTTGAAAACGTGGGGATGTCACCACAGCCTGATATTTGTAAGCACTATGTCTGTGTGTGTGTGGATGTGTGTGGATGTGTCCACAGCATCCTTCTTAGTGGATTCAAACCAGATGTTGAGATGACTATTTGATTGCCTTCTGCTCTGGCTAAGCTGAGTGGGTGGAATCTGGACTGTGGCTGAGCGTCCAGCCAAGAATCTTCAGACCTTTCTCTGACTTTAACAAGACCCCCTGGAAGTTTGGGAAATGTTGCGATATCGATGTGCAGCTGGAGAAGCCAAAGCACACAAAGTGAAATGGGCTTGCTCTGTAGAAGGGCAAGCTGGAGCACGAAGTCACACTGCCCTGGCCAGGCCACTAGATGGAGACGTTCCTACCAGATTTGGGAAAAAATTATCTATTTAAGAAAATGTATTTCCCAGTGGTTTCTCAAGGATCTGCCAGTGAAAGCAGTGACATCCTTACCAGTGGTTTCAAAAGGCGTCAGATCTGGGCAGTGGTAAGAGAAGGGGTTTCTTGGTTTGGTAGCAGGGTATGGGAGAGACATTTGAAAGAACTGCTCATATCAAACCCTCCCCATTTCCCAACTGCCCCCTCTCCCACACAGGGGAGAAGTACAACGGAGTGGGTCGGAGCCCCCAAGCTCTGCAGTGCACCAGGGAGGGTGCTCCACCAGCTCTGTGAATCCCAGGGAGCCTGGCAGTGCCCACCCTCACAGCTGCTGCTCGTGCAGCTCTGGTGTAGCACACACCTCTGTGGCATGGTGGTGGGGATACCCCTGAGGCCCAGCGCAGTTCATTTTCAGCAGCATCGGCAGCTTGCTTTGCTCTGCCTCAGCCCAGAGGATCATAAATATGGTTTAGTCTCTGCCCAGAAACTGAATTCTGCTTAGACAAGAATTCCTCAGTTGGGATGGGTGAAAAAGGTGGCAGATATTGCTCTATGACTTCAGCTCTGCCTGGTGGCTATTATATCTCACTGCGTTAATGTACGTTTGAACTTACTTGCCCCTGCTCTCAGACTCGTTCTTCAAGTAAAAGGATATTAATGACTTTGAATTTAATCCAGTTCTCCCTTTTCCCTAAACATTCTTTTTTCCAAGTCCTGACAGTGAGATCAGACATAAACTCTGAATCAGTGTCCAGTGATATGCCGGTATGTCTGACCTTAATATTCTGCAGAACTCCAGGCTGAGGTGGCTGAGAGTGCTATGAGTCACTGGAAGAGGATCTACAGCTCCGATCCTTGGAGGAGCAGATGCTATAGGTGCTCTGCCTCTTGAAGCCCAACTGCAAGCAGCAGCAAATTTGTTGTTTTTGTCTCTTTCTTATGGAAGGTGAATCTTAGGTACACTGAACCACAGATGTTAAAAATGCAAAGGGTACAGATGATCTCTCCCCTCCAAGGCCTGTGGCATGTTGTCCAGTTCTAAGAACTGCTAATTCCAGAGGGGATATTGTAACAAGTGTACGTCTACCAAGATCTGATAAAGCTACAGAACCAGCAGCTACACTTTATTTCAGAGAAACCAGCAAAACAAATGCATTGCTCCAGAAGCTCAGATCTGAGTGTCTTACATGCTAGGTGAATCATTTGTTGCCCTTCGCAACACTGAAGGACCAGGACACCCAGTTTTGTGGTCGTGCAATTCTGAACTCGTCTAGTTCAGGGTGCAGGCACTTGTCTGTTATTGCATACACCTGTCCAGAACCAGATTCAAGACAGCCCACTCATTAGGATGAAGTGACAAGCTGTGAGAGATGTTCACAATTAAAATTCTGTGAAGGTGATGCTTTTAGTGAACATGAGCATCCAGGCTAGTGTTTGGCCTGTAAGTTCAGTTTCATCCCTAGGACAGCTGGATACTTCTTTAAAAGTGAGGAGCTGGGTGTAGGGATCAGGGGTTGTGCAGCCCATTTCCCTAACCCGGTGCTCAATGGGTGTTAGTGGAGGCATACAAAATCTCACATAGGGTGCTCACTGACAGCATGGAGCTTGCTTTCACTGGGATATATCAGCTAGAGATCCTCTGAAGTCATTGTGATATTTGGATGAGGAGGAGACCCTGGCATCAAATTTCCTTCCCTACTGCTTATTGTTTTGCTGCATTCCCACAAAGGGGCCAGATCTGCCAAGGGAGAGGGTGTGGCTCAGAAGGCTGCAGCTCCCCCTCTCCCACCCTCCTGACTGACAAATGCAACGTTTGTCCTGGAAGACCAATCATGCAGTAGCACACCTTCCCATGTCCAACTAGAGACAAAACTTGTGCTCAAAATATCTATACTTTTCCTTTCCTGGAAATGGCGTGTTATTCACAGCCTTTAAATACTAACTGGAAAGTTATTTGCTTTTTTTTTTGTGTGTGTGTGTGTGTTGACAATGCCCACTGGCAAAAGTCCATCAAATAACAGATGAGGTGATGAATGCAGCTGGAGTTCAACTCTAGGACTGAAGTTCACCTTGCATTTGCCTTTGGGTCCTAGGGGTACATTCATGTTTATGGGAGAAGTGATATTTTATAAAAGAAACAATATCTCCCCAGCTTCTGAGGGACCTCAAATTGCTTTGAAGCCTGAATATTAAATAAACCAGTTATGTTCAGGAATTACTTTTGCCACTGTTGAAATGCAGCTTCACCTCTGGGACACGGCGGGGCTGCCTAGTTACCAGTAAGGTTTTGCAGCAAAGGAGGGCATGAAGGGAACTGAATCACCACCAGGAATGTGTAAGGGGCTAGACAGCACTTCCCTAATCATTACGTGGCCAGGATATCAGTGTTGGTGTCATGCTACTCACATGAGTCAAGAGATCACTGATAGCACAAGCATTTAAGACTTTGTTGGCCAAAAGAAAGTATTTGCAATGGCATGTGTTTTTGGATGTTGGTCTGATCCTGTAGGGCTGAAGAGGAATGGATTTTTTTGCTCTTCATTTGTGTTGGAGTTTGGTGAGTTCACCTTTTCAATAAGTGATCCAGAAATGATTTTGGAAATCACGCTCCCGGTTATATCACCCTCCTCAGATCCCTGCACATCCTTGTTGGGCATTTCCAGAAATGGGATCACTTGGGAGAAAAGAAGTGAACACACAGTGGTCTTCTGGCAGCAATGCCATAGATTTTTTTTATTGTCTTCTCTTAATTTCTAAATAGGACTTTCCAAAATGCTATCAAATTCTGAGTCACAGGCAGTGTCTTCCCATCTCCTTGCATTGAGCTCAAAGTCCAGGGATAATGTACACTAGAACTGCACAGTATGACAAAGTGAACCCCAAAAGTCCAGTCCATTAAGGAAGAATGAATCACTTCAGAAAAAGACTTTGTGACTGGTGCTTTAAAAGTGAAGAAGGAATCATGGCTAGACCAGTAGAAAGGCTTGGAGATTTGACTTCAATGCTCAGCTTTGCTGTTGGCCTCTGAGGTAAATCTGAACAAGTTGCTGTCTTCCATTGTGCCTCAGGTGTTCCCCCCACCCCAGATATTACTGACTTCATCGCTAAAATGTTTTGAGCTTAAGGTAAGACCTGAGTGTTGTTACTCTCTGGTGACACCGGAGCTTCAAAACAATCTCTTAATATAAACACCTACCTCATCAAGTTTAAAACAAACTCTTTCACTGTTTTCCCGTTGGGTAATAAGCCATTATGCTTGTTTGGTTTTAAGGTAAAAATTAATGATTTCCTTCCTGTTCTACTTCCGGAATCTGGGAAATTCTTTTCTTAAACATTCCATGTAAATATAATTCTTTTAAAAAAATAATATGCATGGCTTAAGTCATCGTAAGCACAATGGTTATTGTATATAAAAGAATTGGGGCAGTATTTTATAACTAGGTAAGTGCTATATTTAAGAAACTGAATAAATTGCGTTCAAATTTGCTGATGTTAAAAAAGTCAGGTGCCCCAAGGGAAGGTGAAGAGGGTGTGCTAAGGGCCATGAGTGGCTGAAGAGCACTCTCATGGAAATATTGCAGTACAATATGGAATTCATTGTAATAAAAAATAATAAAAATTGAACATTGTTTCATTGTTTCCTGCACTTGCGATCCCAAAAACTTATATTGTCTTGATCTGTACTGTAGTCCCAAAGGACTTTCGAAGATCCTTCATAGGAAGTAAACTTTTACTTATTGTTTTCTGGTCAATTTGTTCTGCTGGAGGTAGCAATATCATGGAGGACTTCTGGGGTGTGGTAAGGACATTCCTGGTAGATTTTCTGGAAGCTCTGCCTGGCCATTCTGGCTGCCTTTTTGGTAGGGGAAAGCCCTTCTCCTCTGAAACCTTGGATACCTCCCATAAGGTATCAGTATCGCAAACCACCAAAGAATGCAAAAATGCGTAAGATGTAATTCATTCTGAAGGAGAGACCATGCTGTGGGGAGCTGCTTCCCTTCAAAGCAAGACAGTGCTGGGTTTCTCCTTCAGAAAGCAACCATCTCTAGTCCAAGAGAACAAGACCAAAAGTCACATGCCCATTTGAACGGGGGAACGTGCCACGACTCTCCAGGGGCCCTTCCGCTCTGACCCTATGTGGATGTGTGTGCATAGGCAGACACATTCATTGTGCAGACTAGCTCTGTGGCTCAAGTCAGTCCGAAAACTTGTGGTTTTGTTTCTGAAGAGCTATACAGTCTCTGGTATTGGCCACGATGGCTGCAGTTATTTCAGCATTGTCTATGAACAAAAAGATCCCATAGGAACTGGATAGTAGTTCCCCAAAGACCCACTGCTTGCGTGACTTTGGTACTTAACTCCTTTGTGCTCTCAGGAAAATCTCACTTTAAAGGATTTATTGTATGATTTTATACCACCTTCAGCTTTTAATACCACTTTGAATTATCTTGTTGTGTGACTCCAGTCCCTCCCTACAAAACACCATAAAACACAGCTAAGTGTTCCTCTCCAACCTGTTCCAGCAGCTGCTGAAAACAGTGCCTGCCAGTTAGCCCTGCCAGGTTACTGGGCCTTATAACTGGGATGGGGATTGAGGTCTTCAGGAGGAAGGAAGCTTGCCCACGGGGCTTGTATATCGCAGCATCCCAGTCCACCTCCTTCGCATCTTTCATGCATCTCTGTATGCAGTGTATGGCACAAAACTACTGGGCTGCTGGGATGCCAGCCAAAGCCTGAGAACACAGCTCAGTGGGCCATCCAACTCCAGATGAGAGCCCCATTTTCAACTGAAATGCTGTGGAATGTCTTCTGGTAGTATTAATAATCCCTTTGTGTGGGCACAAAACATGCCACAGGCATACTGCCTACAGATGGTACAGCCTTTGCTTCAAACACTGTACCCATAGCCCTAGGACACTGCTGTCTGAATGTTACACCGGAAACAAGGTGCCCAGTTCTCCTTACCTCTTCAACATCTCAGACCAATCATTTCCATAGACTTGAACTATGCTAAATAGGATTTGGTGCCAGAACTGACTCTACCCTGTTCTGTTCAGCAGATATATCTGTGTTTCTCATGGAGATGTGCATATACGACAACCAGTACAATTCAAAAGGCTCATCCTTACAGAGACACTTTGGCTTTATTTCATTTCTTTATTCATTTCATTTGCATCAGTCAGCTGCAAAAACAGTGCTCATTTTAGGATTGTAATCACAAGGCATAAGTGGAATTAAGTTCCTAGAAACACTCCGTGTATCTTTAAACAGAAGGCAATGCTCATCAGATACGCAGTTGGCATCACTTCTTAAAAGGATGAACTTTGCCCTTTGAACTTTCCCCAAAAATTATGAATAGGACTAGGGTGTATGAAACTTTCAGTTTGGACTGAGTCCAACTCTGGCTGTAACCAGATCTGAAATACTTTTTTGTGCAAGTAACTCTTATTCACCCAAGGAGCTCTGTTCACTTCAGTGGCATTACTAATGCGATTATGGGCTGCAAAATTGAGTGTTGTATATAAGACTTGTAATTTGTGAAAGGGGACCCCTGGAAAAAAATTCTTCTTATGTAATTTTAATTACTTCTGGCAAAACGCTTTGTCTCAATAAGAAGACCCAGCCACAGAGGGGATTGGTGAAATAATCCTGGGCAATCCCTGCCACATACTGTTGTGTGCCAGCAACATGATACTGCGTGCATTGCTCATCTTCGGTGTCGAGCTGGAGAGAGGCCTGGAAAAAAACAATCAGATTTCAATTAAGATGCAATTAACATGGGGAAAATAATAGAGCTTTAGCTTATACAATAATATACAGCAATTTTGTTTGATTTAAGGCTGATATTTTATGCCCTAGGATCTATAATTCTTTAGTATTTCCAGACAATTAGTAGCTCCACTGCAAATAGTGGAATTGCTCAGAGAATCCTAGCAGCTGCTTGCAAGGAAAGGCACCCTCACAGCTGCAGCAGAGACATACAACAGACAGTAAACTGAGGTAGTTCCAGAAGAGTTTCATGAGCAGTTAAGCCACTCCTGCTGCAGTGGCAGCAAGCTCTGAGAGAGCAAGGGGACAGGGAGGTGGGGAAGGAACCTACAGCCACCCCAACTCATCTGCTGCTGCTGCTGCTGCTGCTGCTGCTGCTGCTGCTGCTGCTGCTGCTGCTGCTGCTGCTGCTGCTGCTGCTGCTGCTGCTGCTCAGGAGCGAGATCTCCCAGCCTCCACTGGCTGGGAGAAAGTGCTTATGAACCCACAGCACATGTGTTGCGTTGTGGGCCATTAGGTCAAAGCACAGGGTTTTTAAAGATAAAGGCAGCTTTTTACTGAGTGTTGTGGACATCTACAATAGTTTTATGTTGGCATAAACTTCAGATGACCAGGGCTTTCCCTCCTCTCAAAACCCTGCCTGATTGTAGCTTTCAGTGACTAAGCCACAGGAATCTCACTAGACAAATCTTGGAGACCAACGTCTGGGAAAGGCAAAGAACCTGGAGCCTAAGTCTTTAAAAACTGATTAAATCTACAGAAGTGTTTGTTTGTCGACAGATTTAGCATGAGCCTGTTTTATGCCCAATTGCCCTCTAATCTGTCCCCTTGAGTTGCCTCTGTGCAAGTGGGAATGGAGGTGAGTAAAGGGGGAAGTTTCATGAGAAATTGCTTGATGATATGGACGTACGTAGTTGCACGACAAGTCTTTCTTTCTGTCTTCCAAGGGCACAACAGGAAAAACTATGACTTTGAATTGTCTCTTGCCTATTAACACAAAAGTGCCATTCTTTCCTGTCACAGTTCAGCTTTACAGGTGTCTGACCTGGGGCAATCTTGATTTGAATTGCCAGGATATAGATTTCACATGAGAGTTTAACTATAAAAAAGTATTGACTTAAGGCCACCAGTGAAAGTGAATTAAAATGGCATTCTTACACAAACACAATAGAGCAGCCCCATGGTACATTTCATTCTTGTCCTCTGTTTGCTTAGGATAATAGGAATATTATGGAGAGTGGATTGTCTCCCCATCATCGTGTTGTGTCTGCATTTCTGTTGTAAACCCCATTTTGACCTTCCCTTTCCGAGGCTGTAGTATCATGAGTGCTGGATTAAGTTGCCCTGGCTTCCTGCCACACTTTTCTGCCCTCAACATATTCTCCTTCGCTCTTCCCTTGTACCAGCACAGCTCTTCAGATGTCCCTGTGGAGAAAAAGACTGGGGAACTGATCAAGATTAAACATTATATAATTTTTTCCTGGGTTAAAAACCTCTCTGCTTTCACCAAAGCTTTTCCCTATCAAGGTTCAACATCTTAGATAGATGCTGTACAAAAACTGGATATTTTCTCTTTAGGGAAATACTCATATATCAATATTAGTTTTCATTCCAAGTTGAGAGAAATAGACCAAATAATTAAGTTGTTTCCCACAGAAAGTACCGTTACGGAAAACATGGAGTCAAATCCTCAAGGTGGATGAGGGGTTCCATCTGCAAAGCATCAAGGTGTGCTGGTACTGCACCCCACTTTGTACAACGGCTGGGAAGCACCAGGGACAAAGGCAAAGGAATATTAAGCTGACTTGATGCAGAATGCTTCTGTTCAGCTGGCCAAGATAAAATGTTTTGATTTCAGCTTAACAAGCCTGAAATGGAATAGTCAGCTCTCAGCTAACTGCTGGTGGATTATCTGTGTTGAAAAAGAAGCCTTTTTTAGCATTGTATCACATGAATAGCTGGATCTGGAAATGAAATTTGTGGCTTTTACTTGGCCACAGAGAAGCTTTACTGCCATGAAATACATTGGTGTGCTTAATTGCAAAATAGTTCTATCTGTTTTCTGATAATCTCCGTTTGTAATGCTTTTTGCAGCACTGCGAAGCGTCAGGGTTTCTGCTCACTCTTCTTTAAAGCTCCACCTATGGGAATGGAGTGACTGACAGTATTTCAAGTCCTCTTAAAATACAGAAATAAGCCATGATAATATATGGATAAGATACAAGGGTAACTCCAGAACAGAAACTTAAACATTTGTGTCGGAAGGGAGATGAATATTTAATTGTTTTAAAGCGTCCTGGTTTTTCAAGGCTGGGATCATCTGGGATATCAGTGATAATTTGTGATCCTACGAGGACAGTGTGACTTACCAACTAGCTGGGTAAATGTTCAGATGTCCACAGAAGTAAGTGCGTGATAATAAAGCAGAGCACACCAGCTCAATTGTAGTGACTGCATCTGTGCCTTTAGTCTTAAAGTGGAAAATGTGATATCATTTCAGCTAGCTTTGCCCTCAGAGAAAGAGGACATTGAGCTAAAATTAACAGATTCATAGCTTATGGCCAGAAGGGACCATTATGATAATCGATCTGACCTCGTGCATAACAAAGGTCACAGAAAATCACCCAGAAATTCCTTCAACCAATCTATAAATTGTACCTTTTTCTTTTTTAAAGATATGCACTCTTTAAATAAAGACTTCATATGATGAAGAATTTATCATATTTAGTTTTCCAACTTGGTTATCCTTCTGATGAAGTCAGCAAACTCTTAACAGAAGAATTAAGTTTAGTTATATGCTGTTTTTGATTTAAAAAAACAAACAAAAAATCACAAATTATGAATAGAAATATTTAGCAATGTTTTTGGTTTTTATTTTGGGACACAAAGTGTTTGTTTCTAGCACTAGAAGTATATATGATTGTATTATGTTTGCATCAAACAAACATTTTTGCTAAGGCTGGCACTGGAGCCATAGCAGATTTACAGTGGTCAAGTTTGATGTTAAAGCGTATTAAGAATATGCTTAAGAAATCCCTTGTGGATAATATAGACACAATACATGAATTTCTCAGCCAGTTCATGGGAATCTTGTAATGAAATTGGCTAGAAGGGGAAAATAAAACAGAGAAAGACATCACCATGCTATGGCAGCCTGGAGCCCAGCATGCCCTGCGGTGCAGCAGGGACTGCACTGACAGAGCGGGCTCAGGCCTGTCGTTGCTGTACTGCAGCCCCAGAGAAGGCTGTGATATGCTCATGGGCTATTTTGAGCGCTCAGGCAGCAAATATCATGGTCAGGGAGAATCTATATGAGATGCTTTTACAGTGCCCAGCACAATGGAGCCCTGGTTTCAGCTGAGGCTGTAGGTTCAATGTTAATTTGATTAACAACAGCCTAGAATATGAATTGATTCATGTTTGCAAATCACTGATGAGCGGGGATGATTTCACCTTCCCAGTGTCTTGCCTCCTCTCCTGAGGCTGAGAGGACAGCTTATTGCAGTGAAGCCTCATTGCTGGCCACAGGTTGTCCCATCCCCTACAAAATAACGTGGGGGCTGGATAATAACCCAACATTAACCAGCATCGCAGTGCTGGAAGCCTTTTCCTGCTCCCAATTTTATGACCTTAATTAACACAGACCAATCTATAAATCAGATCAACACCAGGAGATAACAATGAATCATGCTGAAGGCAGCTTTAATAGGAGCCTAAGCCCCCAAAGAAGTGGACAGTGCCGGCATTTTAAGTGCACGTGTGAGGTTGAAAGGGAACAGATGTCCAAGTGGGGCTGCTGCCTGCAAGGGTAAGTCTGCAGGGCTGTTGGTTTTCCAGAGAGAAACCTGTTTTGACATCTTAATGGCAAGAGTGTCTGGCAGAGGCCGATGGAGTGGTGATAAATACAGCCCCCTCCCTGTGTGACTGCTGGGCTGGATGGGGGCTCCCAGGTTCGGTGAGTCTGGCCAAGCGCCGTCACCACCTTGCAGGGTGCTGAGCGGGTCGGGGCAAAAGGGGAGGAAAGCTGTAGGAGTGACTGTCTGGAGAGCATGAGAAACTGAAGGGGAAATGGAGATGGAAAGGAAGAATTTCAGGCTTTCCCACCACGGCTGCAACTGGTAACTTGCCAGCAGCCATGCGGAGGAGCAGACAGACGCTGCCTGCTTTAATACAGCCAGGGAGTGACAGCAGGAGTGGCAGGTCCCGGGGCTTGCTAGCCCTTAATGACTGGTTCCCTCTGTGTGGGGCAGCTGCTTTCCTGCAGGGCCTTCTCTGGCTCTTCCAGTGGGGAGCGGCTAGGATATCAAGGCTGCTGTCAGTTTCCTGGTCCTTAGCTGGAGTATCTGCTGGTTGAGTGTGGTTCTGCTTACAAAAGCGAGGCAGCAAGAATGGCTCCCAGTGGTACCGTGGTTATTGTGGCACAGAAAGCCCAAATCACCCGCATCCCTCTTCCCAGGAGAGAATACGTCCTTTCCAGCCACCTGTCCTGCACATCCAGCTGAACTCTGAAAGTCAGGCTGGTTGATTTCTTGCACAAAGAGCAAAAAATATGCTCTTTGAAGAGCATAAAAAAAAAAGACAAGTTATACTCCCTTTCCTGAGGCAGGTTTTCCTCATTCTTCCTGACTCAAACTTAATGGACAACTCTCTTGCCAGTGCATAAGCTCTTGGGCTAGCTAGCTCACCAGCGTCATTATCTTTACATGTTTTGTTCTGCAGGGCTAACTGAAACACAGTAAAGTGGAAATTTCTTCTGGAGTGAACTGCTACAGCTCTGGTTTCACAAGAGGCAGATCAGATTTTGCAGAGAATCATCACCCCTGTAATGAAGGGTAATTGATGGGGTGGAGAAGGGACCTCAGAGTGCAAACTCTTCCAGTTCAGGGACTGTAAGACCCTTCTGTGTGATCCTTCACACAGATTCCTCTGTCCTTCTGAAGGAGAGGCTATGAGGAGTCATCTCTCTTGTAATCAGTGTCTTGGTGTTCTGTTTAGCAGAGCTGGAGGGCGTCCAGCTGCTGCTTTTCCTGAGCCATCGCCAGTGACAAGCTATAACCAGAGCAATGGAAAGGCACATTTATTATTTAAGGCTTTGTGTGAAGGCCCTCTGGATTGTACTGAATAAGGAGTATAAAAAGGCCAATACAAGATTTTTTAAGACGGTGCTGTTTGGCTTCCTGCTAAAGTGTTGCTTTTCTATGGGCTCTTGAATGTGACTTGGGCAGAGAGCCACTGAGATGGCTCCTCCTGTAACCCTCCTGGAGTGAGGAAAAGCAGTCAGCAGTGGTGCTGGGATTGACCTTAGGGCCACCTGATGAAGCTCATCAGGATCTTTCTATTATTTGGCATATCGCCAGCATTCAGTGTATTTCCCACCCATAGCTGCGCTAAGGTGAAAGAGGACTAGGTACAGCATATTATGAGAGCACTGAGCTATGGCATTCTTGGGTCTTCACAAGGGTTGGCTGTGACATCCCTCCCTGAGGTGTCTGTGACCTCATTACAGAATCAATCTCACTGAGAGCTGGAGGGTGAACATGACTTAGGGCTGGAGCAGGAGGTGGGTTTTTTGATGCTTTGAACATTGTGAGTATTGTAAATAGACACAGTGGGAAATATAAAGGAAACTTAATTTCAATCAAACTTCAGATCTTACAGTGATAAAGTTGCTCTTGAATTAGTTTTCTCATGTTAAAACATTTTCACTTTTTTATGTCTAGCTGATTTTAAATGAAAAATTTCGTTTTGAAAGCAAATTGATCTAAACGTTACTTTAAAAAGTCAGCATAAAATGTTTCAGCATATTCAGAATGAGATCTTCCATTTTTTAAAATGCCATTAGAAGCTTTTATATTAATTATTGTTACTGTTGTTGTTATTATTATTATTAGAGCGTGGCGTGGTGGGTTGGTTTTGACATAATCTTGCCAGTAGTTGTGAGCTCCTTTGAAGATATGATCTGGTCCACAATATAAGGAGGACATATAATGTAGAACTTAGCACTGGGGCCTCTGTACCTAAATAATATTGAGCAGGATATGTTAATGTGTATGGATTTGCTGTGGATGTATACTTGCCAGCTTGTTGCTTTATGAGGTTTCAGGGAGACACAAATGCAATAAGAAAGCTAAAAACCCAGTCTTGATAGAAACCTCGATGAAACTTTCAGCCACTGGTTCCCTTAGGAAGACCTCACCGTATTGTCTGTAGTGATTATTTGACATCAGAAATCATAGCACAATCTGCTTGTCAAAGTAGCTGATGTCCAGATCTTGAGAAGACAGAACCAAGCAATCTCTGGTAGGATGGGAGGTGGCTCATACCAACCACCCTGGAAATCATGGAAACGGAGATCACAGCTCATACTCAGGGTTCATACTCAACCCTGTAGGTCTGAATTTCAACCCACAGCAGTGCTCACACTGCCGAGGCTGTCAGTCTCCTAACCATTGCCCTAGGGCACTAGGTATCTCACACAGGGAGATCGCTAAGGGGTTTGGTGGGCAGAGCTCTGTTATTTCTCTTTTTATCCTAATTCCTATGGTTTCTTTCCAAGGTTTGTCTGCATGTATGTGTTTCCATGCTAAAGGAGCCTTCAAATGCTCACTACTTAGGAAGAGGGTAAAGGACCTCTTTGGTTTATAGCACATAACTTCTGTTCCTCCCTAGGGTCCCGTAAACAGAATTCACATTGAGTTACTCCCAAAATAGATCCTGCCCCAAAACAAGCTTTGTATTTTTACTTCTCCTCAGATTGTGGGTTTTCTTTCAGCTCAGCCCCATGGGTAACAGGAAAGCTCAGGGAGTACTTGCTGTGCCCTGCCAACCAAAACTGGATCTATTATAGATCAAATTAAGAATTGTTTGAAAGACTTGGAACTTCAAGGACAGGAACTTTATGAACACTTGGCAAAGCACACAGGAGGGTCTCCCCATCTTCCCATCAGATCAGGCAGGGAGAGTTTTATAAATAACAATTGTAAGAATTGGTGTGGAGTGGAAGGGCCTAGGTGGGGAACATTGTGTCTAGAGTTGGTTTCAGGGGATGTATTCATGGTGCTTGAAACCTGGTATAGGGTTTCTTTCCAGGCTTCCCCCCTCCCACATCAGAGCTCTCTACCTAGCCAGTCTCACACTACAATGTGTTTGTGTGGTTTTTTTACCATCTTCAGACATGTAAAATAGCATTTAATCTAGTGCAGTCATTGAGGTAAAGGAGAGTTAAGAAAGAGACCAGCATCTCCAGAAGGTTCCTGTTGGAGCTGCTCAGCAATCAATAATCTGAACAGACTCTGGAGACAGCCGTATCCACCTCTGACTGTCTGGAGACCCTTGATACTTTGTCCAGATATGACTTTAAAATAATTTCTGTCCTACATGGCTTAAAGCCCAACACTGCCTGATATAGCTAGATGGGAGTGTCACTGCTTGGAGAGCTAATTTATCAACTTTTCCTTGCCTTTTATAGCCTTTTTCTTTTAAGTTCATTCAGCTCAGTTAGGGTAAAGGCCAGGCAGTGCAAGGAGATTAGTTCTCAGCTTGGATCCACTCCCTTTGTGCCAGTCCAGCGCCACAAAGGGATGGAACAGACAATGAGGACATAGCCAATCATTTTGTGATGGCTAGAGATCTCCTCAGCAGCCCTTACCGATAGAGCACATCAGGATGTGTGCTGGTGTCTTAGTTTCTAACAGAAGTTACGCTTCTCGTAGTGTCTAGTATGAAGCTATCTTGAGGCCTCAGAGATACTGATAACATCCTGGCAGTGTTGAACAGAGCCGAGGGGATTGAGAAGAACGCATTGGCAATGTCAGTTGTGGCGTACCACTTGGCTGCCTTTGACTCCAGTTCATATTGAAGTTCTAGCATGTCTGGCACGGCAGCACTCAGTGGTGGCGTGACTTCATTGAGGCCGCGATAGTCCACTGCCAGCCTCCACTCTCCGTTGGACTTTCGCACTGGCCGTATGGGACTATTGAAGGGCGAACGAGTCTCGCTGATCACTCCTTGGTTCTCCAGTTGACGAATCAGTTTATGGATGGGAACCAAGGAGTCTTGATTGGTGTGATATTGCCACCGGTGCGAAAGTAATGAAACATTGCAGTAAGACATGTTCCAAGCAGAAACATGCAGTCAACATCCTTAATTTGACTTTCAGTGGGGGGACTGCTGATTGAAGCTCTCCATAAAAGCAATTGGTAGGGTTGGGTAACAGATGTTGCTCTCGCAGTGCTTGTTTAGATAGCCATGCTCGTGAAGCATTTCGTAAATGCAGTGCTGGCCACGTCTCCATGGTGTGCAGGATGGAAAGTATTAGCTTAGCTCAGTGAAGCGATGGCAGGGAATGCATGAACCCACAGTGGGTCACAGCAACAGAGAAGGTAAGGGCACAGTGTGACAGATACAACTAGTACTTTTCGCGCCTTATTTCTCTGTGGAATCTGGATTGTTGGTGCAGTTTGGATGGCACAGACCTCTGTTCTTGTCCTGGCTTCTGCAAGCTGAGCACTCTGCAGCTCTCCTCTCCGGTCCCTGCATCCAGACTGTGCCCGCCCAGTGCATGAGGCCAGGCTTGACTCTGGGGCCAGCAGCTGACTGTGATCTGTGTGTCAGTAATGCTACAGTGCTGGCTGGGAGGGCACCAGGCACCCCAGCTCCTTGGGCTTAGAAGCGCACTTCTGGTGCAATTCAAAGCCAGAGCAGGTTTTTACCAGTGTAAGAGCAAATTCTCAGTTCTGGTATTTATGCTAGTATGGGACATTGGCTCCTCTAACAGTCTATGAGTTGGTAGCATGTTAACAGTGGGAGATAGCTGAACAGTTGCCACTTCACAACATGCACAACATTGTGCACATTGGAAATGGTGCTCCAGTTTTGCTTATTTCTAGGGGCCAGAGTGGAGCAGGTTTGCATGGGTGCTCTGCTCTGTGAAATGCATCTGGGATTGCTGGAATGCCTCTCTGAGTTTTGGCATCCCCCTCACCAGTGCTGCCCACCCAAATCTCTCACTGCCTTCAGAAGAGGACCCTCCAACCATTTATATTAAATCATTTCCCCCCATCAACAAATATAATTAATTGCTATATTGGGAGGAAAAAGATAAACAGCAGATAAATCTACCACTCTAAAACATTTCAAAGATCACAGATCAAACATTAATTTAGTCCCTGGGCCATATTTTCATGTAAAAAAAAGAAAAAAAAAAGGAATGCTTTATTTACAAAAGAGGTCTTTGATGTATAGCGCACATTTATTACAAGTGTATTTTTTCTGATGGCAGTGGGATTTTCAACAGCAATAGGATATGTTTTAATAATTAAAGGGATTTAGCTTCTCTACACAGACGGCCAGCTTCTGTTCTCACTTACAGACTACAAATCACACATAGCTTCAGTGATGTTGCTGCTGTTAGCTTGCTATAAAACCAAGGTTTGTGAGACTTGCAGCAGGCCCTTTGTGGTTTTGATTTGTGGCCACTTATGGTTGCTTTCCAGTGTTAACTGTAGCAGATATCTTGCAGTGCCAGGGGGGAGCCAAGCTTGCTGTGGTTTCTGGTCCACTGTGTGTGTGAAGTACAGATGCTGGGATCAGCAACTAAGCTGAACCTTTGGTTTTCCCTGAGGGATCTAAGCTGCAAAAGAGGATCAAGCTCAGAATTAGTCTGGTATTTCTCTCAGGCCACCCTGTAACATGGGAAACTCAGGCACAAGTTTTGGTTCATCTTCTTTAGAATGGGTCTTTGCAATGCATAGATCTTGGGGCATCTGCCCTCCAGAGCTTACAGTGGAACGTAGGGGGTTGATTCAGATCCCACTCAGACGTGCATGTGCTTCCTTGTAAGGGTGCAAAGAGACAAGTGGAGAGGCCTCTCTCACACTTTAGGAACCAACATATTTCTCCTTGTTGTTGTGAAGTGGTAAGCCTACAGTTCTTGTTAAATCAGTTCTTGTTAAATCTTGGGAAACAGAGACACAGAGGTCTTTCTTGAGGAAAGTGCTTACCTATGTGCTTGAATCAAGGCTAAAGCAATTTAAACCCTGATTCTTTGGTCATATACAGAGCTGAATTCCCACTAACATTATCTAGGTGTCAATATGTTTTTTAGGGGCTGCTGGTGGCTTTCATTCAAACAGATAGGAAGTAAAAATTGTTCGTATGGTTTGTCCCATTTCCTCTTTCCACTAGTGCTCAGTACGAAATACTGCAAAAGGAGTCATAGAAAATCATATAAAAATTCTTAGTGAGTAGCAGAAAAAAAATTACCAGAGGTAAGCTGGTAATATTCCTCATCTGTTAGATGATCCTTTCCTAATGCACCAAAGTAGTGATGGGCCTATAACCCTTCTGCTTTTTGAGGTGATTTCCAAGAAGTCTGATGTGGCTGTTCCCCTTATTTCTATGTACATGTAGTTAGGTCTCACTCTCAATGATCCCGTGGAAATGAATTCCAGAGGATAATGATGTGTTTGATAATCAAAATTACTCCACAATGAAATCAAATCACTGGCATAAACATCCAGGACCTTTCTACCATTTAGCTTCCTTCATAAATAAGTCTTAGGATAGGTAACAACCACAGACAGGTGCTGCAAATTCTAGAGTACAGGAATTTATGTTCCTGAGACAGTTACCTGGCAGGTCAGCTATGAAAGGAGATGGATCTTAAATAGGACATTTTAGAAAATACTCTTCGCTAATGGGCAATTTAACAATCTTCCTCTTCCCTGTACTGCTCAGGGTGTGGAGGGGGTGGAGGGATGGGAAGGAAAGTGGAAAAAGAAAAAGAAAAAACAGATATTTTGTCTTAGGTGTTTCCTGCAGATTTCTCCCAGATGGGAGATGATTGTAGCGTAGCTTCTTGTGCCAAAGGGCAGCCCAAGCAGGACAAAGGTTGGTGTGTGAATCTGCATGAGGCTGCAGAGTTGTGTCTTCCTTCCCATCCGTGTCATACAGGAAGGCTCGAGGGCTTGCAAACATATAAGAGCAGGGAGGGAAGGAACGTAGTGAATGGTGGCATGACCTTACACAGGAGCTAAATTAAGCAAAGTTTACAATCCCTGCCTTGATTGAGGAATGATGTTTTTCAATATTGAAAAAAGATACTGTGGTGTCCATCTGACTCGAGGTACCGACACTAGCACTTCTAAAAGAGCTCCATCTGATTTCAGGTTCTTCTTATCCTCTGCCCTGAGCCCAGTCTCCAACACGGATAGAAACTGGGCTCTTTAAAGCTAAGCCTGTAGGTACACATCGGTCAACCCAGAGATCCAAGGCAGAACCTCCCAGCCCTGCTGCTGACTCCTCAGAAGCAAGGCCTCTCCCTTCAAATTCAGGCCCAGTGTCACACCATCATGAGTTGCACTGGGCAGCATCTCTTCCAGGTTAGGGCAGATATTCCACATAAAGACTGGCATTTCTGCTGCACTGAGAATCTGGCACTTAACCTCAACTCTGACTGTTGTCACACAAACAGCTCCATTTATATCTTTCTTTACATTTTGTGCTTCCAACTTTAATAACTGCAGAGAAAGTACCCAGAGTCTGTTTCCCACCCAAATCATAACAGAGGAGTGACTTCATGGTGATTCCCAGCCCTTTCTCTGTTCAGCGGGAGGGTCCTGTGCATTTGATCTGTATCTGATCCCCTGCTGGAAAGACCAAAACATTGTGAGCAAAGCAGCCCCAACAGGAAGCCTGAGCTTTCCAGCCACCACTGGCAGCATGTGGGGCTCAAACCAGGCAGGCTGGAGCTGCAATGGCTTTAGCAGGCACAATAGCCACTGCTGCACTGTTAATATGCTCTGCCTATAATGCAATTGCCCTCAGTTCTTTTGTGCTGAGCAGAACATGATTTGAGCCAGCACAAATGACTCTCAGATGTTTTCAGTGGTGTAAATGGGGCAGTCAAGTATGAAACAAGGCAGTTACAAGCTGATCAGTTTGAGATCTGAGGCAGAAAGCTTTGGGTTAGCGTAATAGCTTTGAACAAAGTAATGTTTGCTGCACTGATGGGCCCTACAAAGGCCAGTGCTGATTTGTGAAATAGAACTTTAACACATCTCGTATAGGTAGAGCTGGCTGTAAAATCTTGTAAATGAAGGGAAAAGCTTTTTGCAAAAAGTGAAGATTCTCACCAAAATGAAATAATGTATAACTGCAGGTTTTGTTTCTCTTGAACAGCTTCTTTTGAAATCATTTTATTTCCATGTGGAAGTGTTATTTCTCATCAGAAAGCAATGTTTCTACACAGTTCCACCACTTTGTTCCAGCTGGCAAAGGTTAGAATGAAAAAAGTAAAAAATTACTGGTTTTCAACAGACAAAAGTGGAAAGACAGTTTGAGGATGGAGAACAAAGTCAGTCTTTGTTTTCTCACCCTTCCCCCTGCCCAATTTTTCGAATTTTCCTACAGGCAATCCATTATTTCTTGAGGGGGAAAAACTAAAATGAAATTTTCTTAGAAATTATCTTTTTCCTAGAGAACAGAATTTTGTTCATAGGATCTCAGACCCAACTGAGGTACCTTTTCTCACTGAAATCCTGACATGCAGTTGACTCAGCAGCAATCAGCAAGCATTTTGGTCAAACAATTCCTGATGAATCATGTAGAATTAGTCAAAAAGAAGTGTCTCTTTCCCACCACAGAAACTTTTAATTTCTTTCCCTTCCTCTTTCAAACTCTGAAAAATCTAAATAATTTTGTTTCAGAAAGGTGAACATTTGTTTTGGACAGAAAATAGCTTCCCACTACCAGATACTACCAATTACTACATGCTTTCTTCGTATTTGCTGCTACCAACCTCTCCACACAGTAAATATTGGTGAATGTTTTTAATTTGTTAAATTGCAAGCTTTTGAAGAAAATGTAGCTAAAGATGAGACATTTTCTAAAAATGTTTAATTACAGATTTCTAAAGAAAAATACTTGATGGAAATAAACCACAGTAAGAGCTGTCCTGATGTACTTATTTGCAGTTCTCTTACACAATGGAAAGTCAGAAAGAAAGTGAGACTAACTTAGCGGACTGGGACACAGAACTCTTGAACTAAAGATCTTTTTACATCCAGTGTTGCAAAAGTCACGTTTGGCATATTATAATCTGGATTGGAATTTTAGCCTGTCTATTTCAATCTCACCAGGAACCAGATCATTAAAGCACGGATAAATTCAGTAGAAGATGATGGGTCTGAGATTTCCCCATACTAAGAAGTACTTCATCTTGGGCTAAAATGGCCCACAAACTACTGCCAAGAGCCATTCTTGGATGCACTGTGCAATTGCTCATCCTGAGTCTTGCTTCTGTCTTAGCGTGATTGCTGTGGTTCTTGAAAGGAGCTTTCCCCTCTCAGACAAAAGATGACAGAATTTGTATTAGGAGATGATACAAAGGCAACATCATGTCATGTGTGTACACCATGGTTCTGAAATTGCACTCAAGTTTCTTCTCCCCTCAGGGCAAAATAATAAAATGCGTAATAAAATATTGCTGTGAGTTGCCTGAATCCACTGCTCTCCCTGTGACATGTGAAATGGCTAATTAGAACTTAATGACACAGGATCAATATAACACATCCTCTGGCTTGCTCTGTAGAATATTTGAGTATTTTATAATTCTCCACGTATTGCTTCCTCTGCTTCCCTGCTGCTCATGGGCTTTGTGGGCAGCCATTGCCAAAGGATGAGTCAGCATTTGGGTCCAGCCAGAGTCCCAGCATTATTCATGCTGCATATTACCTTCAGATAGTCTTGAATTCCACAGTGACTCTAAGCCTGCACTTGAGCTGTCAGTGAAGAGAGCTACCACCTCAACTTGGAGCTGTGCTGTGTTTTTTTTTTTTTTTTTTTTTAAATTAAAGTTTTAAACAGGAGCAAACATACTGGATTTTCTTTTTCCCCAAAGCTGTGGCCTCCATTGTGTCTGATCATGGTTCAGGTTCCTATATGGGAGCACTGTGCAGTTCCAGTAGGTCACAGGTTGATACTGGCTATGTGCCCGTAAATAATTATGCTTCATTACTTTAATTTGACTGCTTTGGGTTTGTTTTTCCCATCTGTCTCATGGCTGCAGCTGGAGGAAAAGACAAGGAACGTAGAATCTTTAATTCGCATTTCTAGGAAGGCATTTCTATTCCTTTAAATGTATCTTTTGAATTTGGTCTTGCCTGTTTTTCCGGTGTAGAGGAGGCCATCTTACAAACCGTGTATGACCCAACTTCGGCAGAAGAGAAAAAGAGTTTGAAATTTCTCTTTTTTGTTATTTTGTTGCAAACTTGTACTGCATTTGCATTTAATTAAAAAAATCTGTCCTCTTATTTTAATGTTGAAAATAAGTTTGGAGAAGGCTTTCATTTTTCTTGTACTCTAGAAGCTGCTGAACATTTTGGCCAAACTTTCGAGCAATTTTGGGAAAGTGACTGAGCCTGGAAGATTTCAGTCATTAAAATGAATGTTTCAGAAACTGTAATATCTTCATACCGGGTATTTACACCAGGACACATATAGTCTTATCATAAGAATTCACTTGCATGCATTTAGTGGTTACAAGCAGATTTTTCATCTTCATTTAGAGCTGTGTTCTGGTATGTCACAGTTTACTCTCCATTAACAGGGTTACACTGGATAATATTTCTGGGGCAACACTCCTGACAGCGCACCAAAAGGTCCTGTGAGGCATGGGCTTAAACTCAGCCAAGCTCATTAATCCACTATGAGGTAATACGCTCTTATTAACTCAGGCTACAGTTGGTAAATTGGGAAATATATTTTGGCTACATTAAGTCAGGTAATGCAACTTTCTGATCTAGATTCCTTTAAGTTCATTTTTTCTTAGATCTGTTCATCCCAAGTCAATGCAGTTGTAATTTACAGCTTTCCATACTGTTTTGCCACTTTCACTCTGTGGTTGGTGTGAGCTATTGGTGTGGGGGATCCTATACACCTGTGTAGGGGAAGGGATGCAGGCAGACAGCCCAAGACAGCTGAGTGCTCTATGCCGGTATATGCACTCGCTTGGTTTAACCATGCCCTGGGTTTATGCTGTAAAGGTGACTCCCGTTTACATGGTAGAAGTGAGCCTGAGTCTAAACAAAGGCAGAAGAACTGTTTGGAATGACAGAAGGAGCTGAAAGGAGCCACTGAAAGAAGATGTTACAACATTGTAGACTCCATCTTTGATTTCAGCCCTCTGGAGTCTGGTGGCCTGCCTAGAACTACCAACCCCAACCATGGTGGAAGTGAGAGATACATGCTCAGGATCCCCTCCATCTCAGTCATCTCTTTCACCTCATTAAGAAGGCAAATGTGGTCCTGAGGACAGAGAAAAATTATAAGCACTAGAGATTGGAATGTACCCCTGAATTACCTTTGCTACATAACTTGAGGAGTCCAAGGAGGTAAAATGCATTGTGGGACTCTGTTAGCATTCTTTAGAAGCAGTTTCATTTCAGATGGGGAATCTTGTGACATACTGTAGACAGGAGGAAAATGACATTTATTAGCACTAAAAGCTGTTTGTTATACGGCTGAAAATGTTTTGGCTCCACTGGAATTTAAAGTTGTCTGACTACTTGAAGAATGTTTGGGTTTAATGTAACTAATTCAAGCTTGCAGTCAAAGCCCTGTGTAAGACCCTCTTGTGGGATAAGGATCTTGGTTTACAGTGTCTTAAGAATGATTCTAACCACACTCCAGAAGACAATGTAAAGGTGCCTGTTTCTACAGAGATCACATTGCTGCAAGTACCAAAATTGCAAATCAATGTCAAATTTGATAAATAGGCATTATTCACCAAGGAGTTCTGCTAGGGAATAGTAGTCAGTCCTGTGGCAGTGGTATTTCTTCCATGGGCTGAAGAATATTTCATTTCATTCAAAGACAAAATACAGTAATAGAAAACTGAAGAACTAGGCAAAGGATCTTCCAGAAAATGTTTACCTTGGTTTATATAGTTTCATCCCATAGCTTGGAGGTTTTAAAGCCAGAAGCAATCACTGTGATCACCTGATCGAAGTTCTTAAATAGCAGAGGTCTAATAGCTTACTGTGCAAGTTCAGCATCAAGTCCAGAAATTCTTGTTTGAGTTGAACCTATCCAGAGCAGAGAACTTGACTCTATTATTATTATCCTGACTCTATTATTTGTATCTCCTGTGGCTGCATTTTACTCCCCTAGTAAGTCCTTTTTAAAAGCTAAAACCCCCTACAGCCAGACAGCCTTTTGTTTCCATCAACATATGTCAGAGCAGCCTCAGTGGAACCAATAGTTATTTCATTTTTTCATTTGGGGAAAACCTGATCTCATACTATCCTCAGTTAAGAGTAAAAAGAATGGAATTAAACACTGAATTGCCCTGTTACATGACCACGTCTCCCTCTTATGCCTGATCTCAATGATTACAATCCCAGTGACAGCAAAAAGAATTTTTCTTCTCAAAAAAAAAAACATCCTTGAGCTTTGGTGCTGATGTCTGAAGTTTTCACTGCACCCAGAACACACTCATTTACATGTGTTTCTCTGTGTCCTGTTTTACCAATAAATTGCTTTTATTTCTGATCAGAGATTGTTAAAGTTGAGATTAAGTGATGTTGCATCTTTGTGGAAACAGAACATCAATTGTGTAGTGGGAAACCAAACAGAAGGCACCTTGCACAGACAAACATTCATCCATAAAGATGTTGGTTTTGCTTTAGAGAATGCATAAAGCTAAGGCAACAGTGGGATCGGGATTCATTGGCTACTGAAGAAAATGTTTTCTTCTTTAGTCAAAACAATCTATTTTTTAACTGACAACCCTCAGAGAAAGAGGCGTACTGGTGGGTGAAGCAAACAGTCATCCGTAGTCCTCCTGGGGAGGAACAGCTCATTACCGCAGGCAAAGCTGGAGTTCAGGCCTGCTTATTTTTGGCTTTAGGTTCCTCAGTTGTGGGAAACAGCTTTTTCATTCTTGTACTTTTAATAAAATCTGCACATTGTTATTTGCTTTGCTCTGATGAGGGTCTGGATTGATGTTGTGATGTGCTCTTTGCCAAATTTGTAGCATTCTTTTTTTAATATATTTATTCTTCTTTCTGAGGGAAAGGGATCTTATTTTGAAACCCTAAAGGCTTTCCCAACATGTGGGGGATGAATAAATACTCAAAATGTCTATGACTGCTGTTGCTGCTACAGCTGCCAGGTTTAGAAATGAACAAAGTATGCGTACACATGCACGCATGCGTGAGTGTGAGAGGCAGAGAGAGAAATGCAGTGTGGGCACTCTTGGGGTCAGGAGAGATCTCTAATAAGAAACACGTTTTATGGGCAGCAAGAGAATTATTTTTACCATACACATTTACAAGTCCTCAGGCAGTGAATTTTGTTGTTCGGATATTTTTAAGGCTAATTTATAGCATGCAGGGCTTGAACCTGCAGATCCCACTTTGGCAGCACTCCTGCTCACTTCAAGGGGTGTGCAGTGGAGGGGAGGGAGACACGGGACGGGCACATGGTGGTCATGGAGGGTTGTAGATGGCCCTGCTGACTCCGATGAGAGCTGAGCTTCTGTCTCCAATGGCAGATTTTACACAAGTGTGGGCAGGAGAATAGTCCATAAAGCTGTGCAGCGATCAGCACTAGGATAGGGTGGCTGAAAGAATGGCTCAGAGAAGGATTTCATTGCCATCATTACCAGACGACTTGCCTGATTTTTAATTCAGTTTTTGGCATGGCACTTTAAAGCCAACATTTATGGGATATCCCACACAAGTTTTAATGTGTTTCCACACAAACCACACTGGGTTCGAATGTTTCAGTTTTTAGATGTCAGCACTCTGATCCTAAATAGCATCTCTTACACAGAAGGGGAGAGCAGGACCAATCTCTTTGTCCAATTTCCATCCAGCACCAGATATTTTTAATTGAGAAACAGAATACAATCAGCTCCTTTGATCAAGGAAATTTGAGAGCTGCAGCACAACAGGAGGAGGTCTGGGAACACCACTAAAGACAAGCTTTCTGAGCCAGAAGCCAGGATTTTGTGCTGCATTGAGCATGCTTAATATGAGTAGGTTCTCTTCAAGCTGGATGATGCTACGCAGCTGAGAGGATGGGGATGTCGGTTGTGTCAACAGCTTCACAGGGGTTTTGTTTTGCAAAATACTATTTGGTTTGAGAGCAGCTGGGTTCTTTTGGCTTCCAATAGGACAATTTTCATTGGCATAAGCTTGTACTTGCCACCTGAAAAATGAGTATATTGCTCTCCCTGTGTAGTTGGCATGCAAAGGATTTGTACCCACCAGTGCAAATAACTTAGGTGACTTCTCTGTCCTATCACAGCTAGCCCAGCCAGGTTGTTTCTCTTCAGAGAAATAGACATAAGTCACATATAACAGATAAAATAATTCCCATTGGATCAAGCTAGGGAACTGGTTTTGAGGTCAATTATTTCTTCTCTCCCAACCACTTGGTCAGCCCCAGTTATAAAGCATTGGGATATTTGTGATTTGTGGGAAGAAGAAGAGTTCAGTTATTTGAAGAGTGGGTATGGTACTTTGTTTTGTTGTTTAGATAAACAGGAAGGCAGGGAGCGTGCAACTAGTAGGAGGAAAACTGTTCATGAAGGAATTTAAGTAACACCTTATGGCAAGTTATTTCAGTATTGCCTTTTCTGAATGTAACTTCTGCCACAACATAAACAAGAGGAAAAAGAATTATGAAGATTGCTTAGTGAAAAGGCAGGTTGTTTTAACGATGTCAGCCTTGACTCTTATGTCTGAGTGCAGCAGACCTGTTTTGCATTCAGCAGATGAGAAGATATACCTGTGCTGTGAGAGGTGGGAGAACTACATCCCATCTAGAGTCAAAGGGGCTCACTGCTGTGGAACCTGTAGGGCTCTAGGTAGCCAAGGAAGCCCACTGTTCTGCAAATGAAGCAATGAAATTGCTTCAGATAGATTTTTAGCAATCCCAGGCAAAGTGTCTAAGGGTATAATAATAAGCATAAACAGAGATTTCACAAAGGTTCTGACTCACCTGATCAATGATCCACAAGCCTCCCACTGAGGTGATGCTCCTCCAAAGAGTAGCTGGTCTCTGAGAGAGATGTGCTACTCTCTGTGGTTGGCCCTTAAATGAGCCCAGGGCAGCCCCACCCTGGGTCCCTTCCAGCTACGCAGGGAGCACAGGTGCAAACACTCTGACTGTGCTCCCCAGGCAGCCACAGCCCTTACTCCAGGTGCTCAACCACAGATTCAGGCCGCGACCTAGCATTTCCCCTACACCCACTGATTCTTTTTTCTTCCCAGCAAAAAATGCGGAGTCTATGGGAGATGCCAACTAACAGTCCCTCTCCCTTGGAAGTAGTTGCCATAAATTTCATGGTTTTCTGGCTTGAGTAATGTAGATTTGGTCACTTTTCACATCCAACATTTGAGTTTGTCAGCTTATTTAATTAGTTTAAATTCAAACACATTAAGTCTGCCAGCTCCTTTGCTTTGTCTATCAGAGGTATGAAGTCTGTAGGTGACTTCTTCCTTCTACAAGGCCAAGGCTGAATGGAAGGCTGTTTCTTGGGACTAAAGGGGACTGGCTGGGGATACAGCTAGTTAAAAAGACAGCCTGCCAAGTAAGTGGACTCTCTGTGGGCTGTTGGATACCCAGGGCAGTTTGCTTTCTCTGTTCAAGTTGCTGGAGATAACAGGATGTTTCCCTGACTCAGGGTCAGTTTCCCACTGCCTGCATTCGTACTGCTATTGATCTAAGAGAACTCTTTAAAGCTAGAGTTTCCTGTGGACATGTGGGTCCAACTGGTGACTTTTTCTCTCACATGGAAACAATAGTCTTGAAAGAAGATCTTTCTGGATTGGTGGCTAGAGATATCTTCTATCTATTCATAGACTTCCAAAGAGCTGTTGGGGACTTGATGGGTCAAGGAGGCAGCAGAGTTTGTGGAAATGGCTTTCAGATCCAAAGGCAAAAAGTACTGCTAACAACATGGTTGTCTGTAGTGACTGGGGCTCACCCTGTCGTACACATTAGAGCCTCAAAGCCATCATAAAAAAGAAAAACTGAGACAAGTGAGCCTTGAATGCCCACAGGAGGCTGTCAGAACTATATTTGGACACCTCTTCCAGTTCTCTTGCTTTGCTCTGAACCAGGGTAAGCAGAGCAATAGACATCTTGAATAATTTCAGAGTGGATGTTCCTGAATACCACCACTTTTCTGCCAGTCTACTTTTGTTATTTTTATGGCTGACTGACATGTGATCTCAGTACCTAATTTCTGAATTTTTAGCAGATGAAAATGTTGTAATAAGTCAAACTTTCATCCAAACGGGTAAAAAAACCTTCGGTAGTGATTTTGTTTCATTCTAAACATCAGGTATAGCATGTCCAGTTAGTTTTTTTATTAGCAGTATTGTCTCAGCACATTTTCTTTTCTGAGAAGTAAGCTGAGAACTTTGAAAGAATGAACAAACAGGCTGTGGCATTTTCATGTAGCACTCAGTTCCCAATTTGATTGTTATTTCTGCTCTTGTGGCACCTACCAATTTTAATCTTGATTAAAATCGTTCTCCACCAGTGCCAAGTTTTGTATTCAGAATACAGCGCACTTGTAATCTTTTTACTATCTAAAGAACTAATTGAAAAATCACATTGAGCAATTTTACAAGTGAGAAATAAAGGTGCATTCCTTGTATCCCAGACTGATTATTAAACCACTGTAGCATTCTCCACTTCTAACACTGTTGATCCTAAAGAGTTTGTGCACTTAATTCAAAGCTGACCGAAATCAGCTTTCTTTCCTTCAGTTCCCAAGGAAAACTATGCAGATTAATGGTGAATAGGCTTCTGTTATAAATGCTTTCTTTGGTTTTGATCCACATATCCAAGGTCTAAGGGTTAAGCATGCTCGAAATCAACTGTTTTGAGGTCAGATGAGAAGCTCTTATAGCTATGACCTGGAGCTATAAGCTGATGCAGTTTTGCTCAGCTCGAGTTGTGGGGAAGGCTCGAGTTGTGGGGAAGGCTGTGCAGGGTGCTGCTTGAAAATGCCCGCAAGCTTTCAGGAGCTTGTGTTATCTATAATACAGCTTCAATGACATTTTAGGATGAGTATTTCCTGCTGCTACATTTCTAAGCTGTTCTACCCACAGCAAGAAACAATGCTGTAGCAGTGCTACCCTTTCTTCTCCCTTTTCAGAATATGAATTCACTTTTTTAAAGAAAATGACAGGTACTTTGCAGACAAAGACGGCTTTAAAGTGGTAACTTGTAGGATTGGAACAGCCTCATATAACAACCAACATCCAAAGGAAGACAGGTGCGGTTTCAAATTAAACATTTCTTCAAGCTTTGTAGCAGGAAGTTACAAATCCTTCAGGATTCAGCCTTAAGAGCCCTCTAACAGAGCCCGTTCTATACTCTATAATAGTACAGCTAATCCATTTGCTGCTCTATATACAAAGAATGAAGCTTCTTGAGACAACAGCAAGTCTAGTGCAAAGGATGCTAGACCTCTGCTCCAATATCCATTTTCTGCCCTGAATGGTCTCTGAGGCTTTGACTGTACATTCTCTTTCTCTGTGTCCTAATCTGCAGTTGTCATCTTGGCAGGACAGGTTAGGAACAATAATGTTGTAGGCTTCCATATGCTACCACAGCAAGATCATATAAGTCACTAGAAGGGGTCATCTATTAATAGACCTTTTCTGTTGTGCTGTTTGTGGTCAGGTGGCCTAGAGGGGTGTCTCAGTTGCGAAGAAGGCTGTAGTTAGCATATATAAATGGAGTAATGCATATTTGGGCATTTTATCGTGACTTGCATGTGCAGTTCCTGAGCCCCCTGCTAATGTCATAATCATCGCATCAAAACTGTGTTTTTTTCTGTCATATCCCCCTACTCCTCGAAACTGGCTTATTTGGGGCATGTGATTTCACTCAGACCTAAAACACCATGTGAATCTAGACTAAGCTGGCTGTGAACAGCAACCAAAAAAAAACCTTCAAGAAGGAAAACTCACACCCTCCACACAAACTCCCATGCTTCGAGAAACTTTTGCTGCACACTCTGCCAGAGGAAACTTCTCATAATCCACTCCGTGTTGGTTTACACACTGCAAATCCCACAGAATGTATTAAAAAAGGTAGGCTCCAAGTCTGAGATGCTATAGTGCAAATGAACCTCCAGGGAGATGAGTATTTAAGCCTTTTACACAAACATCCCATGGCACCGTGCTGAAAGATGGTGGTAAGCAACAGCTGAGAGAGCTAAGTATGCCAGTAAAACCCATTGTATGAATTTGTGTGTATGCCCCAAGGCCCTGTCAGCAATGCAGTGTTCATCAGGAGTGGCTGAGCAGAGGGCAGCTTAGCACAGCACAGCTTTGGGGGAGATTTCTTCAGCCGTTCTTAATAAAGTTGCTATCTGTGGAAGAACAGGCTCTGGGTCAAATGCCATTTAGCTATGGTTGCATGTAGGTACTTGTGTGCCAGATGTGGAAGGGCTTGCCTAATGGGTTCTGTCTGCACTGGTATCCAGCTTCCAGCCAGCAGACATAACATTATCCGAGGAGGTAAAATACTAAATGCAACCTCAAAGGCTTTTCCTCCCCTTAGCACAGAGCTGGGAACCCAGCAAGGTAATAGCTTTGCAAACATTGTGAAAGCAAGGCAGCAAGTGTGAGTGGCACAGCCATATCTGCTTGCTCTTCCCTTAACGTCAAATAGCAGGTGAGGACCCTGACTCAGCAGTACCTGTGCATGTGGCTACTAGCCCTGGCAGCAAGGAAAAGTGACTGAATACACATGGGGCAAAAACAGAGCTTAAAGCACTAAGTAAGGGTCACCAGTACTTTGAGGCTTGAGTACTGTCATATGTCAGCCTAGACTTCCCGATTCCTCTCCTGTACATATGCATTTTGAAAGACATGACCAGTTGCCTACTATTTTCTGAGAGATAAAGGCACTGGCAGCAAAGGACAGCAGCCTGTATTCATATTGGGAAGGAATAATGTGAGTGAAATTCTACTAAAACAGGGCTGCTGGTTAGTCTGGCTCATTTTGAGTCTAAAGCTCCATAATGTCATTGCATCAAGAAATCCTTGACTGCAGTGTCCTGGCTTTGTTGATGTGGGTTGACTGGTTCAAAAGATTTCAGTTCACTGGACTAGAGTGCCATAAAGCTCACGTCAGCCATTTCTGGAGCTCCTTGCTAGCTCCACCTTTACCACATCAGTACTGCTTCCTGTCTCCCTCAGGACCTGGAGAATCTTTTTTCCCCCGTGTACCTCCTTTCATCAGGAAACTCCTGCCTCTGAGCCACCCCTGATCTCCTTGTCAATGACCTGTCTGTCAGGTGGGCAACTTTGTGCCTTCATCCATGCTGCCCATAGATTCAGAAGGAGCTTCCTATGAGCCTCCCGAGAAAAGCCCCATTTCTGTCCTGAAAAGCCTTACCATGCCTCCTTTATGGCACTGATCAGGCTGCTGGTGTGCTGAGATCTCTGCCTGCCATTTTTACACTTCCTGGAAATGCCCTTACTGTTGGTGCCTCCTACCAGCTTTCTATACACACTGGGATCGTCTGCAGTTATACCAATTTTTCTTGAAGGAATCCTGTGTTTCTACAGGCTCCTCAGTACTACAACCACATCCATTTGGCACAATTTTGACAATTAACTGAGATACCAAAATTAGGCTATTTGTTCTTATTCTATCTTCTTTTTCATCCATGGTGACAGACAAGCATAAATGAGGACAGAAGTTAGTTGGGCTGCATTGCATTAGTATAACTGAAAAAGAATTAAGTGAAGATTTCTTTCAACAGCAACCATACCATCACCACCACCAGAGTAACATCTGCAACTATGTGATAATGAAGTGTTTTGCAGGATTTCATGTCTCATCCCAGCTCGACCCATACCCATGCTAATCTGTGTATAGCCTGTTGCTCTGCCTCATCCTGCCTCAGAGACCAAAATGCTGATGCTCCAGCAGAGCCCTCCAAGGCAAAGCATGGTCACAGGAGCTCATATTAGCAGACCAAATTAAAGGATTTGAGCCCTAGGTTCCATGTTGTCCTTGGCCTTAAAGCACGCTGTGCACAGCTGTGGTGCCCTAGAAATAATAAATACTGCCCATGAACTAGATTTGAGATGAAAACTAGCTTGGATAATGTTGTGGTCGTCATTAGAGACTCTATAACCCTGGTTAAATGTTAGTGCTAGGGGCAGTGTCTACCAGGTGAGTGAAGGTTCCCAGAATGTGTGAAATGCTGACAAAAATCCCCAAATGGACAGAAGTGAGACTTTGCAGCCCAGCCAAAGCCCTCCAGCCAGGTTTCAGTAGTATAAACAAGATGGTAATAGTCCTGGCAGCAGCTGATTGCATGCTATCAATCATTCAAGATGTTAATTTTTCTGAGTTGGCACCAGAAATAAAGCAACCAAGGTCAGAAAGGAGCCTAGGTTGCTGTTTTGCCTGTGTCACACACTGGTGGTGAACAATTCAGCCACAGCTTCATGCTTCAATCAATGCAGCTGTTAAGCTGAGGAAAAGCAGGACTTTACCGAAAACCAGATGTGTTACACATGAGCCGAGTTACTCCAGTTAATGACCCAGATAGAAAAGAAAACAAAGCATACGTACATACACACACACACACAAACAGGCACAGTCAGGGCTTGAAGCAGTATTTAAGAAGTACAGATAGGGTGCTGAGACACTGAAAAAAAAAAAGAAAAAAAAACTACTTCATATGCCTGTAAGACTTTTTGAAATGTCAGAATGGCCTTCTGGTATATTTTGGCCCTCCCATGCACCATATGTATACATATGTGTGTCTGAACACAGAGTTACGTAGATGGTGCAGGGTGACAATGGCAGCATTGAGGCTGATTTGCATGAAATGGTGTCAAAAGTTCCCAGAGTGATCAAGGCACATTCCTGCAGAGTTTCTTATCAGCATTTTAGATGACTAACTAAAAGGGAGGTAGTTTCTCAGTATCTAGATAGGAGATAAACTAAATTAGTATTTAGAAAATGGTTTCTAAAAATAGCAAAATTGACCACAGTTTTATTCATCATCCTAATTAGAAACTGACCTTTCAAAAAGCAAAAAGCCCATATGGTGGTGATTTCAAATGCCTTGGTGTTTGAGTTTCTGAAGGGGGATACTACAATGAGGCTGATTTCCAGGGCATGACTTCTTGGCACTTTCTGAAAGTTGGTACATAGGATATGCTTTAAGTTGCATACCCCTCTAAGTAGCCAGCCCCTGTTTTTCTGGTGTTTTGTTTTTTTTTTTTTGTTTTGTTTTAACATGGTCATAGCTTCTTCTTCGGTGTCTTTGGAATTACTGACAACTTTGTCAAAGGTCAAAAATAACAGACATAAATAAGCAAGGACCTTAAAGCTATTTCTGTTTAATAAACCAGAGTCTGTTGTTGTTCTGCACAGTGATACTAAAGAGGTGAGAATTAGAAAATAGATGGGAAATTTTTATCTCCCACAGGGTTGCTTTTTCCACTTTTCTGGGAGAAATTACTATCTTTTTATTGCAATTGATCTCCCTTTAGCAACATCTGATTTTACCTTTCTAAGGCATCACAAACAAGGAAGGGACCTTGTCAAATTACAGTTGAAGATGTAGTCATTAGAAGTGATAAAAAATCAGCATTTGTGGCTTTTTGGAAAGTTTTCTGGGGCTCAGTTACTTTGAGTATCTAATTTGTTCTTTAATGTTCTGAACTGGCAGCTCAGAAAACAAATCTTTTGAGAAATGGAAATCGTCTGCAGCTGCCTAGCAGTACAGACCTGCTTCATTGCCCATTTCTTGAAACTCAGCTTTGTCTCAACTTCAGCAAAATTTGATCAAACATGAGATGCTTCAGATGAAACGATCAAGGAACCGGTGTTTACTGATGAAACTTTGTTTAGTCGGAAATTTCCAAACCAGAGTTATTTATAGTTTTATATCTCTCACACACAGATTTTTTTTCCTTACGCACATATTCACATTGAGCTTGTGTTAAATAGATGTTATCAAGTATTTACTTGAAAAAACAATACGTTTTAAACTGTTTGACCAAGGAGTCTTTTCCTCCCTTGTGATGCTGCCAGAAGGATTTATATAGGAGCTAAAATACAAGTGGAAAGGGTCAGCCCTGGAATTTTGCATTTAACTGAAATTTTTTGATACTGAAAAACAGCTGCCCATCAGTTTAAGAGAATCACTTGAGAGCCATTCCACTCTCATCAGTAATGTGACTGAATCACCAAAAGAGTAACTCACTGGAAAATTACTCCTTCATTTAGCTCTTCCTCCCGATCTTTGGCACAGCCACTCTTGTAATTTTGAGAAGACCAAATTCACCTCTGAACCTGATGGGCTAAGATAACTGGGCAAGAGCAACCCTGCCTCCAGCTCTGCCTGCATCATCATGATGCCCACCTCTGAAACAGGATTTTCTGCTCTTTTTGATATTTCTGCTTCAGCACCCAACGCAAGGTCAGAAGTGGACATTAGGATGAAAAAAGTAATAGGGAAAAAATTATTTTTCACCATCCAGCTCTGAAAGCTCCATATGAGGCTTTAATGAAGTTTCTGGAAGTGATGTGGCTATGAAAATGTCTTATTTTTTTTCTAATGCTTATCATACTGTATTTGTTACAACACTTCTAAGTTATCACCAACAGTTCATCTCATGGAAGCATCTCAATGTAGTCCTCTGGGTCAGTAGGATCTGAAGCCACTGTTTCACTGCTGTTAAAGCAATGCCTGTGAAGAGAATTGCTTACGCTGGGCAAGGGTTCAAGTACAGCTATGTTGACAGGCAGTGAAAGAAAGCATGGTTCAGTAGAAAAATGAGATCTGGAAGCCCAGAACTTTAATCAGATGATTAATTAGCAACAGAGTCCTTTTTACTATGTGCCTAAAAGAGTACTAAATCTCGGGTGGGTAATGTGAAAGTATGCAGTATTTTATGTTCCTGGTGGTCGCTTCTTTGTGTTCCCAGCGCAAATCCCCAAGATGACTAATTGAGGAAACCTGAGTGTTACCCTGTTCACAGAGCAAAGTAATAGGCGCTGAAAGACATTAAGGACTTAACTTCCAAATGAGATGCTAGCACTCAGGCAGAAAACTCTGAGAAGACAGATGATGAATAACCAAGAACTGTATCTCAATAGGAAGATGAGCCAGGCAGCTATGAGAATAGGTCTTCCAGAAAGCTAGATGCTGACATAGCTGAGCACTTTGGTTTTCTGGGCTGGCTCCCCAGTTTAAAGCAGGACCCTTTACTGAGTGCTGGATTTCCTGTGGGTCTCCTAGAGGACTTAGCCTGTGGTATTTGCTGCAGAGAAGGGGTCATCAGGTCAATTGTGTTGTTGGTGTATTAAAAATGATCAGAAGATTTAATGGCTGATAATAACATGGTAGTTGTGCCATGGAGATAAGGGTGACCAGATGCATGGCTCCAGGGCTGGAACAGGCAGTCTCACTTGAAAGATCAAGTGGTCTTTAAAGGATTACAATAAGTCCTGCATGCAGAATGTTTCCATTTGTGACGCTCAAGAGGCTGAGGGATGGACACGAGACGTGGACTCTCTTGCTTGTTGCCATCCTTCAAGAGAGGGGTAGGTTGGGCCAGAAGCCGGCAGAAAGTGTGAATTGGGATTTTTCTCCCAGCTCTATTGCTGCCTTTGCTCCCAGAGGAGAGGATTGCCATGTGCCTGGCAGCTCTGGATCCCTGCGGGGATTACCTTGCAGATGGGAGCACAAAGGCCACACCACTGGTGCTGGAGGAGCGTTGCAGGCAGCAGGGCCACAGAGCAGTCGGTACTCCCGCATGGCCTCAGTAGCATTGTGTCCCCAGGGGCCGGGGGAAGGCCCAACATGGCCTTCTTGGCTGCCTGCCCCTGCCTTGTGCAGCAGCACAATACTGGCTGCAGCGACTCTGAGAGCTCAGAGGGGCTGTGGCAGGGTTTGCCCCTGTAGATAAACTCCAGGCTATTGTGAGAGGCACATGTGTGTGGGACATAGCGTGTGCGAGTTCCTGAAATGAGCAGGGCACTGGGGACAAGTGGCTTGGGGCCAAGGGTGGCTTGTGTGCAGGCAGCTCTAAGGCAGCCAGTGTACAAGTGCAGGTGCCTTGAGTTCATGTTGCAGGGAAGAGCCTCTATTTGCTGTGGAAGCTAGGCAGCAAAACCTTATTAGCATATGGGACTACTGGAGGAACCCAAGGGTTTGTCAGCGCTGGAAGGGTGTATAGCAGCCAAAACCAGCTGGTTCTGGTATTTTACCTTCCAGCTTTAGAGTTCGTTCACCACCAGCCAGCACTATGTAGTTTAGCTAGCCTGAATCCTCCTCGTGATAAGGAGTCAGGGATCCTATGCGGTCTTATAATGGGTTTGTGCTGTGTGGAAAGCCTGCTCTATGTCAGCCCAAAGACCAACTCAATTCACGCCTATTCTTGCTCATAACTTTCTCCATGTAGCCCTCAAATACCTGCCTGTGTTTCTGTTTTCTCACACCCCCATATGCAGCCAGCAAATTGCTAGCAGGCTGTGTTCATGCATTTCTACACTCTGCAAAAAAAAAAACAAAAACAAAACAAAACAGGCGCACTTTAGAAAACATGCTTAGCAGAGATGCTATGGTGCTAAAGTACAACAACCCCCTATGTGCTCATCATCTCTCCCACAGACATGTCATACAAACTTACGACATCCTTTTCACATGCTTCCCTTCACAAATGGTTGTGCAGAGTAAATTTGCTTAGCACAACACAACCACTTCTCTCTTGCAACCCTTTGCGCTCTTAGCTCATGAGTTGTACCATAAGTCCCATGAACATTTTGTGAACCTCCAGCTCCTGTATTCATGGGAACAATAAAAATCTCAACATGTTTTTTAGATTTTATGGTTGCAGGAAAAAAATAACACAAATATGATATAAAAAGCCCCCAAACCAGAAGGCAAATAAAAATAATCCCAGAAACATTACTGCTACGGCTGATAAATCCTGTGATTTTTAAGCTGCCTTCTTTAGGGGATCTAACTTTTGGTTTTGGAACTGTAGGGTTGGCCACACTTGTGAGGAACACATACTTCTCCACACCCAGGTCTTATAGCACTCTTTCCTTTTGAACCTCACACAGGCTCTTCACAGCACTCTCAGTCACTGTCCTGAGATCTGCTGCAGTACTAAGATGTCTGGGGTGAAAAATCAGTCTTTTTAGATTCAGCCCGCCCAAGACACAGCTCCACTCGTTACAAAGATCAGGGTGAGAAGTGGAGGCACCAGGGAGCTGCAAAGGCCACTTCCAGTGTCTGCTGTTGCTTTGGCTTAATGAGGTGCACCAGATGCCAGAACAAACAGCCTGTTCACCTTCACACTCAACTGCTGACACTGTGTCCTGCTTTGAAGGAACTGTTCACATAAGATGGTTCCCAGCACTCTCACTGGCTGCACTGTGCCCTGCCATCTGGCAAGTGAGACATCGAGCTCTGGGCTTGTAAGAAAAATCACACTTAGTGTGGGGATGTGGCAGATTGCCCTTTCTGTGACACTTCAGAGATGGCTTGTGCCGCCCGGCCCTGCTCTGCACTGAGCTGTGCAGTGCGTCCAGGGCACAGGGCCGTGTGATGCCCCTGTCTCAGACATGGGTTTGTTTCCCCTCTTGGGCTGGTTTCTCTTGGTGTGCCTAAGGGCAAGGAGTAAAACTAAGGGGACCTGGCCCAGTGCACCTCAGGCACCTCCATCACTGCCTCTCTCCCCACATCTTTGCCATTCTGCCTGAAGCCTTGGCCCTGCCGGACCCCTAAACACCAGTAAACAGGGACAACAAGATGATGTTTTTGAGATTAAGTCTCTGCTCTTCTGAAGTTCCTCTCTTTTCACTGTTAAGGGAGAAGACAAAGTATGTGTTATCTGCTTTTATTCTAAATGGCTGCAGTAAGGTCAGATGGATTCTCACTTTTTTCAGCTTGGCACATGGCCAATTGCAAGGGGCAGCTGAGGTGTGTGTGTGCACTGTCTGCTCAGAACAACAATCCCTACATGGTTTCCGTGCTTTTCACATCTCAGGGTGGAAGATGGCTCTGCAGCCTGTTATACCACCTAGTGCAGCAAAAGAAGGGAACAGACAGCAATAATCTGACCTGAGAAGCAATTGCTTCAAATTTTTGTGTCTGTGTGACCCTCCTGCTCCCACTCGGGCCTGTGACAGCAGGAGAGGTTGGACATTGTGTCCTACTGCAGCTGCAGAGACAAGGGTGATGTGAATGAAACCTTTCTTCTGAAAGATTCCTCTGAACTCAAAAGGGCATCCAATATTTTTTCCTAAGGTCATGGATGTTTTGCAAGAGCAAATGCCAGAGACATGCTCTGCAGTCAGGTCTTCTGGGAGTCAGTTGGCGGTTTTGGCTGGGTAAGGATGACATGAATTGGCACTGAAATAATGGATCTGATCCAGAGCATGTCAGGAATCTGAGTGAGGCTGACCCTAAGTGAGATCTGAACTTCATGGCCAGTCCACACGGAAGCAAGTGTAAAAGACAAAGGGAGATGCCACCAGGACCTGGTGTGGGCTGGAGCAGCGGTGCCATGGGGAGACTTATCACATTGGCCTCAGCAAAGACTTACAGAGGGCAGAGGGAAAACTGAAACAGGCAGAGCTGTTGTTCAGAGGAGGATGCAATGTCTGAGACCAGCTCACTTCTCGTTTCCTTTTCCCTGTCCCCAATGCAGCTGAAGTCTCTGCACTTTCTTGAATGCCAAAATTCTTTGTTTGTAGCATCCTTGACATTAAAGCAAACTGAGAATTACAGGGGGCAATGGACTGGATGCAGATCTGGGCTGGAAATTGCTGTCTCAATTTGTGAGGATTTACAAGGCACTGGAAAAACCTTTTTGTCTTGACAGAGGCCAGAAAGTCAAAATCTGAAACATATTGGTGAACATATTGGTGAACTGAAAATCTGGAAGAGAGCTGTAAGGTTGGGGTCAAGTGCAGCATTTTGTTTAGATAATTTCCGAATGTTTTGTTTTAGTTCAGAATATTTTCAAAGCATTTCTAGCCACTACAATTAGCTTGAATTTGGAAATTAAATGCTACTTTGGGAAGTCAAAGTTTGAGCAATTTGGGGGAGGAAGAAACTTCAAGCTGGAAACTTTACAAGAACAAACTCTTTCCTAAGGAGAAAAAGAGTTTTAATGAAATGGCTTTGCATTATGAAATCCTGAAAGAAACTGATCCTCCGTGCCAACAGCTGTCTCAGGAAAGGGACGGTGTTTAGCCTTCTACTTCCTTGTGTTCACCCCAAGGCAATGCAGCTTGTCATGGATCTCTGTTTTACTGCCCTAGTCTGTCCCTAGGACCTTTTTTCCCCACTTGTGAAAGGGTTTTGTGTTGTCTGATAAACAGTGAGCAGAACCATATGTGTGTGAGCTGGGTTGCATTATGCAATAAGGGAGGACGGGTTAGTATCTTATTCAACTTAAGAAAGTTTTCCTTTTTGGCCAGATCTCAAGAGGCGAGATTGAATTACATTGCATTTCATTTCTGATTGACATTAGATGCTTAAAATTTACTGCCAATGCAGACACAGATTTTTTATTTTTATTTTTTTTTGCTGCTGAAGGAATTCTTATATTCCCTGAAATTTCTAGATCAACATGAGCCTGCCAGTGCCAATTCTTGCTTTACAAGAAACTACTAGATCCTAAGGCTGACTTAACAGCATTATTTCCTTGTAAATGTCAGATGTAATTTTGGGAGAATGCTCAGATATACCCGATACTGATTGACTCACTATTTCATTACAGTGCAGTCAAATCAGATGCAGCTGAGGTCCTTACCCATGCTCTTGAGGAAGCCTATTGACAAGGTTTGGAGGCAAGCTTTGGAAATCATACACATGAGAAAGTATAAATCCTATATTAAAGTTTTATAAGCTTCATTATATAGTGACATTTCAATTACTCTGTGGGAGATTTGGATGAACCTACAGGAAAAAGGCGGATGTAGGATTGTCTGAGACTTTGGGGGCTTTTTGCTCTGGTTTGGTTCTGAATTTTGCCTTTTGATTAGAAATAGGAACTCCATTCAGCTGAAGGGACAGCACTGGACCAATTCATGTTAGACCCTTGCAATGATCACTGTTTCCACTGAATTCCAGCAAGTTTTGAGGCTCTTTCCCTCAGTGCTTTGCAGTCACTCCCATGGAACAAACCTGAGCTACCTCCTGTTACCCAGAGAGGTGCCTGTAACTTCATGCTACCTGTCCAAACTCCTTATCCAGTGTTTATTGCATCCAAATGAGATCCAAAACCCTGTGCTTTGGCATAAAGGCAACCAGAATTAGTTACTAGGAAAATGATGACCTTTTAACCTTGTCAGCCTTTTTCTTCATGCTAGTGTTCTGCTTCCAATGGAAGTGCGAGCTCTTTGAAAGGGTGAAGGGGGCATATTCTTTCCTCCTTTGAAAACATATTGAAATGGGAAAAACCCAGCTGTGATTACAGCAGCCTGCAGAATAGCATTCCCAGAGTCAAGACTGGATTGGTAACCAGCAACCAGAAAGCAACGGTATCTTGTGAGGAAGGGTGTTCAACCAAATCCTGCTTATAGCCCCATCAAAGGAAACACAAAACATATTTGGTGACTTCAGAGGAGTCTGGAGCAAATGACAGTAGTCTTGTATGTCTAAGAAAGTTAGTTTGTATTTTTAAATAGAGCTATTCCTATGAGTAATAAATATCATTTACTGTACAATCTCTCATGTGGCAGGTTAAAAGCAACAGCCAGATTCAATGCTCACCTCTCTGTGGAGGTACAGTTATTTCTGGGGAAGCCACGGGAGTGCGATATGTCTGACAGTAAGTTAGCTGTGGAAGTCAGAGCAAGGCTCTGGAACTGAGGGTGCTAGTCCCTCTTTTTGTATTAATTTTGCACCTTCTGGTCTTTACATCATCTGCATATAGGAAAGTATGGAAGGACTTTAGAAGGTCTTTGTTTTTCTTTAACCCTTTCTCTAGGCTGTGGTAACAATCACAGATATAACCAAAATGAAGCAAAATGAAGCCTCGTAACAAAATGCATGCGAGTTATTACATACACCCTGCATTCATTCATGAGAGATCAGCAGATTTACAAAACAGAGTTGATGGTGACAACAAGAAGCTGGTTCTCTTTCTCAGCCTTTGGCTCCAAGTACTTGACCTTTATTCTCATCTCTGCTGTCCTTTAGGAGAAGCCATACTAAATCCTCATTCCACTTCATTTGTAGCACTTGTGCTTACAGTCATTCCGTCTCAGATTGTGTGAAACTGTCCCTAGAAACACAATTTCAGAACTACCTTTTACTGAAGGAACAATAAGGCTTAATATAGTGCCTGCAGTGATATTATAGAGGCAGGTCAGAGATAAGTACATTGTTCCTGCCATAGAGGATTTCTTGCTAGGACATTAATAGAAAAGGCTTTACCTAATCATATTGTTTTCAGGCTTGTTTTGTTTTGCCAGAGTGATATGCATGTCCCTGACTGTCAAAAGGGAGCAAAGTTCAACTTCCCATTTTCCACTGCTGTTAAATAGTGAGCCTTGCAAAGTCTTGAGTTTGCTTTAAAATGTACTATACAACAGTAGGGAAATTAATGTATCAGCTGATTTCTGAGCACTTAGATACCCTTGGAGTTTCATTTCTAAGCAAGAAACCTCAATGAAGTGGGGATAGAATGCCAGATGATGTTCACATACAAATTCCAGGATTTCACAAGCTGGACTTTTTTTTTTAAATGAATAAATCACCAGATTTTGCAATACCCACATTCTGATTGCGAGGGCTGATGACCCTTTGAACCTGAAAGGATTGTTTCCAGTGTCACCTCCATTTACTCCTGTTTCTGCTATTTTCCTTCCCTTCCGTATGTGACCCTTTTTTATCCTGAATATGTTGTATATAGGGAAATCTGCTCTTCAAAGCACACCCCTTTCCCCTGCTCCTTTTCTCTGCAGCTCTTTCTAGGGTCAGACTGGTTTCTGCTATCAGTTGCCTCTCTCCCGTGCTTGTGAGCTCTCTCATTGCACATTGCTCACCCCAATTCAGGGACAAACTTTGGGAGCAACCTGTACTCTACTACAGCCATCCATCACGGCTTAAATCCTCCTCATAGATAAACATTACCATTCTTGCTGTTCTGCAGCTTGCTCTTTCAATGACGAGGTTTGCTTCAGGAAATCCCCAAATGAATCAAAAATATTTTTTCTCATTTGTTGAGACCTCTGCCAGGCTCTGCTTCTCATGCACAAGCTGTATGTGGTGCTAGCTGGGTCAAGATAGCTCAGAAAACTTCTGGCTGGGTATTTGCTCTTCTAAGGGTTTATCAGGCCAGGATACCCATAGAAAGGCCCCAGCACACTCTCACGTACAAACACATGCATGCACACACAATCTTTCTCTTTTTTAAACAGGAAACTCAGCTCAGCATGTGGTGAGTAACTAAATCTCAGCAAAGACTTGCTTGCATTTTTTATTCTGAAAAAGGAGAAGGATGAAAAAAGACCAGTGTTAAAATAAACTCTTGGGTGTAAATGGGTCAGCACAAATGAGAAACTCGGGTGTTTAATGGAGAGTCTCTGGCCAGGATTCATTAGTCACAGATTCAGTGGGCAAAGTCAAGCTTCATGCTACCTGAAAGTTTTTTGGAAGTTTGTGAAAAGTTTAAAAACAACAAAACAAACCTGGAGGTATTCTATGAAGTTGGAATGCAAACACACGACATTCACAAGCACAACTCCTTTCAAACGTGTTGGAGCTGCACAAAGGGTCTGGCTTTGGCCGTGGAAGTAACGCAGGTGTAGGTTAAACAAGGCTAGATTCATTGTCTTTTATCCCACAGGGATTTTTATGATTGTCTGATGTAGACTGTCTGTATCTCATACATCTGGGGTACCCAGTAATTCGTCTGTGAGGTCAGAGCTGTGGCAGAGTCAAAGTACATTCTTTTTTAAAAGAAAGATATCCTATGCTGATTCAGAGCCTTCAAGAGACAGAAGACCCACCAAGTCCTTTGGTTAGACTTGCCAAGGGTTAATTACCTCTAGTTGCCTGAACATGCATTGCTCTGCTCACTGCTCCTCTTGATTGACCTCTGCCCCCACGATATGGAATTGTGTTTTGTCTGGCTGTCTCTCCTGAGCTCCACTTGCTGCACTGCCAGCAGCATTACTGTGGTGCAAACGCTGCTTTTGTACCAGAGGTGATCAGAGGAGAACGAAAGCTTTGGATAGCCACAGTGCTTCCAGACTACTCTGCCCAGCCTGAAGAGAGGGAAAATGAGCCCAATACCTTCCCATCTGGGGAAAGACCACAATATCTGGAGCATGGTTGTGCCACCTCCTGAAATGCTCAGTTTAAATATTTACATATCATCCTTTCATAATTGAAGAAAAGCTACTAGAAAGAAGCTTGACATAAAATAAGATCCTTTTCTTATGAAAGTTGAGGGCCTTGTGATCATATTTTACTTCACCTTGGCTGAGGAAAATGCTTACCATAGCTACTGAGAGCTTTGCACAGCAAACATGAGCTGAACGTCTACATCAAGGTTTGGCTCACTGATCTTACCAAAGAGAATGTATTTCCTGAATGGGGAGCAACAAGAGCCACGTAGCTCATACAAAATCCCTCAAGAACATACAATGTTTGTTTGCAGAAAATCGTTACCAGATGGTACAATGAAGGTAGGTGTACGCAAATCTGCAGGGTGCAATAGAACGGATGAATAACATCTCTCTGCAGCACATTGAAAAGTCAACGCAATGGCAAGCAGAGGCTTTGCTTCCCATTCATTGGTCATGGTCCATTCTGCCTTCATGGTGGACATGGGTTCTGTGCGATGGGGAATGTGTTGTGGGAATAGTCATGTGTCCCGGGCCTACCAGAGAAGTGTAGCAGCAAGCAGAATTCAGTAATGGTTGGTCTTCTGCTGCATTCAGCGTGAAGGGTTCTCTGAGTTGGTTAACACAGCTCTGATTCACAATCTTGTATGGAAGGAGGCCAACAAGCACAGAACGCTATTCCTTGGAGTGAGCTGTTCCAGCTAAACTGAAACAAAAATTGCAACTCCCTCCTCACCCTGAACTACTGTGGAGAGGTGCTCTGAAAGTTCCATTAAAATACCATTCAATTTTAACACCTTTTGTGGTAAAGAGTGGGTCAGTCACATTACCATGGATGTTAGTGTGTTACTGTGCTGTTTTAGCAAATCCTAGCTTCTGCTATCTGCATGGAAAACAGTTTGTGTGTGCCATGAAAAGTTTTTGTAATGTAAAGGTGTCATGCAAACGAAGGAGCAAGATTGCTTCAGATAGATTTTTAGCAATCCCAGGTAAAGTATTTGATAGCTTAATGGTCATAAAACAGGAGAAACAAAGGGTTTTGGACTCGCTGGTAATGGTGATCCCCCACTAAGATGATGACGCTTCCCCAAGGAACACTCAGTTCCCAGAAGAGAGATGCATTCCCCTCGGTGGCTGGCTCTTAAATGAGCCCAAGGCAACCCCACCCTGGGTCCACCCCTTCTGGCTGGGGGGGGTGGGGTGGGGAACAGGTGCAAGCAATTTGCTTATGCTCCCTAGGCCAGCCACCACCATTCACCAGGTGCTCAATCACTGAATCAGGCCGTGACCCAGTGTTTCCCTTACAAAAGGAAACATCACTCTTTGAAGGATGGTATGAGACAAAATGAAGATTTTTTCAAATCTTATCCTGAATTTTCCAGGACCAAGGCCATCATATTTCTAGATTTGTTAATTCCTCATAAAGGATTGACTAATAACTTAGGCAAGTTCAATTACATATGAACTTACCTCCTGTGTGCATCTCTGAAGGAATTTGTGCCTCACACTTTGTGAGTCGTATAAATTGCAGACTTTTTGGTGGAGTTGTTGCAGCTACAGTACTTCAGCAGAGATTTCAGACATGAGATTCGCAAGACAACTGTGGGCAGGGCTATCCATAACATGCTGTTGTAGGAAAGTTCACAAGCTATAGCTATTGTGAAACTTTACTTGTAAAAAGCAGGATTTGCATAAGATCTCAAAAGGTCTTTTATGACTGGGAAGCATTGATCTTGCTGAACTGGAAGAGGGCACACAGCCTGATCCACTGAGAAAGCTGCTGATTAAATGATTAAAAGAGATTTTGTCTCCTGGCTCTTATACTTGCTCTAAAATAAAAGCTGTTTTGCCCGTTACAGACGAATCCCAGTCAGCTCCTAGAAATGCAGAAAATCAAGATTCTCTTCCTCCAAATATCAGTTTTGTACAACAGTTCAATTCCACTGATTTGAGAGAGATTTAGGGAAAGCTTTTAATGTCCCATATGGCTTTGGGATTCCAAGAATTTCCATGTAATGAAGTATTGTCTTCTGGACTTCTCCCTTTCTGCTTTATACTTAGCAGGCGGTATTATAACACTAGTGGCCTGGGGCTGTTTAAATTTGTATTAGAACTGTAGGATCTGCACTGAAATCCCAAAGGGGATTTTTTACCCCTTTTCAGCATGTGTCAATGGAAACAATCCTCCGAAGGTCAAGAACAAGTGCTGTCCCTAAATATAGAATTCCTTTGGTGATCACAAAAGCAGTGCTCACCACAGGAAGGGACTGGACTTCTGAGGAGGGTGCAAGTTTTGATTTCATGAAGTTTGTTTTGCAGAAGGGTCGTGGACAGAGTCTTGGAGACTGGTAAGAGTCAGCGAGATATTATCAGCCCACCGCAAGGTTTTATGTTCCAAGACTCCTGGCATGTAACCTGGGTTCTTATTTTCCATGCTACTGATTCTGATACCATGTTAAATAAAAACAAGGCTAAAGAAGACTTTTTATAATCACGTTTTCCACAGCAAATGTAAAGCAGACTACACAGTTTGGTGCAAAAGGGGCAAGCACAGCTCATAAAATTTATTTGAGAAAGACCTGACTGAAAGCAAGCTATCTCAGCACTCTCATCAGAAATATTACACTAGTGTAGCAGCACCTCTTTTTCATTATAAGGAACACAAAGAGCCAGTTGGCTTGATTGTGTGTAGATCAGCCACCTCATAAATGTGCTGTGCTCTTTGTCATGAGAAATCTTTAAAGGCTCTTGGTGTGGGCTGGGCACAGTTTTCTTTCTTGTTCATTTCTTAACCCAATGGTTGCTATAAGGAAAAATTAGCTTACTGGTGTTACTTTTTCAAGATTTTAATACTTTTTCATCTTTTAGAATTCAGTTAACATTCTCTAGAAATTCTAGAAATAAGGTAGTTTGAAATTTGTTTTCCTTGCTTGTCCTGCTTTTCTCCCATTTTTCTCTTCTCCCCATCCCCTTGGTTTTTTCCCCTTTTCCTCTCTCATTTTTTTCCTATTAAAAAAAAAATACTGGAGGAAAAAGCTTCTAAGAGAAAAGCATGACACAATAAGAAAGACCACAGAGAGACAGATGCCTGGATACAGGTCTCTGCTCTGTTACACACCTTCCAAGAAAACACGATCAAATGATTCTTTGGCTGAGATTTTAGGCATGAATTTGAGCACATCTTTGAACCCCAACTTGCCTAGTATCCAAATGATAAGGTTTAAGAGAATTCCTTAGTAAAGCTGGGAAAAAGCTCTGGCTCAGTTTTTAGAGGAGGCCATGGTGTCTTGGCCAAGGTTTTACCTTTACAGTATTTACCACATGCCTTGCAGCCTTCCTATGACCACATGTCAAATGCAGTGGTATGGATGATGTTTCTTCCTAGAACATCCCAGTGCGATGCTCCCTCAGGCAATATGTGACAGGTGCTGTGTGGATGCACCTCCTGGGCTCCCAGTGCTTGCTCTGCATCAGACTCAGGCATTGCTCGCCTGGTCTGTGAGTAGTGACAGGACTTCCTTGCCTTGAGGAAGTATTTTTGAAGAAAAATCAGTAGATAACTGGGAGGCAGTGAGGTGCTGCATTGAGAAGGGCCATGAAGCAGCTACAACAGCTCTCTGTTGCCACAGGGAAAACGCTGTGCTGCTGTTACCTGGAAGCCCATGAGGAGCTGAGATGGTTCTTGTCCGTTCTCTGGGAGGTCCTGCGGGCTGCCTCTATCAGATCCTCATGTTCCCTTATGAAACACAGATGCTGATACTTAGAACATCTGTCTCCACCAGTTACTGTTATATAGGTGTCATACAGCTAACCCTAAACTACATTGCAACAAATGGAACGTGAGGTGAGGCTTTCTGACCGGGTTTAGCCAGACAACAGGAGGTAGCCCAGCAGCAGAGCCACTCCTTCCTCGCGTGCCCAGGATGAAGTGCAAAAGTCTGTTTGGAATTTCTTCCTGAGCCAAGGTCTCCACATTTGTCATCGGCTTCATTTTGCTGATGAGTGGAACAGCTTGAAAATTTCCATCCCATGGCAGCAGAAATACAAGGAGAGAGCACTGTGCAGCAAAGGCTGTGGGCTGCAGCAGCCAGGGAAGGCTTGTGCAGGGGGTGCAGGCCAATTGGGCTAGAAACCCTAAATCAGAGGAGTTCAGCTGGATGCTGAGAAGAAAGCTGACTTCAAGTCATATTTTGTTTTCGTTTTCCACAGCATAGAGTTCCACTAGTGTCAATCTCTGTTGACCTGCTTGTGAAGGTTGCTTGCAGGACACTGTAGGGATGAACCTACCCCTTGCTTTCTGTGTTGGGGCAAAGCTCAGTGGCCAGCAGCAGAGGAAACCTCCTCTGGTGCAGAGCACTCTGTGCTGAGAGCAGTGCAGATTCCAGTTTGTATGCCTCTCAGTAGGATTTCTTCTCGCAACTGCTAGAATTCCCATTAAACCTTACTTAAAGTGTTGAAATCAGCTTAAGAAAGTTAATCTGCTGTTTGAAAAATCGTTGAGTCTGTCAACTTGATGCTTTGTGTAGTTATTCAAATCCTAAAGCCCTGAAAAATAGGGCTCATAAGAGAATTGGCAGCTGACCCTTAACTTCAAACATCATTGCTTTTATACTGCACTACGAATTATTTTCTGTTTTACAAAACTGTGTCATTCACTGAAGACCCTTCTGTGGACTGGAGTTTTCAAATATATTAGTGATTAATTGTACTCATTCTGCAAAAATCCAGTGCTCTGTGATTTCTAGGTCTGAACAGCTGTCATCATTTTCCCAAGACACATTAGAAAATATTCTCATGAGTTGCTGTGAATCACAGATGTTTGTTCTGAAGGATAGGGTTGCTGGTGCAGAGCCACATGTAAGGGAGTCTTGAGGAAATTCTACATGGGGGTCAGTTTCAGGTTTTCTTCAAAGGTTGACCATCACTTTTTCTTAGTTGCCCATCAGCAAAAAAAAACGCTAATTGATTTTTGAAGCCTCTGTCCCTGCTGTAGAGAAAGGCAACAGGAGGCGGATAAAGGTTTTGTTGTTTTTTCTGGTAGTTCATTTTGCAGTCTCTAATATCCATCTGCTTAGAGAGAGTGGGGGACATTCAGAAAGAACATCTGTGAATATCCCATGTCATTGCACTTCCAAAGCCAATGGCAAAGGCCTTGGCAAGATCCAGGGTTTTCAAACATGAACCTTCTCTGTAAGTGTTTGGACAGATGGTTTGCTACTGTATGGAGCATCTTCGGGGAATTTACTCCTATTCTCAACATTGCAATTACTGTAGGCTCAGGACTGGCTGTCTCCTGCTGAGTTTCTGAACAGTGTTTATTTTTGCTTGATGAAATTCTGTCTTAGATTTTTTAGTGATTATGCTATATTGTATTCTGCCAGGCTTTGAAATGCGATCAAATTGCTTTTCCCTCAGCACTTACTTACAAAACATATGTTGGCCAAATCTTGAAGTTCCTACTTGCTTACCAGTCACCCACCGAAGTCAATGGGACCTTTGCCTGAGTAAGCACTGAGTGAAAACCAAGCAAGATGGGGGGATTTTTGGCTGCAGAATAGCAGCTTGCAGTAGCAAATGTTTTATTTTCTCTGAAAGAGGTAAACAGGTACACTGTCATTTCCTTTGATGGAAATTTTAAGATAAGGATTGGCCATTTCCATTTTTGCCAGAGCATTTACATTCTTGATTTCATTCTGATTCAAACCAAAACTTAAGTTCAGAGATGTTTCCAATGATCTGGAGAATTGCTAACACTCACCAAAACTGACAGCTTCTGTTATTTTTGCTGACAACATTTGTGGAATTGGTAAGAGAATCAATTTCACTGAACAGATGTAGAAATCTCTGGTCACAGATGCATTGAAGATGCAGGTTTGGGCAAAAGTCTTTGAACTCAAGGTATTTCAGACAAAATGTTTCATGCTCATTAAATCAGTGTTATTAAACTCTTACATCAGAAACTTCCACTCATCTCTAATAGACATTATCCAGATCACATCCCAACATTTTGTCACGTACTGCAATGTTGAATATGAACAGTGAAATTCTGGCCCTTTGTGAGAGTGTTTGCAGAATGGACCATCAGATTTCACACAGAACATTTCTGAAAGGTTTACATTTAAAGAGCTGATATTGAACCATGTTTCTGCCAGAGCCACTTATCTTTTTCCTAATTCCACACCAGGCAGACTTGACTGCACACAAAGGAGGAAACTCATTGCTGAGAAAATAAATAGCCTGAGACTATTTAGACCCCTGAAAAACAAACTTGGTGGTCTTTGCTCTTGTCTATAGAGGAGAAAGAATACTACATTTTTCTTCCTATTACAAATATTTAGATCTCTACACATTGCACTCACTGTTCTACTGTCTGTATTAATTACAGCAAATAGGGCTGATTTTCAAGTACCATACATAATTGCTGTGATATCAATGAAGTTCATGTCACTGTTAAAGGAACTAGGACTCAAGTCTAGATGCTAGTAAATGCAGAGAGGATATTGGAGCCTTAAATTGAAATATCAGTCATTCTAATTTGCAATTAATTATGATTTTATAATTGCAGAAGGTAAGTTTATGTATGATTTTTAAAATATCTCAGTCGAATCTAGGGAAATGAGCCCTGATTTCTCAAGTAAAAGAAGATTGTGTGTATGTGTGTGTATGTATGTCTGTGTGTGTGTCCCTGACACCTTTTGAATTCATTGGCTGGCTTCCAATAGATTTGTCAGAGGAGTAAAGATGTCTAAGATAAGCTTCTAAAAGCAGATGGCCAGGTGGAAGAAAACCATGTTGGGAGGACCTGACAGTGAGGAAAAAAGCAGAACAAGAGCGCACATTGTTAGAGATGAGAAAATCCATATGGGGGAAAAACCCTTACAGATGTCTCAGTCGCAATAAAATTTCTGATATCAAAGTCATTCATCCATGAGACACAAATCTGAAGGAAACTGGTTTCATTGACTTGGGTGCCCTTGTTCCCACAGCATACCTGGTTTTATCTGTGTTCAAGTATTTGAGCAAGATAAGAAAACATCCTTCGCTGGAAAAAAAGCCTTAAGCATATGGGTGATTATGCTTTCTTGAAAAGAAAGCAGTATTCTCTGAGACAGAGAACTGAAGCAGGCTGTGAATAGCAGGGATTCAATGACTGCTTATTGGCTAAGTATCTTCTGTTTTTCAGGTCTATTAACTGTTTTAAAAATGGGCTTAATACACCTTAACTGCCTTGGAAAGTGTTTTGACTACAGCAAAGAAATGGTCCCTAAGATAGGTGTCATTAAAACCTCCATATAATAAATATTTCTTTCTGCTGAAGCCTTAGACTGTAAGGCTTTTTTTTTTCCCCCCTTTAAGCGTGTACATTAGTTTCCATACCAGCTGATATCAAAACAAGGAGAGTCACAAAGAAAATGGACTTCTGTTAACGCTCTTCTTTGTGCTACTTTATAAGCAATAAATTGAAAGATACCATACAAGGCAGGAGAAAACATTTTGATTTGGCTCTTATGCAAGTAAAATTTGAATGTGTTAATAATTAACATGATCATGTACTGTGGATTAATGTGATCATATTGCCTTGTAGACAGGAGAGTTTTTCAGCTTCACCACACTTCTGTTATCTGGATCCACACTGCTATAAGGCACATGAGATATTTCTGTTAGATACTAAAAAATAGGGAGGCTTGGGACTCTGTTTTATGTCTCTCCAAATCAGTCTAATAATTTTTTTCTTTTGTTTGAATAAAACATTTGAGGAAAATTCTTCCCAGAGCTAACATTTCTGGAAGCTTTTAAGAACTGTGTAAAGCTTTGATGACATCATTAAAGACATTAAAGATGAGTATGAGTGAGGGTTTCTGGAAAGGCTTAAAATCACGGTGCTCCAATCTGCTATTGAGAAAGAGTTGCTAGATGGCTCTGTTGATTCTGCATGTCACTTGAATGTGTCAGAGTTTTACATCATGGCCAGAACCAAAACTGAATTTGCTCTGAACCTACCACTGAAGTGTTAGATGACAGAGCAGGTTTAGGGCTGAATGCACTCTGAAAGATGTACCAAGACTCTGTCCCAGCTCTGGTGAGGAAGCCTTGAGAGCTGAGAGACAAATTTCAAGTGGTTTCCTGGATGGGAAACCCTGCTTTTGTATGGAAAAGTCAAACAATATGTTCTGTAAACAAATTAATCAAATACTGGCCAGATTTCTCCAAAACTCACATGGTTACATTAGGGTCAGCTGGGGCCCAATTAACTTATGTTAGCTTCCCAGGGTCATCAAATCTTGGCAATTAAAATTGTTTCAATAAAAATTGGGTGAGTTCTGGTGCAGAGAACAGCTGTGATTCCAGGTTTTTAGCTATTTCTAATTCCAAGAAGCAGTATGCAAACAAACTGATCATCTGACATCTCAGCAGAGAGCATGGGGAAGTGCGAGTTATGTGTATCAGCAACTTGTGCAAGGGATCTAATTAGGAGCAGATGCTTAAACTTTCCTAATGTTTATATGAGGAGAACAAATTGCCCATTGGCAGAAAAAGCCATCTGTAAAAATGGTCTTCCAGCCTCATAATTGGAAATGTTTTCATTATATTCCTAATTTGCATGTACAAAGTAAATTGCAACTCTGTACATTCAACCAGCAATGCAGCCTGAGTTATGCAAGGCTTAGGGTCTGGACCATGTCAGCCAGCAGTTCTGTAAGACCATTATATATTCAGCTGAGGATTAGATGTCCACGAACCATTGTTTAGAAATGCATATGTATACCTATTTCCTCAAAAACCTACATTCATGGAGGCTCTTACAAAAATCAAGATAAGTTTTGTTCTTCTCTGATTCCCTCAAAAGTAATAACAATTTTTGGGTAAATAAATGATTCTTTTATTTTTTCCCCTGCTACACTAGACAAGAGAAAATATAAAAGAATTGATATATCGTTAAAGCATTGGTGTCAAGCGAGTAACACTTGGAACGTATGAAAGCACATTCCCTCCCCCTTGCAAAATCCAGCTTCTTTGTAAAATAATGAATGCCAACACATTTAGGGATCCCTTCATACAAATCGTGTGTCCCACACTATGCAAGACTCATCCATTCCCACAGATGTCAGCTGGGACATAAAAGCTTACTTTGGCAGTGCTTGCTGTCCTCCTGCCCTGGGCTAGAATGCTTCCCTCCACCACCTGTGTGCTGCACTGATTGATTCAAAACCAGACCACAGACTGTAGGCTGGAAAAGCAATTATTTGCTTCTCAAAGTCAATTTACTGTAGCTCAAAACTGGCTTTGCAGAAAGCTTAGAAGAGGAACATTATGATTGTTTCGGGGTAGTTTTCCTGGGGAAATCCTGACCCTAACTGCTGGGCAGTATGGCACTGCTCAGCTGCCCACCCTTACATGTCAAACACTGAAAAAACAATTGCCTTGAGCTCACTGGTATGACTGCAACACTGTTGAACCTGACAGGGAGTCATTGAATCTGATTTCTTGTACATCACAGGCCACTTCATTTAGTAAAATTACTCCTGGACAGAGTTCAGTAATGTATGTTAGCAAAGTGTTGTTTCCAGGGTGGGCTTCAGCTGTGATCTGAGTGCTTCAAGAGATGGTGACATGCTCCAGTTTTTTAGGTTATTTGCTTCAATGTCTAATGACAGATATTGGTTAAAAGAAAAAGCATGGCTGCAGTTCTGACTGGAATTTACATGGCTTCAATTTGCTGGTAACAATTCACATTACTGTTTTCCATTCTAGATTAAAGGAATTTGTTAGTGACTGATAATATCCTCCATGTGAGGATATGTAGACATTGAAATCAAATCACCACTGAATGCTCTTTTCGAAAAGCTAACTACGTGTAGCTCTCTAGATCCTGTGCCACACGAGATTTACCGATGACATGGTGGGAGCTACAGCTTGTGGACTTCCCATTCTGATGGCATCTCTTGAGACCTATGCTGGACAGCGTTTTCTCCAATTCTTAAATCATTTCAGTGGTTCCATTTTTTCCTTCCCAAACACCCAGTATGATTTTCTGAAAGGCATCTAAACTGACAGCAGTGATATGATTGCTGCTATGTTAGACATGAGGAAGGTCATCTCTCCTTCACATCTCCTCTAGCTGCACCTTGTACCATGGCATTTTCTATTTTTTTTTTCTGAGAAATGTTTTTGCAGCTTAGACTGAGCTTGTCTGCTCTGGCTGTATGGTCCCTCAGTAAAGTCTGTTTTCCTATTATCTTTTCCATTGCTCTGCTTGCCTCCTTTCTGTCTATGGAAAGAGCCTAAAGATTCTAAAGTCTCAAAAGATATCTGGCACTCGTTTCTCAAATAATTACATTTTCCCTAGGCATCTTTATCTCTACTCAATTCCGTTTTAAGTGCCCTTACCTTAACAACTGATCCAGCTTTTCATCCCTATTTCCAGATCATTAAGGAAAACACCTACTAGGGTCCAGCTCAGCATCACCAACCTCTTGGGTCACATTACATCCACCCATACCTCAGACTGGCATTCCTCTGTCACTAACTGCTATGTGAGATAGGTAGTTACACAGTTCTCCAACCATTTAGTACTGCTTGTGGGGTGCTGAAGCCAACGAGGGTCCCATTGTGTCAGACCTTTTACAAAGAACTAAACAACAGTCCCCAAACAGCTTTCAATAAGGTACAAAATCCCACTTGGCCTTAAAGTATCTGGATAACTGTTACTAGCATGGGTGTAAACAGTCACAAGTAGAATTTGGTGTGAAAGACACCTAGGAGAGAAAGTGTAATTCTTCCACTACATTAACAGAAATTCTGAAAAAAACATGCTAGTTGTATGCCAGCCCCTCTAAATAAGTTCCAATGTTACCTAATGCCATGTCCCAGTCAACCTGGCTAGACTGTCTGCTTTGTGGGCATGAAGTTGGATTCTCTTAGCTGTCTAGCCTCATTTTCAGTGCTTCTCCATTTTAGTGCATTGTGGTTGTGTTTTGTCATACATTCCTGCTATTGTTTAAGGCAAAAGCTGTCTGAGGGTTGCCTGTCCTCTACAAATACAGAAGCTGAAGAGTGCTAGCTGCTGAAAAGGCCAAGAGGACAAAAACAAGCCAGGCTTAAGTTCATAAGTTGGTTGAATTTAAAGATCCCTAACACGCAAACAAAGCAGTGATACCACTTCAGATAAATTCTTAGCAATCCCAGACAAAGTATTTGAGGGTTTAAAAGTCACAAACAAGAGTAACAGAAGCTTTAGACTCACGTGACAGTGATTCCCCACCAAGACGTCACCACTTCCCCAAGGAGCAGCCAGTTCCCACAAAAGATGGGCTCCCCTCAGTGGCTGGCTCTTAATTGAGCCCAGGGCAGCCCCACCCTGGGTCTTCCCCTTCCGGACACCGGCAGGTACAGGTGCAAACACTCTGCCTGTGCTCCCCAGGCCAGCCACCACCCTTCACCAGGTGCTCCATTACTGATTCAGGCCGTGACCCAGTGTTCCCCTTACAATCCCATATGTGGGGTTTATGGAACCATGTTTTTCAGTTTTAAAAGATTTTTATTAAGTTTTCACAAAGTACAAATGAAAAGTCATAAACAAAACCCAGGATCCTGCTCAGAGCTACCCTGAAATAAATCTGGAGTAACTGCCTTGGAGTCAGGCAATGACTCCAACTTTATGTTGTTGGGGCTAAAGGGAGAGCCTGGCCCCATGAGTATATTCAAACACAGTTATAAAGTATGCAATGTTCTCTTAATAATTTAGGCTAAGAAATTTACAGGCTGCCATTCAGTAAGGATTGAGTTTAACCAGTGATGTTTTGATTTAAGTGCTCTTTCAGATTCGAGTGTCATAAGAATGGAATGTGTCCAATGACCCATACAGTCTTTCCTGTGTCTGTTATCAGCGTCACTGCTAGTGGTCCCCAGGCACCAGGAATTTGTCCTCATGACACCTCTTTCAAATAGGAAAGCATTTTGTTCTCTGGGGAAACTGAGGTACACAGTGGTGAGACACTTCCTCTAGCTTACAAGTGGAAGCCTTTGCAGGGTGAGCGTAAAACTCTTATTGACTTCATCATGATCAAGATTCCACTTGCTCTTTCCCAAGGCCCATGAGGAACTCAGTGTAGTGTTGAACTGGAGAGGAGTCATCAGGGCAGCTATGTTTAAGATATAAGGTCAGAGTATTTCATTGGTTGAATCAAAAGGACTAAAACATCAATGTTCTTTTTGCCTTTACACCTCTGTAGCTGTGTCTATTCCATTTTACAGAGCGGTTCTTATAAGCCTTGGCATCAAAGGCAGCATGAGATACCTTGGCTGTAAGCATCTCCACGGGCTTTACAGGCCATCAAATCCTGGTACTGACCTTTTTTGTCCTCATTACTCTGGATTTGGTTAGCATTATTAGGTTAGCATTTGTTTCCCTTATTTCAAAATTGCATAAAGACTATCTTCTCTTGAGTCCTTGCAGTCTTTCCCTTGACACTGGGGGGATCTACAGTATATTGCAGAGGGCACATCTCTCCATGGAGTTAAATTACACTTAGAAAGTGAACTCCTGGCCCTGCTGCAATGAAGGGAAGACGCGGCAGCCAAGCAGGGATTTCACCCAGACACCAGCCCTTTCTTCTGAGCACTCTGCTCTGCGGGATGCACTCTTTCCATTAGAGTCTCACTCCAGGACTCCACAAGGACACTGTGAGAAAACCGCTGTTGTCTCTTATATCAGATTTAGGGTCTGCAGCACTCAAGCCATGAAAGCTCCACAGAGGCTGGGCAGTCAAATCCACGGAAATCAAATGAGAATTTGAGTAAAGCCCCTGGTTAATAAGTCATTCCCAAGTCCAATAAACGTAACTGGAAATAAATTGTATCCATACATTTCACAGTTTGATTTACATTAAACTGAAAACACGAGAAAGACCTGCCATTGACAAGTTCAAACAATGCAGATTCTGCACAGTTTGTGTTTATTCAGCCATAATTAATAGTTCCAATACTCCATTGAAATATAAATAAATCAATAGTAGTACAGTACTTGTGATTTATCTTGGAACCTTTAAAAAACAGATGATTGTTTTTCTATGCTGGTAGTGTGGGTCTATCATAAAAGCCATCACACATACATGTTGCTGTTGAAGGCCCAAGCAGAACAACTTCTGACAAATGGCCGCTTTCCGCAGTTCAGACAGCTTTGCTTCTGTTCAAACCTCAACCTAGCCAAGTTTTGTATCTGAAGTGAAACTGTCACTCAGCTCTAGATTTAATCTCCAGATGCAGTTTTGACAAACAGGGTTCAATCACTGAACCCTTTCATAACAGCATTGTGCCAAGGAAATCAGCGTGGAGCAGTGGAGGAGCTTGTTCACGCACCACCTGACCACTGGCAGGAGCACTGATTCAGAGGTGGTAGCATTGTTATTCAATAAATATTATTGGACACAGAAGAGAGAGGAATTCTCCACAGTTCCTATGGTTCATATGGTTCTTGGCAGCATTTCTGAGGTGAGTGAGTCATTAGCAGCTGCTCAGGAGAGGAGGGAGGGCAGAGCAGCACAGTGCCATGGCTCCTAGCCGGGCTCCTCCACCCTTCCAGGAGCTCAGGGATTTATTTCCCAAGTATCTGAGATGAAAGAAGAACTTTGGTGCTCCAGACAGGGTGCTGACTTTGGACTTGGCTTAGGCGAGAAAGCTCATTTGCTATTTGCCAAAACGGGGATTACTAGAGTCACAAAAGGATTTAGGCTGCAAGGGACCTCTGGAGATCATTTAGCCCAGCCTTTCAAACCGGGCTAGCTCCAAAGTCAGATCAGGGTGCTCAGTGCCCAGGTGAGTCCTGATGGTCTCCAGGGATGGAGGTTCCAGGACCAACCTGGTCTCCGTTCTGGAGCCTGTCCCCTGAGATGTTCCTACAATGGGGACAGGAGGGATGAATTTACACATCTACCTCAAGCTGGACAATGGCTGCAGAGGCAGAGAAAGCAAGCAGTCTGTCCACTCTAACAGAGCAGAATCTGCCCTTCTAGGGGTGGGTTCCCTCTCCAGCACAGGAAACTGGCAGGATTTCCTGCCGCCTTCCAACCCATTCACATCTGTGAGGGTGTGAAGGAGCCCATGTGCTTGTCTCCATGCCAGTCAAAGCCCTGGGGTCAGGGCTGGCTCCAGCATTCACACCTCTGTGCTGGGTTGCACACTGCATGGCCAGGGGCTGGCTGGGACGTGGGTGCTGCAGGCACAGGGTCCAGGCTCTGGGAGCCTGCTGTGGGGCTGCAGGGGGAAGGGCCATGGGGCTGGAGGCTCACTGGGTGTGCCTACAGCAGCTGTTTGAACTGGCATCTTAGATCAGAGGCCTTTTGGTTTACAGGAGCTTGGGTGCAGGGAAACTGAGGCAGAAAATTTAACCCCAGTTCAGGTGTTCCTATGTAGGATGCAATCCCCTTACACTGTGCAAGTGGGAGCAAGACGTGTTCTGTGTTGAGCTTTAATTTGCAGGAGAACACTTGCATGAAAACACTGAACTCCTGTCCTGGCTACATGGTTTACCCCCAGCCAAGGCACTGCTCTATGTTCGAACACTTGCAGACAGCTTCCTTGCTGCCTTTCCCCCCTCTTTATGGCTGAACACTCTGCGAGGGTCATCAGTAGATAACCTGAATCTCTGCCTGGTTCTCTAATACACTAAAACCACATTCCTTTAGTTTGAGTCTACCACCAAAGGGGAGAGACAGATTTTATGTCCCCAGATTCTGCTCCCCAGCCCCAGCAGTTCAGGCTGATGTTTCAGGATCAGGCTGGACTGTTTCTGCTTCACACACTGCCATCAGCAAAAGCAACACCGAAATCCATTTTGAGGTGGGAACTCTGCCTGTGCCACAGGAGTCTAGGTGAAACAGCCATCGCCTACCATTGACACGTCCTGCTTCTGGTGGGCAGTTTGTCTGGTATTCTGACTACTAAAAGTTGAAACTTTCTCCCAGATAACTTGTGATCATAAGAAGCCAGATTTGTCCATGATGCTGTTCACAGTGACTTAGCTTTGTTTTGCAAGTACTTCCTTGCTATTAACACCACACTGATGCTGACCTGAAGTTGGCTTGGGAATTGAGCACCCATTGGATCTTATTGACATCATTCCTGGGTGTCTTCAAGTACAGAGAAGTGACTGAGAGAAGGTGGCACAGCCACGGCTTAGCACAGGTCACGGGATATTCTCATTTCTCTCTCCCTGATTTCCTCAGATATTGTTGACATATTTCAAATTCCCCTTCAGTGTGGGAAAAGGCAGCTTGGGCCTTGCTCAAGTCAGCTTAATCCAGGCCCTGCAGGCAGGGAAGGTGCCTCCAGCTGAGGTCAGTGGTGGGACTGGTTAACCCAAACTTTCTTTTTTCTCTCCCTGCCCCAAACCATCACATAATTTCTTATACTGTGGTGGCATTCTGGAAGTTTTAATTAACTAATATTTTGTAAAAGTCTTTGAAACTTACAAAGTGCATTCATAAACTGTGAACCTGGCATCTTTTCTTGCTGCAAAGCAGAAGTGAGTTCTCAGTCTAACAGGATTTTTGCTATAACTGGGGTTATTTGCATGATATCAGATTCTTGACAGAGAGCAAGAGTTTGCCATTAGCAAGGACGGGGCATTGTACCTTTGTCTCATCAGAGTGCTTCATTAAGTGCCTGCATTTCAGTATAACAGAGTCCTACTGAATGTCAGCGGGCCTGTAAGTGTATGCTCTGTGCTTCAGGCAAACCCACATGCTCCATGCTGAAATGGAAGCCAGAACCAATCCTGTCAAGGGATCAATTCATTCATGTTACTGGTTTAATTTCTCTCTTGTTTCTGTATCTTTGATTCCTCTGGAGAACTCACTTTTTGATTTGTTCTTGCTCCTCTTTCTGTGCAGTATCCATTCACTACCAGTGCTGCCTTATTGGATACACTTCATCCCTCTCCTCCCTGTTTCATTCCTCCTCCATCTCCCCCTGTGATTCCAGTGCTGCTCCCTGTACTACATCATTTGTTCAAGAATTAATGTCATATAGGTTTTGTGATGTTGAGTGCAGTCATCTCAGATTTGCTTGAGATTGGCAATTTTGACGGTATTGGAACAAAACATTTACAATATTTTCCTGGAGTTCCCCCTCCAACTACTCCAACTACTCTAACTACAGAGTCTGTCTACTTAATTCCAGCTGTGGTGAAATACATAATAGTTAATTAACTCTGACCATTGCCAATAATGCTTTCTGTCAAATTTCATCTGACTATCTCATGGGTTTTACCCACACAGCAGCCCTCCGAGATGGGTGAGAGGTTCTTTGCTGTAGTGTGGGGATGCAGCCACTCCTGGTGAGGAACACAAGAGCTGCATCAATTTATTTGCCACTCGGTCCTTGGAAATAAAGGACATGGATCTAATCAAACCATCACAGAGACTTTAGGGTGGCAGAATACAAATATTTTGCATCTTGGGTGTGTTACACCTTGTGCAGAACCTCTTATTCCTGCAGCACTTTTAAGACAATGCCATGAGATCTCAGTGCAAATAAAGCAACTGGTTTATCCCCAAGCCAGACAGGTGACTCTTCTGTAACACAGCACCCTCGTGAAATCTGGTGGAGCTTATGATCAGTGCTAAGGAAAAAGAGCTCTTGCTTTGTGGCTACATTTACTTCACTTGTCCATTAAAAATACAGGTCCAGCTCTGTTAATGGAATCTGACATGATCACAGCCGAAAGTTATATGCCTGCAGGCAGGCCAAAAAAATATTTATAGCCCATCATTAAAATGATTTGGGGAACTAATATGTGTCCTGTATATACATATTGTACTTACTTTTTCTCCACAGCAGATGCTTATCATGGATTTTCTGTATGTCTGTTGCAATGAAAAAAAGGCAGGGAAAAAATCCCAAACTGACATTATTTATTATATTGCCATTGAAAAAAGATCATGAAAGTAAGTTGTAAAAGCTATTGGGCAACATTAAACTTGTGCTGCTGAGTTCATGGTCTATCTCGGGGGAATATGTGAACTCCTGCATGTTCTGTGAGCTGAAATCTCTTGCACAGTTCTTGGGCACTGGTTTTATTTTTGCAGTTTACAAATTAGTGGGCTTTAGGGTAAGATAAATTATGAATGGGGGGAGATTTCAGACCAGCAAAGACTGTGGGTCTTTGTGGTGAACTTCGGGACCATTGTTTCTCCTGTCACGGCTAAGATCTTTTGCATAGCAGAGTCTCAAGATGGGGACCAGTGGTCGGATTGCCACCAGAATGGATCTGTAAACAGAGCCATGTGAACTTCTCAACCATTCAGTTTTTTTCACTGGCAACTGTAAGCTTGGAGTGACTGAAACACATAAATCGGTGTCAGATTTACAAAATCGCTTTGCACAAATCGCTCCCCACACAAAAAAAAATGGGAACATCCCCTCTGGCATTTTCTGAGGAAAACATTTTAGTTCCTTCATTATAAATATTCTGCGTAAATTTTTAATTTAGTTTTAAATTAATACCTTAGAAATATATCAAGGCTGAAACACGAGGTTGTTTGGGGTCCGTCCCAGTATGTTTTCATTGTTTTGTGGGTTTTTTTCTTTTCATCTCATCAAAAAACTAAATTAAATGAAAATATTTTTTATCAGGTGGATCCACATCATGTTAAAAAGATGTTCTTAATTATTTACTGGAACTGCAAATGAGCTAAAAATCTGTTCTTCACTGACTTTGCATGCAAAGCGGTCACAGAATTAGTTCAGATGACATAGCAGAGGTGCAAGTACAACTGCCCATTGTGATTCTCTTATTTAGAGAACAACTCTGCCCTTGAGGCAACAGGCAGAGGGGAATTTGGGGCCAGTTTTCAAACCATTTATCCCTGATGGTTACACTGGGATTGCTAAGTGGAAGCTGAAAATCAGGCCAACAGAGTCATACAGCGGGAAAAATGCTTACTGCATTAACAAAGGTATAAATCAGCGTGGGCCAAAGTGTGTGAAATCACTGAATTCTCAAGGGGCTAAAAGCTTTTCATTTTGTTTCAATAAAGACAACAGAAGCAAGGAAAGAGGATGGCTGTTCAGAGGTCACAGCCTCTGGGATTGCTAAAGAACACGCAAGAGAAATGGTCTCATGCAGCTCCCCGGGGCCACCGAGGGGCACTGAAGGACAGGTCACTTAGATTGACTTCCTAAAACACTCACAAAATATATTTGCATTTGGAAGCAGTGGAGAAAGCAGAGCTGCATGGTGAAATATTCTGAGGAGATGTGCTCTTGCTAGAAATGATCTGCTGTGGAATAAAGGACCAGATCCCATCAGAGACCATTGGTTTGTGCTGGTGAGGTGCCCAGGCTCTGTGACATTGTCCTCACTCCTTGCCTGGATCCCCTACAGACTGAATTCGATTGTTGTCCCTGGCTGTGGTTTGTTATCATGCACTTTCTGCCAGGAGCAAGAATAATAGCCTGTGACTTATAGACACTGCAGGTGGCCCACACTGTAAGGAGGACAAAGACCTTTTCACCATTGCTGTGCTCCACTGGTACCACGAGAGTCATGGAGAGCTTGGCTGGGGCTCCACGTGGGGACAGAGTTTTACTTTGCACCTAAAATGATGATCTGAGCCTCCTAGAGAAATATGAGAAACACGGGACATCCTCTGCAAATTCAGTGCTGTTCCCACAGGCAAAGGATGTTCTTTCTCAGAATTTATAAATAAACCTGCTGAACAGTTTATAAAATGGAAGCAATTAAAATCTGGATCCATTAAGTGTGCATTATCTACATCAAATTTTGCTTTTCCCAAATGCTACTAGTAGTGGAAAGATACCTGACTCTCAAAACTCCCCATAGAATTCAGTCATGGAAACTTGTTGCTGTGGTTGGAAACATCCACCTGTAATTACACTCTGCAGCAAATGTATCTATCTGCTGTGAGTGAAAGGGCTTTGAGAAGGGTAATGCTAGTTGCTCAGGTGAGTGTGGTTTCATGCCTCTAGGAAGAAACTCAGAGCTCAGCCTTCCAGGCTGCTTCCTTGCACTGAAGCTTGGCTGCCATACCTCCGGGCGAGCTACCACAGGTGCCGGGTGCTCTCACTGCAGGTTACTCCATGCCATTGTCACCCTTCTGTAATGCTATGAGGAAACTGAGGCAGCTACAACTGAGGAGCTGTGACAGCAGCCTTGTGCACAGAGCTTTCTCTCCATCACTTCTGGGTGCCAGGTTTCATGTCAGCAGATAAAATTTACAAATATTTTTAACAAACATGGAGTTGGGATGCTATCTCTTGGGGAGGAGAAAGCATCCTCCCAGCCTTGCCTGAATACCTTCTTCAAACAGCAGCACCTTCCAGAGCTGGGCCTGCACTTCTCTTCGTAAGAACTGCACAGGCTGCAGCCTCCAAGCACAGTGTTTCATCGGGTGCTGGGTTTGGGGGGTGAGAGCACTTGCCAGCAGAAACTGTGGTGATCTCTGCCATACAGCCTTGTCAGTCTCCTGTCCACATGCTAGTGGGCACCAACACAGCAGATTTCTTAGGCCAGCATGATCCTATAAATGACACCACTGCAACCACCACTGGGATTGGAACCACAATCTGTAGTGCTGAAGGCATGAGTCTGCCTTGTCTGAGAGGAGGTGAAGCTTTATGCTTAGAAACTTTCTCGGCTCCTTCTAGATTTAACCACTAGAGGGAACGATGGCAAAGTGTCTTGTTCAGTCCAGCATCAGGCTGTTTGCGCACTGCACACAGCTGCACGCTGCCAGCCCTGTGCTGCTGCCAGGTGCCCTACCCCTGGGAGCGCACACGAGGCTGAGCCCACCAGGCCTGCAGAGCTCACCGGAGCACTGGCTCCCCACATACAGTCCAATTATCACATTCCCTTTGTGTGAGAGAAGATGCTAGCACATAAAATCCCACTCAGTGCCAGCACCCTTTCATCAGTGAAGGCCAGGAGTCCTCCAAGATTTCCCGTCCTGGCCCGCTCTCCCAGCTGGATTTCTCTCACTCACAGTCTAGGAAAGTGTCAGCCATCCAGCCAAGCTGTGAGATTCTTCCACAGTGCATAGCAGGACGGAGGAGAAATGTGGAGCAGAGAGATGAGGGAAGGTGATGGATGGAAGCACATCCGTTCACCAGTAAGCAGCCCTGATTCCAGTTATCCTGGATCTCACTGTATTTACAAGGAGGAACATTCAGTGGAGAGGTGTGTTGTGTTTCCAGCAGGCTGAACGTACATCCACAATAACAGTAAGCAGCCCCAAACATCATAAATATATGAATAACCAAGTCTCAACACTGAGTGCCTATCTAGATCCACGCTAATGGAGTAATGAAAGCCAGATTTTTACTGTATGCTTTCTACACAGGGTAAAGCAACCCATATGTTTTTGTGTCCCATAATTCCTTCCAAAGCAAACATCTTAAACACTGTAATATAGGTGCTATTTGAAACTCAAACTGGCCTAATAAGACAATTACATGAACGCATAAGCCACATGCTAGGAAATAATAATTATGTAGCAACATAAAGCATGTACAAACACATACTTATTTACGTTACTGAAATATGCTGCCACAAATGGCTTTTCAATTTCCTGGGTCACAAAGCAAACATTTTCTACATAGTATTGTGACCAAAGATATTGATAAACATAATAAAACTTAATTGCTCACCCTTCTTCCAACCCAAATCATTAGGTGTAACCATGTTATCATTTTCCGCCTGCTTCTATCAAGCGTTTAAGTCACAGAACCCTTGGAAAAAACTCAAGAATGGGCTGTCTCTCTGGCAAAGCGTAATGTAAAATTGATATTTTAAAATGTTATATCTCGCTGGCATTTTGGTTTCCTGGCAGGTAACATTTCTGGAATGACATTTGCAGTGAAGGAAAGGCTTTTAAGCTGTTGCTGGAAGCATGAAATGTCAGCTTGTATGTAGGAGTCCTTGGTTGTTCCTGTTCTTTTGGGGGAAGGAGAAAAAACTTGATTGCAGCTTGATGACAAAAATTGCCCTCATGTTTCAGGGCTCCTGCTGGGGCAGGGACACCAGGCAGCTTCTCAAGTGGCTTTTTGTCCTCTCAGCCAGAGAGGAGGTTTCAGTGGGCTTGGCAGCAAACAAATGAGCTCCATGAAGCCACAAGAAGGGAGCTATGGGCTTGCTGAGAGGTGCAACCATTTCTGCTGGGCTGGGCTGGGGTGGCTGCTACAGCAGCATCAGGGCAGGGATGGCATGGAGGCATGTGCATCCTCCCGTAAAAGCCAACCTGCAGGTGCATGTGCCATGCCAGCCCTTCCCAATGGAGTGCTCCCCTTTTGCTCTTCATTCAGAAAAGCTAGCAGGGCACATGCATCTGCAGGTTGGCTTTCAGAGACAAGTATTCCTGCTGGACATTCATAGCACTGGAGCAAAACCACTGAAACAAAGGAGTTTTGCCTGAGATGCAGAGAATTTGCTGTTTCATTTTCCTCTTCGATGCTTTGGAGTCAAGATTCTGTATTTCCTCCAAGAAATGCCAGTTACTTCGTCCCATGACAGTGGCTTTACACATCCATTTGGTGAGAGGAAAGTGCTGCCTCAGGAGGACATAAAGGAGCACGTAAACTTCCAGGATTTGTCGTAGGAGTTTGAGGTTGTGAGGCTGCTAATTTTAAAAGGATCAGTAAATAGCTGAAGCCAGCTCCTACTGCCAGCATCACCTTGCAAAATAACTGTACATCTAATAATGGAGAACCAATCAGAGCAGGAGTGCACAGCGATGTCAGCAAGGCTGGGCCCTGCCTGCTGGGGATGCGTGGGGCTGGGTATCTGAAAAGTGGGATGAGAGAGTGAAGTAAAAGGGGCATGGTTTTGGGGAGAAGGTAACCAAAATAGAATTCTTTAATACTGGGGAAATAAATGGACTGAGGGGAGAAACCTCTGAGTGCCCACCCGGGCTTTGTTGATGTTTCCCTTCACTTGTGGGTGGCTCTGAGGAGATTTATTTTCTTCCCATGCAAGAGGAAGCTGATTTAGAGATACATGAACTCTGCAGCCTGGTAATAATAATAAACTAACAAAACCCCTCTTCTAAGTTTGCTGTTCCACGTAGTCAAGATGAAGTGCTGCCTTGTGCAGGAAGCTGAGCAACACACAGGCTCCAGAAGAGTTTCCATGAAGATTTTAATCTGTGTAATCTAAGGAGCAATATTACAATAAACCATTGAAATCAGCTCATCTGGTCCCATTCCTGTGTTTAGAGCAACTCTTCCTTCACATGTGCCTGGGGTGCTGTGGGGGCTGGCCAGACACCCTGTGTCTTGTTTTGTGTCACAGCCCAGCCTCTGCAGGACCAGTGCTCCTGGGACTTTTAGAGGTGCTGACAAATGCGTCCCTTTTGCCCCATGTGGATGGGGCTCACTGCCTCAGCTGGAGACCTTGGGCTTGTTGCAGTCTGTCCCTTGGGCATGGAGCTGGAGGTGTGGCTCTTGCTGGAGCCAGGTGGAATGTGTACAAGGTGTTAGCTCTATCACTATCCTAGTGTGGTGAGACAGGCAGGACGGGCAGGAATCCCTCCAGCTCTATCTCAGGATGCCTTCTGCTCTGAATCAGGCTCCTGGGTCACAGCCCCACGACTGCACTTGGTAGCGCAGGGCTGCAAATCTGGGCTTAGCCACGGGGAAGGCACAGGGGAGGGATGGGGATGGGGAAAGTGCTGCTTTCCTCCACTGCTGCAGCTCCCAAAGTGCATCATCACTTCCAAAAGCACAAGCCAGAAAGTATAAATGAAAGATTAAAGTTTTGAATGAAATAAAGCATTCCATTCAGATTTGGTCAAATTTGAAAGACTTTTTACAAGGAAAAAAAAGAAAAAAATGCAAAGCACATTTTGTAACAACCATGTGTCATTCAAAAATACAGTGTTTGACTTTTGTGAGAACAGATTTCATTTCTCTTGGCAGCAGCAGTTTGGAAACAAATTTGTGAAACATGTTGATGTTGTTGAATCTTCTTTTTCTTTTTCTTTTTTTTTCTTTTCTTTTTTTCTTTTTCCTTATAAGAGAAGGCTTACAACTTTTGAGTCTTTCTAAGCTAAAAACTTAAAGAATTGGTGAAAAGCCCCCTCTCTTCTTTACACATCAAACAAACAGACAGTGTTTGCAGACCACATGCCAGACCAGGCCCTTGACAGTGCATCAGCTCCTTCGGTCAAGTGTGAAGACCTGACTGCGAGGGCAATAAATTCACAAATCAAAACTATCCTTCCTGAGACTGAAAGAAGTTTATTGCTGGAAAACTGTCTCACACTGGTTTTCTTTCATACCACTGTGATAAAATTCTCAAGACAATGAGGTATTTATTCCAGGTTTCCTTGGTTTAAGAAAACTTTCAATGCACAGAGTGGAACACTGTTTATATTAAACGGAGGCAATAATGGGCTGAGATAAGGTATTTTCCCCAAATAGGTTCTGAGATCTGCATCTCTCACAGCCCCTGAGAGGGGACACTCGCCCAGCCCCGACATTACCAGCAGCCTCCCGGCTGTGGGACCGTGGGGTGCCGCGGGCCGGGGCGACGCTCCGCATCCCATTGTCCCTGGGCTGGGGCTGCACCCGCGGGCTGTGCCTTTGTTCAGCACAGGAAGATGACCGCATGGCTGTCCTTGCTGCATGGCTCCGGGGATTAAAAAAAGCCTTCCCCTCATGAGTCACAGCACACTCACCAGCCAACTGTGCTTGGTTCCAAACTGTTTACTCCATAGCCCGCAGCTCTGCCTCCAACCTCCTTTTTGTTCATTTTAAGGAATAGCTGGGGGAAACTGAGACATCTCCAAAATTTGTATGAAATACACAGATTTTTTTTTTTCCCAGTGGATCCTGCTTCGTGCTGGGCTGTATATTGCCCCAAGCTCCAATGCTGCTCAGATGTGGGCAGCATGGTGCCAGGACAGTGAGAGCCTGCTCTCTGGGCAGACCTCATGGTGCATCAGTGCCAGTGGCATGCTGCAAGGGAGATGGCACAGGACAAGTGAGAGATCAACGAGTTTCAGCATTTAAAATGGACAGTTTGTGTTTAGAGCTATACAGATTGATCTCTGGAAAAGTCCGAAAATAAAAAAGTGAAAGAGAAAACATTCAAGGCCAAAAAAGTGCATTTCTGCTGTGACTTTGTGCAACACTTCATACTTTTTCAATTATAAAAGCATGATGACATGAGATTCCTACAGGGATTTCAAAAATGAAAGGTAATTTTGAGCAGAAAATCCAAAACAGTTCGTTCAGAAAGGGGATAATAGGAGCGTTTCTTTTTTTCTAAATGCCTTTTGTAGCATTCTTCTCTCTAAATGACTGTAACAACAAAATTAACATACATTTGCAAAGCAGTTTGTGGTCGCCAAACCTACACTTTTCTCTAAAAAGAGAGTCAAACCTGTTTTATGGAAATCCATAGATGAGCTCTGCCTTGCACACAAGGTGCGGCCAAAATCTCAGCAGAGCTCATCCTTGAAATGCTCCTGGACTGACAGATGCTCGTACGGCCAACTCAAGTCAGCCCCTTACTCTGCTCCTTGCCTTTGCTCCACAAAATGCTGGCTCTGCCTGCAGGGACCCCTGAGATATCCAGACATCCCTTCTCCCTGTGGCTCTCTTGCCATCCCTTGTCCCCTGCCCACAACTTAGAGATCGAGGGACAGATGATGCTGTGGAAGGGGAACACTGAGGCTATGTTCACTGTGAACTGAATGCTCACACTACTGAAATCAGGGCAAAGCCTCCTCTCATTGCGTAATGGGGTCCAGATCTCAATCTCCTGTGGTGTTTGGACCATGTCTGTTTCCAGGCTGGCTTACTGCTTTTTTGCAAGCTAGGATATCAGTTAATCATTATTAAAAGTGCCTGGAGGGACAGAAGTGTTGGAGGACTGAGTTTCCAGGTAGTGGTGGCCTTGCTGGTCTCTGGCCCTCAGGTGGACACTCTGGACAAGGCAGGCAGAGGAGATGTCATTGTTCTTGCTGTAATTATTTTCCAGTGACAGAAATGTTTGGCCTTCCATGAAGCAAATGACAGGGAAGAGGGATTCATTATGATTTTCCATAGATACTTTGGCAATTTTTCCCCTTCTCCAGAGATCATTTTGAATTGTCAGAAAAAGCTACCATGCTGCGCTGAAGCTGGCTACTTTTCCTGAAGTCACCCAGAGCCATGCTGGTGGCTCAGGGACCTTTCTGGTGGCTTTCTCCTCTGTGATCTCCCACCAGCGCAGCACCCAATGCCACCTCACAGCTGCCTTGGCTCCAACCCAACTGCAGGCAGATCTTCTCAGCTGGTATTTATTCACTTTTGACCAAAAGCCAGACTTTTCCAAAGAAAGTATACAGTTTTCAAGAAAATTTTCTATTAATTGCAAACTATGTTTTCAGTAAAATCCCAATATTTATGGTCTCCTGTCAGTCTTACTCTAGGCTTTTCAAAGGAGAATTTGAAAGCCTATCTACTGTTCTTTGGTAGTTTTCTCTATGTAAGTCAAATCTGTGAAAAGTGGAGCAACTATCAGATTTCAGAGATTACCTGCACTTCCCAACCCTCTGCGAAATAGGCCCTCAGGTGGAGCCAGCTCTGCCTGTTTGTGGGCCAAGCAGACCGACCCACTATGTGTGTCCCAAAGCCTCTTAGCCTGCTGGCAACCAGCTGATGGGCCATGGTAAGTGGTGGGCTTCGTCCTGGTGGGGAAGGGGGGTTAATCCCTGCTGTGCTGGCCCTGCAGTGTCAGCCTGTGGGGGACAGGGAGGACTGGGCTTTACTGGAAATCTCACCCTTTTACTCCAAAAGCAGCCTGTTTTTAGTAGCGGCTGTGCAGATGAGAGGCATATTTGCCCAGTTCAAAGAAAGCCTATTTTTGCCTGCTTGCCCCATGACAAGCATCTAACTGACCTTGGGACCAGACGTGATAATGTCAGTGTCGCCAGTTCCCAAGGCCTGACTCAGGCTCTCTGCCCAAAACCTGGGGCTCGGGATCGCCCACCACGAGGCCGGACAATGCTGCGCCTGATGGCCTTCACGGTGCCAGACCTGGAGCCTCTGCTCACTTCCCGCTGGGAGCTCTCCCAACAGACCCTGCTCACCCGGGAGCCGAGCGCCGTTTGCCCGGTTACCTTTGTCCGCAGCCAAGGCCGGGGTTCCTGCGTTTGTGCTGACCTTGTTCCTGTCTCCTGCCTGTCCCTCAGCTGCCTGTCTCTGCTGGTTTCCTTCTCTTCCGGAGAGCCAGGCACCGCAGCACACCGCCAGGCTTCAGATGTGCTGCGGGGCCGTGCAGTGCCACTGCCACCTGCTGCTGTCCCCAGGGCTCCCGCTGGCATGAACATGGGGCACAGAGCAGCAGATGGGGCTAACCCAGCTGGATCTGCACTCCCACAGGGGCAAGCACCTCCTGCCCAGCCCCACTCCAGGAGGTGACAGATCTGGGTCTCCATCAGGTACATCGACACACTTGCTGCTCCTTTTCCCCTCCTGACAGGCTTTTGAAGAAGAAAGGTCACTTTGCTCCTGCCCCCTGCCCTCGTGGGCACAAGCCAAAACAGGTGAAAGCCAGCAGCTGCAGGAGTTCGTACACAGAGGAGCTGCCCATGCAACCCAGCAAGTTTTCATGGCTGTTGAGCGTGTTGCACTCCAGTGGTGGCTTCACAGCATTAGCAAATGAGTTAATGTCGGCATAGTCTTTACCTCTCAACCAGTTTTGTTCTGCTGCTTTCTTCCTGTGACCACTGTAGCACACACAAAGTGTGCAGGTGCATTGGGAAACTGAGGGAGAAAGAGGGTTTTAGAGTCAGGAAACCTCACCAAGTAATGAATAGCACTTGAAGATTGTATAGTAGTTGTGGAAAGTCAATTTTCAATTCAAAACTATTATCGTTTTTTTAAAGGAGAAACGTGACATAACAGAGATATCCCAGTGATTTATTTGTGCAGTCAAAAGTGCTTTGATTTTGGGAAGCAAATGCAGAATACACAGCGAAATTCAAAGCAATCCCACAATCACCAGCCATTCTCCAGATGAAGTATGCTTGTGTGAAGCATTCATTAACTTTGCTGTAATCATGATCTGATTGGAAGCGGGTCAGGCAAACAAGAAGGGCTAATTTTGGGCAAAGAAATAATCTTCCGTGAGTAATTAGGACATGTATACATGGGTAAAGCATTTTGCAAACGTTAGCTGCTGTGTAAACATACTCATAATTGTTATTAATGGAACAAGGAAATATTTTGACAGACAGCAGTAAAGATGAACTTTTCCAAGCCGCAGCACTTTCTATAGAGGAAAATGAATAATACTTCAGGACTATCCATACATCTACACAGAAAAGACAGATGGTGTTTCAGCCAGCTGGGGCTGCAATCCCCACCTCTTTCCCACATGCCCCTTTGATCCCAGCAGGAATCAACATCCAAAGGCTGCTCCCGCATGTCCCCAGCCATGGCTGTCAGGAGCCCAAGGTGAGGGACTGGGGTGGGAGGCTGGGGGCTGCAGTAGTGCTCCTTTGCCCTCCATGGCTTCTTGAGCTACTTTTTGAGTTTTTTAGTGTAAAAGGGGGGCTTGAGCTGCACAAAATGGTGTCCAGCCATATAACACCTTGATTGCATTTACAAAAACTCGTATACGAAATTGAAACTGCCTTTCAGAAGTACAGTTCTAACAGAAAACCCCATGATAACAAATAAAGATGAGATTTCCTCATGATTTGATTTGAAAAATATTCTTCCCCTTTCCCCTTTCCCTTCCTTTCACTTCCTTGCCTTGCCTTGAAATATTTTGCCTTCATCACTGAGGATTGCTAAAATACTCTGGCCTAAAATTTCCATCTCTGCTGGAATAAGGAAATCATTGCTGGAGATGAGCTGCGTGCTACAAGGCAGTGTGAGAAGGGTAGGCACAGGAGTAAGTGACGGCAAATTTACGAGGTTCCACCTTATAAATTCATGTGAAAGGCAATAAAAGTGGTTTTCACGGTGAATCTGTGTGTCTGTACTTCAATATGTGATAGAACCGCAAAAGCCCCACTTCCTCTGTTAGCACAAAAGCTCACTGAACCATATTGCTGCTGGAAAGGCGCTGAGGTCAAAACCACATTAGAGGGGTTTTTAATGGCCATATAAACCAAGCTGGGATTGTGAAACTCCTACTGGGGCGCCTAGAGAAGGAGCCTCCTTATCTCCCCACTGTGGTGACCTGCTGATAATGTCCAGCTGCTATGAATAAGAAGTCACAAAATATTTGTATATAAAAAAATTTCCCAGACCTTGATAAAACAGGGTGGCCAGGGGGAGTCTGGCGCATATGGGGTGTTCTTCACCATTCTGCTTCAGATGATGAAAAATGTCTTTTTGCATAACATGAGCAATGATTCCAGGGCAGGACAAAGCTTGTGCATATACAGTCACCTAAATGTTGGTCCCCTTCTTTATCTCAGCACCTTGGTGTTCTCAGTAGCCAGCCAGTACAATGTGCTCAACATGCTGCTGTAGCTGGGATGGAAAGTCCCGCAGAGGTGCCTGTTGCCCTCCTTTGGTTTCAGATGCCACATTTCACATTGGTGGAGGATACGTTGCTAGGGGTGGCTCAGCTGCCTGAGCAGGGTGGTCTGGTCAGACCACCAGACAGAGCCCTGACTGTGTTCATGCGACACAAGGATGAAGGTTTGTTTAGGAACAAACTGAAAACGTGATTGGATCTGGATGCTGCACCACTTCGTTGGGTCATAGAAAATTTGCACGTCTCTGCGGTGGTCCATAAGCCAGCAGGAGATATGGAACTGACTTTCACAGTGATGCCTCCACATCCTGTGTAAAGCCAGAAAAGTCCTGCTGCCCCCCAGGTGACAGGCAGCAGCTTGCATTCGGTGGGTGAGAAGTGCCACCTGAGAGCTGCTGGTTGATGACAAAGAACACATCCTCCCTGCATAGGCTGGGTCCCTGGATCCACACTGCTGGCAGGCAGCACAAAAGTACTAGCTTTCTGCAAGGACTGACCCTACTTTCCCGTCTAGGCTTCCTCTCCCAGAGAGGACCTGTGGACCTGGTCCTTCAGTGCAACCTTCTCCCAGCTGCTTGGCTGGACCACTCACCCAGCTCCCATTGATCAGCTTTAATAGCTGCTGCTGCTGCAAAGACAGGCTGCCAGCTGCTGGAGAGCCCCTTTCTCTGCCCCCTCCCCTTGGCCCATGGTTTAGCTGCTTGATGCAAGGAGCCAGATTTGTTCTATTAAAAGCATGTTCCCGGATGGAGGGAAGTTCTCATGCACTCTGCCCCAGGCAGTGTGACCTGCCTGGCTGTGGCATGAGCACCCCTAAGCTCAGCAGGGTCGGAGGCTGGAAGCAGGCTGCAGTGGGAGCACAGAGAGATCCGGGCAGAGCAGGGCTGGGGACTGCAGAGGCAGAGTCTCTGCCTGGCTGCTCACGGTGTGCAGCAACTGGTCCTTGCTGGAAGAGGCTTGGCATCCCAAACCTCCTGGGACAGTCAACAAGGCTTGGAGGAAAGCACCTGGCTGTATTTAAACAGAGAAAGAAAAGAAACTTGCAATCACTGGGTCTCCTTCTAACAAGAAATAAAGAAAACTCCCATTTAAAAGCCAGCAAAACATCGGGTTCAAGTACATCCGGGCTTGGGTGGGCTGCAGATATGGTAAAAAAAGTGATCTTCACATGCCTTGGGAGGCTGTGGCAGTGAGCAGCCGCTCCGCTTCCCTGCAGCTTCTCATCGTGAGGTGGGAAGATCTGCCAGCTTCTGAAGCCAAAATATTTTGATAGTAAAATGTCTCATGTTCTCACACAACTTCAACAACATCTGCTTTCTGGGAGCAACGTTTCAGGGCGCGTTACAGAAGGCAGACTCCGTTTCTTCTGAGGGAAAATCCTTATCAGGGAAACGCCTCTCCGACAAATTTCCTGTGCAGGGACACATCCTAAGGAGGAGGTTTGATTTTCTCCTTGTTTGTGACATCAGATTTAGAAAGAGAATTTTCCATCTGCTGGCATTTCAGTATTCCTTCACCTGAACAAATCCCACTGGCCCATTTTCAAGAGCACCCCTGATGCAGACAGCCGGGGGAGATCTCTCCAGGCAAGCGTTCAGACACCTCACAGGGCAGTGGTGGCTGCTCAGAAGGAAGCCCAGCAGGGTTTCTGTCCCAGTTTCCACTCATAATGGGCACACTGATAGATCAAGGACCCTGATCAAGTCAGTGGTGAGTCTGTGGCTGAGCAGAAGCTGGCATTCAGGGTTCAGATTAGTGCCCAAATTTCTGGTCCACTTCTTCTTTGTGTCCTCACACCTCTGCCACATCTTCTCTTATAGGAACAACCAGATTAGATCCTCGAATAAACGCCCTCTAATGTGACAGCTGACTTTGAGTGAGAAGCCCAGGATGTTGACACTCGTACCATAAAGTTTATGGGCAGAATTCCTGGGAGATACTCATCATTACCACAAGAGTCCTCAAAGCTCACGTTCCTCCAAAGGACAGCAACATCTGCATCTGGGTGCGACATAAGCACCCGCTCAGGTTCCTGGTGGAAGCACTGTTGTGGCTCTGTGACTTGGGCAGCTCCTGCAGCCGGTGCCCTCCTGGTCTGGGAACATCTTCACTGGGTCACCCAGCAGATGCCACCTTTCGCAGCCCATGTGTCACCCCTACCACTGGCACCTCGCGCTCTCCTGCAAACTACACACAGGTCCAAGGTTAAAGATGTAAATCCCAGAGCACTTCAGTAAAGACTTGTATGCATCCCTCAAGTGGAAACCAGTATGCCTTGTACCCAGTAGTTTTATTTGTCAAATTGAGTGAGCACGTGACAGCCCAAGAAAATTCCTGCTGTTAGCTAGGAGCAAGGTTACTCCTGCAGTTCTTTATAAACTTCTTTTGGCAGCAGTACAAAACACAGAGAAGTTACTGAGGCACATTCCCCGCAGCTGCTGTAATCTTCACAAACCGATTTCTTATTTCGCCAAGGGAATAACAATAATGATATTCACAATAATAATAACAATGATGATGACGACATAGTTATTGCATTTTCATCAGAGGATCTCTAAGCACTTTATAAACTATAGTTAAGCTTCAGAATAAATAATCCTGCAGGACATATAAGTACTATGCTGTATTTTGAATGGTCCCACTGGGCTAAAGAAAACATATAACAAATTCTGACTTACAGACTACCTTAACTTCTAACTTTCTTCTAATTATAATGTTAAAAATTGAAATATCATACCCCCTGATGCTTTTCCCCATTAAAATTTTCATCTTGAAATATTTTGAAAAAAATCTCAGAAAGCATGAAAACATGCACAAAACTCTCTCAGCTCTTCTAACATTGTTTTCAATAAGTTTATTTCAGGTGTAAAAAGCTAGAAATATTTCTTATTTTTGAAGCAGTGCTGTTTTAAAGAAAAAAAGAGCTTGAACTCCCTTGTGGGCAGCTATTTCTTCATCCAGAAAATGCTTTTATTTGGGAAAAAAACATCGGAAAGTTTACATTTTTGCAAAAATATGGAGATGATTCCTGCTTATCCTCTTCACTTTGAACAAATTGTTTTCTAATTAAAAAAAGCTTAATTCTGCTTAACATCAAATCTCTCATTTTTGTACTCCCTTTTTAAATGATTAGGTAGAGCAGTATTTCCTGATGTGTATTTGTTTCTGCCACATTGGTGGTCCTTTAAGCACTGATGCTACAATGATATACGAGGGCTGCTCTGAAAGTAACACCTCTTTATTATGTCGGTCCATGACGTCAGAGGCGGATGTTGGTGGGACAGCAGTAGAGGTTGAACCTTCCCGCCAATATCCCATTCCATTTTGTTGCTGTGTGACAGATGGCAGCAGAGGGGCACTCTGACCAAAGGGCGCCTGACGTGGAAGTGCAGATGAAGCAAAGGAGTGGAATTGAATTATTTTATGTGGAAAAAATGGTAGCCATTGATATTCATTGATGCTTGCTGAATGTTTATGGAGACCAAACAGTGGATATGAGCACGGTGAGGTGGTGGTGGTGTGTTTCAGCAGTGGCAACAGCAATGTGAAATACAAGGCATGTTCTGAACAGTCATGCACAGCTGTCACATCACAAAATGAAGAGCGTCTTCATCAGCTCATCTACACAAATCAGCTAATGGTGGTGACTATGTTGAAAAAGTGTTTTGTAGCTGAGAATTTGCTCCAACAAATAGTGTTGTTGTGCTCTTTGTATCTGTTGTACTTTCCATGGAAATAAATGAGACATTACTTTCAGAGTGACCTACGTACATAGGCAGTTATGCAGCTCACTAACCAAAGACATACTATTCAAATTGCATGCCCATGAATATAGTTTGAATTACGTGTGAAAGTACTTGTAGAGTCTGGATTATTAGTTTTCTCTGTTGGATTGTTTGAGTATTCTGTACTTTATGAGATAAAATAGAGAAAATCATATCCTTTAAAAATGAGAAAAAATGTTTACAAAAGAGAGACACCATCCCTCTCAACCCTTCTTATAAAAGCTGCAAGTGCTATAAAGCCACTGACAATAAGTTAGTCTGGCCAATTGAAACTTATAGTTATGTATTTCCCCTTAAACGACTTGCTGAAGGTCACACTGCAAATCAATGGCAGATTCGATAATTTAGCCCAAGAGTCCTGAAACCCAATATCCTGCTCTCACCACTAGAAACCACTGCACAACTGGCTTCCAATTCTGAAGTAATACATTATGTAAGCAGAAAAACTACAGATGTTTCTTTTTTTTTTTTTTTTCCCTGTGTTCTCCTGACATGTATAGAATTTCTGTTTTCTTTGGTCTAGGACAGCAAATACTTAGACACATTTTAAGTAAAAATACCTTGAAAAGTTGTCAGAAGCCACTGGAACTGTTGGCTGAAAATAACACCTGGGGCTGCTCTGAGAGTTACTAATCTGTGCACTTCCTTTCCTTGCTTAAAGAGTCATTCCAATGGCCAAGCTGACAAATATCCAAGTACTATTAACAACTTGAAAATAGTTTGTTTTTCCATTGAGTAAGTTACTCAAAATTCTTTTCCTACCTGATGGCAATATCTTGATTTTCAACTATATACAGATTTCCAATTTTTCAAAAACAAATATTTTTACATTTTGGTTCTTTTTCCTTTCTCATCAATAGTTGCAATAGAATGAACAAGATTTAGAGGCTAATTTCATTTTCCTCCTTTTACTCCAGTCTGTATGCTCTAAATATATCCAATTGCAAAGTTGTAAAAACAAAAAAGCTAAAATTGTGTTTCTTTTTAAATGCTTTAAAACAAAACCTGAATGTGAAAAGCACTGATCTTTGAACTTGCCATTAGAATTTTAAAAGAAAATGAAAAAAATTCTGCATGAAGAATTCATGCAGTGTGCAGAATGGAAAAATGCTACATCTGTTTCCTTGGGACCCCCTGGAGCAGCAGTGGGGTGAAGGAGCCCAGAGCACACAAGGGAAGGCTGGGATCAGCCCTGCAGCAGTTCCAGGTGTGCAGAGATGTACAGCACTGCATCCTGCTCAGACCATTCCTCCCATTGAGCTGGAAGACCACAGACTCCTTCCACAACATTGATGCTCGTTAGAGACACGGCGCTGCATTTGCCACGTGCTCTGTCAGGTTCAAATCCAGAGCATGGGTTTATTCTTCACTGGCCCCTTTGGATCTGTGCTGCAAGGTCGTCATCAATTTTCCTGCCATCTCTGCTCCTGTGGCAGCCTCCCACAGCAGGTGTTCCTCCAGTCCACCCACTTGGAACACACCAGTTCATTTGTCAGTCCTGACCTCAAGTAGCAAAAGCTTTTCCCTGCCCTTCAGAGAGCACATGTGCAGGGAACTGTAATTAGAATAGATTTTACTGCCAGGCAGGAAAGGGCCCCACTCAATTCTCCTAACACAGGATCCCCACAGCCCTGGCCAGTAACAAGGTTATGAGAACACTCCGAAGAGGCTGGTTACAAACCAGTGGCTAATCCATGTCTGTGGGTCCCCTAGGATGGCCTAAATCTAGGTCTGTGAGGTACCTCCGAGCTAGGTCAGTGTTATCCCTGTCTCAAGAAAAACCCCTCACCCCCTTGACATTTGGGATGTCCTTTCTTCATGACCTTAAGAGTGTCTCAGGGGAAGGAGCTTGGGGCCTCCTGAGACCTTCCTGTGCAGTAAGTCACCATGGCCAGGTGGAGAAATTCCCAAGGGAGTACACACTGGGGTGCTAGAGGCACTGACAAATCAGTATCATGTGTACTCCTGAAGGGTGAGAGCTGCTCACGAGTCCTGAAGGAGCCCAGGTTCTGCCAGAGTTCAGTTTGCTGGCATTTGCAAGTGAAAGCAGAATTCAGCTACACACACAAACTGGCTAACATGGTTAACAACAATCTGGGAAAGTTGAGTCAACCTGTGTCCCAAAGGGAAGTAGAATGCCTTCCCAGCCTCTCCAGGTAGCGTGAGAAAGGCAGTTTGATGTTCCTCATTGAAAGGATGCAATAAGAAACCATGACTGGCCACTCTCCTCCAAAGAGATTGCTTGTTGCACATACTTGCACATCCTGAAGGAGAGTTGACTGGTCCTTTTACCTTACAACACCAGCTACGCACACAATAGCATCAACCATTATTTGGTCCTTGCAGTGCCTTCTGCTAAGAACATCCATTCCAGTGCACTGCATGCTATTTTCTGCAGGGCACGAAGGGGCTATAGTAATGCCATTTGAGTCTACAGATGATAGGAAGTAGCACAGAGGAACCAGGCTCTGGGTATGGTGCTCTGTCAATGCATACATTTTGCTGGTTTTCAGAATTGGAGTCTGGGAAACAGAGCAGAATTTCAGTCTCTCATCTAAGTCTTGGGTGTATGCAGATTTCCTATCATAAGTAGAATGGTGAGGACTGTTCTTTCTCATTCTGGCTCTAGGATTTAAAATAGAAGTTTACTGTTATCACAGTCCCATAAAAATCAACCCCAAATCTTGCCCTTAGATAACTTGTGTAAACTTCCCACTGATGGTAGAATGACACAGGAGGTCTTACAGGAAGCTGTGAGAAAAAGGCTCGAGACTAAGATACACTCACACTATGGCACTCAGAACCAAAGCCTTGCTTCCCTTTCAATTCTGCCCTTCCACAAGAAAGAACTGCAGCCAGATGAAGCTACACCAGTGTAGAAATACACTATGGGAGTGGAAGATTCTGGGCCACACTTAATTGCTTCAGATCTTGGAGGTACTTTGATCTGGAATGTCAGAGGAGTCCAAACTAAGATACCATTAGCTAGTGTTTAATCTTTGCCACAAGAGCATCTGAAGTTGAAATTCTCTTCTCCAGGCCAATTTCTTGTTTGAAATAAAATCAGATATGTTTATTTCATAAAGGACAATGGAAAACACTAAGATTTAAACAGACCTATGGCACCGCTATGTGTTCTCTAATGTGCTACCCATTGCAAAAAGAAGCACCACAGTCAGCTCTCCTCCCATCACAACACGTCTGACTCATGTCAAGTGTACAGAACAGCTCACCCCAGGAATGCACTGTTTAAACTTTTCCAGATATATAACACCAAAGACAAATTAGCTGAAGTTTCATTAACTGGACCATTCTGTGATATCACTAGGAGACATCACCTGATAAGAGGCCACTTTGCAACGTGATCCTGTTTCTCTATCACATGCCTATGCAATGCTTGGAGGACACAAATGTGTTGGCAGGCAATTTACTTGTGCCTTGTCAGGTCCATCTGCAAGCTTCCTTTTCAATGTGAATTCTTGTAACACTTAAGTGCCACCTGCTCCTCCTTAGGAAAAGAAGTCAATGCAGAGTAAGCAGCTAGTAGAGCTCTCTGATTCATCAATCTTCCTTGTGGTAATGATCTTCTAAATTATACAAAATCTGGGAGGTGAATGCCTAAAAGATGTGAGCCTCTTAGAGAACGTCTTTCCTCAGAGTGGGGCTCTTTCTTACAATTACACCTCATTTTCCTTTACAAGAGATGAAAAGCCCATTCACACCCTTGACACACTTCACTGCTGTGATGAACTTGAAAAGCACAGCCAGACAGCGAGGTCTGGAAAGTGACTCCAAAGGTAACAGGGAAGTGCAATCAGGCATGCTGAGGACAGATGCAGACAGCTGGTAACATGAGACATTTAATGTCTGTGGTTCATATTTGCTTATCTCACCTCAGCATCAGCATGTAAGTGTCTCTTGTAAAACACTAGAAAAATCAAAGAACCTTGCCTGAGGTTACACCATTTTTCACAGTCAGAAGTCAGCAGGCACCATTTTTATAACCAAATAATAATTTTACAGAAAAAATTCCTGATGAAAAGTTCTAGAAGTTTTGAAGTTAGCACCTTTGAAATGAAGTATTCTGGTCTGCCTTTCCAGCAAACATCAACTTTCAGCAACTGCTCAGGCTCAATACTTGCACAATAGTGTGGTATTAACTTATCTTGCACACATTCTTCTTTCCATATTGATGTAGATTTATGTTTATAAAAGAAGCAAACAAAATATTTCTTTGGTCAGACTGGGTGGCATGCTAGAAACTGTAGTGAAAGGTGATTGTTGCTGCTTATTTAATAACAGAAACCAAATCCCAACCACAGATTTAGATAAATTACATCTCTTTGGTTTAAGATTTATTGCTTCCAGGAAAAAAATAAGAGTTTTTCCCAGGCTTATTCTTACTACTGACACTGCATTCTTTCACAACATCTTTGGAAAGCAGATTTCTCTCATTCTTTAGGATGCACAGGAACTATGCCAAGCACCATATTCTGCTGATGAGCTGGAACCCAGTTACAATTAGGCAGAGCTGGTTTTCAAGCTGAAGAGCTCTTTCAGAGAACCTTCTCCCATAGAAGAAAACCCTTGTTAGCCTAGAGTATTTTTTGCCGTTGAAAAAAGCTAATAGGCTTCTAATAGAAGTACAGCAATACAACCTACCTGTGGAAGAAAATCTTCATCAGAAAAGCAGAGATTACCACCAAGAAACCTCAAGACTTCAGTCATCATTTGAATCCTTTTTAATTTACCCTCCTGTCACAAAGCTCCTGGCAACTTCCTCTCTTTTATAAATGAGCCCAATTAGCTCCATAAATAGCTCAGCTCTGCTATAGGGGAGAGCTACTGATACACCTCAGCTGAAAAGCTGGTGCTGGCAGCTACCAGTCCTGGGACTGATTAAACCAGGTTTCAAGGAGTAGATGTGGGGCAGATTTTTTTTTTTTCTCCCCAGAAGGGTTGGAAAGTTCATTTTTGGAACAAACCAATCCTACTTTTATTAGAAATCATCTGTTCTGCAAAAATCTTCATGGCTCTATTACTAACTGGGTGGACAATAACTTTTATGTTATTGTTCCTTGCAAAAACCTTTATCTTGTCTCAAGGAATTGTTATCAACAATTACAAGACCAAGAACGCTCAGTTATTTGTGTTTTTAGCATGAACTTGCATTTCATCCTCTGCTGGTATGTGATTTTTCTTTTACCTTAGAAGAGTACAAAACTGGATGAAGTGAATGTTGTAAGGCAGAAGAGAAGTCCTTTATGGCTGGATCCTGCTTCCTCTGTGCTAATTGCTACATAATGGAAACGGATTTGGATGCTAAACTGCAAGAAAAAAGAGCTGAGTGACCTCAAGCCCAGACAATACCATGCTAATTATTTCACATAAATCACAGCATTAGAAAATTTGGCACGCTCTGTTCAGTCAATAGGAATAATTTGCTACAGTATAGGAGAGAAAATATTGGGCAAATTGGAACTCTGGTTCTCACAGAGTTGAATTCATTGACTAAATACAATTGTGTCTGTTTATGCACGAACTGAATTGGACCACATTGTTCATAACTCTGTGGTCATCATTGCTAAAACAAAGTGACTCCTTCAAAATGAAGGCTGTGGGACGCTTCATTAAGCAGTTGTGCCTCTTGCAAAATTAAAACCTCCTCTCAAGTGTAGGCTGGAGACTTTAAGGCAGCAGGGTCTCCTCAGAGGGATCCAACATTTCGTGCCTCTGCTCACCAGGGGAATACTGAATAACTCATCTTCTTGGGCACTCTGATTTCTCTGCACTGAGGCACCCACAAAGTGCTTAGAAAAGCATGTGATGTCAGACGGCCACCCAAAGAGTAGGACACTTGGGATGTTATAAGTAGAGAGGAGATTGGCAGCGGATGCAGGCACCTTTTCCACAGCCCTGACTCCTCACAAGGACACACCAGTCCTTCCCCAGCAAGGGAAGAATCGCACATGGGAGATAACACATACGTGCAGCCTCCCAACCCCTGGCAAGGTCTTCACCCAGAGCCCATTTCTCTGCTCGAGACAGTACCTGGGTGTGCGAAGGAGCTTTTTGATCAGCCTTTTTTGTTTCTTGCTTCTCATTCATCCAGACTTCCTTTCAAAAATAAATCAATAGACTCAAGGGGAAAAAAAAAACAACCTACACTCACTGCCTTTTGATTTAGAGCAACCAAGAATCTGCAATATGTCCCAGTTCCCCTCTCCATTACTCTAATAATGAGATACATATAAATCTCGTGTCAGTGAAGTTCAGTCACTGTACCACAACAATGTCACTCCTCTTTGCTCTGCTCCTTGCAGGTGACATGGTGCTTTTGCAGAATGGGGGGAAACGGAAACATGGGGCTGAGGCACAGGCAATAATGTGTTGTTTGCTTTTTGTGAAAGGAGCAGATATTTGCAGCCATCAGCATTTTAACCTCAAATGGTCTCATTTCAGAATCCGAAATTGCGAAGGGAGAATTTCATTCTGGCTTTGCTGATGTGCTCCAGTTTGTGTAACTCTTCCCCTAGCTGCGGGTTGCTGTGCTCATAGCTTTCATCTTCTCCAGCTGATCTTTTTCCCACTGTCACGTTGATTTATTTGTCTTCACTGGTATTCTGATAACATTTCACCAATAAATTAGTTTTAAATTAAACTTTCTGTTGTGTCTTTTATGTCCGGCCCAGCGAATGTGCTGGAAAGGAAATTTCATTTCAGAGATACTTTATTTTTCTTTTTATTGACCTCCCCAGCTAAAGACTCACCAGCTGCTACATTTATTTTACTTTGGGTGAATGTTGTAAAAGCCCCCGTGTAAACTATGGATAAAAATTGCTGCTAGCGAAAATGAGAAATTGAAAAAAAAAAAGTTAAATAGTTACAAACCAGAGGCAGTTGTACACAAAACTGAGGATGCAGTCTAGCAAGAGAATAGGAACCTGTGCCTGGTTTATGGGGTATGAACGAAGGAGATTAAACCCTGCTGTGCCTGACTCTCCATGTCTTCCTATTTCCTTGCTGCCAGACCTCTGCAGATGCTGGAGAGCGGCACCAATGCAGCCTGGCATAGGCTCTGAGCCGTGCTCTGTCCGTCTTTACCCATTTAGTGAGGTGTGTCACTGTCACCCTGCAGCTCAGGGTGATGCCAGCAATGGTCTCCCCTCACCCACCATGGTCCCGGCAGCCAGCACACCCTGCCCACAGCTCTGTCCCTGCTCTTCCTGCACTCCCACAGCCCAGCAGCTTCAATGGACAGTGTTTTTCCACCTGCTGGGGAATCCTGCGGGTAGACACACAGAAACCCAAGAAAAAGTGTTTTCCTTTACAGAACACAGGTATGAGACCCTGTGCCAGGAGACGCTGTGTTTACTTTCAGCAGCAGCAGACCAGCCACCTCTGTGCTTTCAGGAAAGGCAGGAAATGGCTTCTCCTGGCAGCGGGATGAGCAGCCCCACAGGTTGCAGGCCACAGCAGGCTCCCCAGCTTGTGCTGGGGTCTCTCAGTTTTGGCAGCGCTTGTAGGTGATGAGAGGAGGTGAAAAATGCGTGTTTGGCTTAACCAAATTCCAAAACGCAGGATTTTATGGTATGAAATATTGAAGTGGTGAGCATGGTTTCTGCTGTAGTTTATTTCCGTAGCCAATGCCGTTCGTTCCTCTCTCACCTCATCTTTTCAGCACATCGTGGGCAGCAATGATGTATGGTCTTCCTGATGAAGCACTTATCTGGGGTCTGTTACTGTAATGACAGAGCCCTCCATGCTCTTTCAAGGTTTTATTATCAGAATCATTGCTTTGCAGCAAGCTGATATTCATAAATCATCATTTTCTCACAAAATGAAAGGAAAAAAGGTCTTTTGAAAACCTGCAACCTACTTTATGGTGTGACTCCTCACCTGGTCCAGCTGTCAGACCCAAAGGCAGTCACATCAGCTGCTGCTGTGCTTCCAGGAGACAAAAGAATCTCCTGGGTCTGAGGGGCAATCCAAGCTCTCAGTCTGAAGGCTGAAACCTGGCAGTGCTGCAGCTGGTGAGAGTTTTTGTGCACAGCTGGAATCGAAAAAAGAAAGAAATTCTGTCAGCCAGAAATCACAAGGTCTTGTGCTGAGGCTGAAGTCTCAATCTCGCTGGTGATATCTCCACAGAAGTTCTGCTTGCCAGCTCTGTTCCACAATGACCCTGAAATCTGTGCAGGCTACAGTTGCTGCCAGACCCCTGTGCACGAGAGCTGCCTGCCCAAATCATACCTCTGGCCCTCGGCTGCAGCTCCGTATTCCCCAGGGACAACCTGAGGAGCACCTGCCTTGGCTGCTGCGTCCTCTGAAGCAGGAAGGTTGGCTGGGAGGAGTCCAGGCAGAGGAAGGGGCCATGCTCCTTCCCAGAATGTGCTGGAGGAAGGCCGGGAGGACACACCTCGGTGCCTCCTGGGCCAGCCCGCTGCCTCCCTGGCCTCAGAGGAGAGGGAGCAGTCCTGTATTTTCCTCTATAATCCCTTGCTATTTTTGGATAGGAAATTCAGAGGAATTCTTAAAGAAGCATGGATTAAAAACAAACCTCTTTGCCTTAGTTCTCAGGATAAACATTTCCAACACCAGAAGAAAACAAAAGCCCCTGAGGTCTCCCTCCTGTGCCCGTGTCCCAGCACCCAGACACCCCATCCAGCTCTGCTGGTGGTGGCGTTTCCCAGAGCAGATTCCCCCTTTGTACCCAGACTGCTTCCCACCATCTTGCTCACACAAACCACCTCCGCCACTTGGGACTTCTCAGGCCCCCTCTTTTCCGCTCGCTGCCCCAGGCCTCGTGCCCCCCGCTGTGCCAAAGGGTCATGTCCCACTGGGGCCTGCTGGCCCAAGGTCCCCTCCCTGCTGCTAACCCCATGTCACGGAGCAGCCCATGCCGCTGTGGGGCAGAAGCTTCCTCCCACCCTTTCCGCCAGGCAGCGTTTTCCTAACAGATAATGCAAAGAAATCAGCTTGCATCCCCCGCTGGCTTCAGCTGGCCAGTGGAGCGGCTCTGTTATTTCTCTCTCTGTCACAGGAGTTGTGCAACAGCATTTCCCTCGTGTTTTGTGTCCCTGTCCTCCTCTCCCTGCTGGCAATCCTATCAGGGTGCCCATGCTAGGCAGGATGTGTTGTTCTCCCCATCTCACTCACTGCTGGGGGGCCTATGTTACGGGATCTGCAGGGATCCTGCTCGTCTCAGGGACACTCTCTTTCCCAGGCTAACATCAGGTCAGTCATGTATTAGATCTTTGTTAAATCTTTGGATGCAGTTCACTTCTGAATGACAGTGTTTGGGCTGATATTTTTGGAAGTTAGTTATTTTAAGATTTAGGGAGGTTTTTTCATTGATTTTTTTGTTTAGCTGTTTTTTTGGCAAATGAACTCATCCCACTGTACAAACAAGGAGGAATCAGAGCTATTTATGAATTCGGGATAAACATAGAAAACTGTTTTCCTGTAAGAAAAAAAAAGTGTTTAAATGTTAAACAATATTTCTTTCCTACTTCTTCTAAACAGAAACACTCTTTTGCATCTGAACGACATTTTCATTTATAGATCTACATCAATTTTATGGAGATTTTTCAAAAGCTTGCATAAAACTACTCACATGAGCCATTTTATTTTGTCATAGCCTTTGTGATTTTTATTTTCAGTTCCCCACCAGAACCGAAGTGAGACCTTGGTGCTTGGGTTTGCAAACCACTGTGATGTGAAGAGCTGTTCCTGACCTCTGTGACAGCAGCTTTCCTGCCATTGGCACCCATTTTGCTGACTCTCCCTTGGCACAGGGCAGACGGACAACATCCACAGCCACAGTGATCTAGAAGGGTCCTTCCAGGAATGCCTCTGACCCCCACTGAGGCTGTGGCCAGCCACACTGCTCCTGAGAAAGGAACTCATTGAATTTTATTTCCTAGGCTAATCTTTTCTTGCTTTTCTTTTGCTTGTACCTGACATGCCTCTTGAATCTCTGTTTCTTTGTGTCTCCTTTTTTACTCTTATCTCATTTTGTCTGCCTCTGCATCAGCATTTTACATCCAGAGCTTCACACCAAGTACATGAAGACTATGCCTGAATCAAACCTGCTACTGTTTTTTTTTCACTTTGCTTTTTGATTTGTGGACCACTACAAAGTTTCTAAAGGAACTATATATTCCTACATAGCAGATTTGAGCCTCCTGCAGTAGGCTAGTTCTTAGACACTTTTCATGGAACCCTCAGAAATTTTACTTCCTAAATCTTTTAGGGACCTCCAGGCCCTGGATTGAAACCAATGGTTTAGTGTAGTGCATTGATGATGAATGAACTGCAGGTGATATTTGGCTGAAGGGGGCACAAGGAAGGAAAAAGGGGAAGAAGAAGAAATGGCCCCAGTTCTCCAGTATTGCTAAGAGCTCTGCTGCCTCAGGTTCTTCAGCAATGCCTCTTAAGTATCCACTGGGTCGGATGAAAACATAAAAAGTTAGATCTGCCCAAGTCATGTCTTCCTGTTCCATTCAGCCCTCTTCAAGTCAATGGGATTAATGAATGCACAGCCTTACAGCCAATGGGATTATCACGTGTACATTCACTCTAGGGGAAACCTGGTGATTGGATGAGCTTTACTTGGTGTCACATTATTCCCTGTTTGCAATTAGATAGGGAGATATTTAATTGCAAACTAATTTATTCAGCTATTGTTTGTGCACATTTTCAATGTATTTTGACTACATGGAACACTTCAATGGTCTGCATTATTTCATTGTTGAGATGTTTCAAACAAAGCAATGATTGGAATAGATTTCTTAAAGGACCCAGTTTCTAATTAATTGCAAATCACAAACTAACAAATTACCAGACCATTCATCCAGTACCCAGAGGGATAAGTGCTGCCAATTTAAGGAGGAGATCATATTTTTCAAACACAACAAAGAAGCTGAATTCCTGTTTTCAGTGCAAAACGGAACTGTGCTTTAACTGTGAAATCCAAACTCATGCCTGTGTTACAACAATCTTAATTTAACTATAAAATCAAATTATCCAGTGATGATACTCTCCCATCTGACTCCCTTACACAGATTTCCATCATTTCCCTAATACTATCTTTGGCCATCACCTGGCTGCATGTGTTCTGATGACTGCTGTCACTTCTCCTGCTCATTAGTTTCCTGACGCCCTTAGTTTTTGGCACTGATTTACAGCATTCAAGACAGGAAAGCAGTCTGAGTACCTTAACTTGGTGTCAATTGCAGACTGGTGCAGTGATAGGACAAAACACATCGTAGCCTCACAGGAAACAGCAGGGCCCCCACAAAAGTTTGCTTGTTCACCACATGTGCTAGAACCAAGCAGTTAAGAAAACAAAAGGTGGCACTGAAATTAACTAGCAACAAAATTCATGTATTGGAATATACACATATAAAAAAAAAAAGTTAGGTTTTGGAGATAAACATGGGTGCATATTAAAAAAAAAGAAAAAAGACGAAAGAGTTTCAATTCATTGATTTAATTTACCCGGTGATTTTTGAACATTCTTCTCATGACACGAGGCATACAAGTGCTGGAGATAAATGATACCTGGCTGTGTGTACAATCATGGATTCTTGAAGGTAAATTATTTGGGTAGGGCTTTCGTCGTCTCTCTTTTCACTGCATCTGGAAGGTGGTGTTCCTTTCTGAATCTTGCGTGCAGTCGGGTGTGAGTGGCACCATCCTGTGAAGTGCAGAGGATGGCTGGGGAAAGCCTGGGAAATTGAAGCAGTGTGAGCTAAGCAATTCACCCACTGGGAAGGTCATGGTCTCAGGGGGTTTCAACTCCTCTCAGAGGATCAAAGAATGATGGCTATATGAGAGGCTGCAACAGCGCGAGGGTCAGCCCTGGACCCATACATGACCATGGCCACACTGCTCCCTCCTCTGTGCTGTTTCCCTCCCTGCTCTTGTCCAGATGAGCTCCTCAGGATAAGGATTGCTTGGCTAGGTCCACCTGTGCTGATCTTCTGGTGCTTCGCCCAGGTCCCTCAATTGTAGCAGCAGGGCAGGCTGGCAGCATGGCATCAGTCCTGGCAGGGCTGCAGCCCCTCTTGTTGCAATTAGGAAAAACAGACTGAAGTGTACCTGGGCTTACCTCTAGTATAGGTTTGGTATTCTGAGTGGCTTCATACCTGGGTCCATGAAAGTGGAAGTACACTCCGTGCTTGTGCAGTAATCAACACTGTGATTTTACTACTTCCAAAACCTCCCTGTGCTAATGTAAGAATCACACAGAATCACAGAATTGTAGGGGTTGGAAGGGACCTCTAGAGATCATTGAGTCCAACCTCCCTGCCAAAGCAGGTTCTCTAGAGCAGGTTGCACAGGTAGGCATCCAGACAGGTCTTGAATATCTCCAGGGAAAATCAGCAGAAAATCAGAAATAAATCAGCAGGCATTCATTTCTCTCATTATAGCAGTCTTACCTCCCCAGCAGCAGCAATCTGACAGCAGGAATATTTTACAGGGGGGAGCAAAACTGTTCAGGTTAATCATTGTATATAAAATCATTGCTATTAAAGCTCCAGCCAAGTTATTGCATTACAGTGTCAGAGATTACATACCTGCACCCTCAGCTACCAAGCCTCCTCAACACTGCAGGAACCTCAGGCAGGCAAGGGCCTTCTGAGAGTGAGCTCTCTTTGGGTCAGAACTAGTATATCCTGCCCCTTCCTATAAAGTGTTTGCCTAACATGTACCCAAGCCTCTCCAGTGAAGGAGCTTGGACAATTTTCTGCCCTGCTGCTCTGACAAGTAGAAAGCTTTTTCCAGGCTCCAGACAAAACAGCTTTAACTTCAGGTTAAGCTGATCTCTCCGCGTCCTTACTTTCATCCAGAACAGTTTCTCACTGTCATCCTTATTAGAATTTTGTGTGCATTTAGGAACCAGTATCTTGTCTTGCCTTCATTTTCTAGACTAAACAAACGCAGTCCTTTCTACCTCACTGGCTGTAGTTTCTATATCTCTGATCATCCTTGCTGATCTCCTCTGGATCTCCTCTCCATTTTATCTATACCTTTATTAAAATACAGTACCCCAAACCTTTCAGCTGAGACCTGCAGACCAAAGTGCAGAGCAAAATAATTGCCTTCTTTGTCTTAAACAACATGCTTCTATATATACAACTCAGGGAGGTATTTATATTTTTTCCAGGGCACTGCATTCTCAACACAAATCCAGCCTCCTATTTGCTGCATCCATCATGCCTTCTGCCATTCCAATGCTTACATATTTCTTCCATCTTTATAGTTTGGAATTTGATTTCTCTTTTCTGAAAGTAGTCGTTACCCTAGCACTTACTTAATCAGGTTGGCTGTGGACCATCCTTCCAGTTTATCCAGATCATTTCTGCACTTTGATCCTCTCACTGATTCTCCTGTAGCCTCTCCAAGTTTAATGGTAACTGCAGATTTCATCATATGTACCATTAGTGAAAAGAATGGAAACAGGCCCAGAAATGATCCCAGAGGAATCCCCCTCGAACAACTTCCTATTTGATAGGAACAATTGATCACTGTGTTTTTGGAGTGCAGTTCATCCAGTTGTGCACCCGTCCTGCTGTGACTGCATTGCAGCTCATATCTAATTCAACCATATTTAGAAGCTAGAATAAATCACATCCACTTGCTCTTCTTTATTCATTAAGCCAGATACTCTGTTAAAAAGGGAAATCAGGCTGCTTTGACATGATCTGTTCTTGACAAACTCAAGCGGACTGGTTTTTATCACCATACCTTCTTCTAGGTATTTAAAAACTGATTGTTTAATAACCCATTCCAGATTTTTTGGAAATCAGGGTGAGTGGTTTACAGCTTCCTGGGGTCTCATTACTGCTTTTTAAAGATCAGTACTATATTCACCCTTTTCCTGTTCTCTAGAGCTAATCCTGCTCTATGTGGCTCCTTTATAATAATTGCTTTACAGTAATCGTTAGTGATTTACAGCTTACATCATCTTATACCTTGAATATGTTCAGGTGAACTTCATGGAACTTTATGAGCCCCTGCTGACTTGCAGTTGGCTCATCCAAGTATTCTTTAACTTGGTCTTTTCCTGTTTTGGCCGGCAGTCCTACCTCATTTTAAAAATAATTTAGGTAATTAGTTTGTCACAAACATCTTTTTTTTTTTTTTTTTTTTTTTTTTTTTTTTAAATGAGGACTGGATCAAGATATACACCAGGCTTCTCTACATCAGTTGTTATTTGCTCTCTTTTCCTGTTTAGTAATGGATCATGACTTTCCTTTTTCTTCCTCTAATTACAATGTATTTATAGAACTTTTCCCTATTCCTGTTTATGTCCTTTCCTAGTTGTATGCTAGCCTTTTGCGCTGTAGCTGCTCTGATTCTGTTCCCAGTTCTTATCCTTAGGAATGTGTTTGTACTACTCCTTTCTGTAGTAGTCATTTAATGTCCCAGAAAACTACTGATACAGCTGTAATTGTATTTCTGTGTGCCTGGTGCTCTTCTGCATAGAGTTAGCTTGCTTGCATGTATTTAAAATAGCCATCTTTTAGGATTTGCTAACTCTTTTCTTCCTGCTGAAAACCTTGATTATCTACTTGAGAGACTCTAATTAGCAGGTCCTAGAGAATGCGGAATTCAACAGCCTTGTTTGTGGGCTTTTATTTTACTGTACCAGAATAGTGGATAGTGGTAAACTTTAGCACTTCACAGGCACTGTTCTCCAAAATGTTCTGTTTTTTAAACCAAACTAAACCAAGCATAGCTCATCGTCTGCCTTCTTCCATTGCTTTTCTAACAGAAAGTTATGCCAACACACTTCAGGAGCACTCTGGATGGTGTCCTTACCTATTGTTTTTACTGCCCAATTTTGAGTAAGTAGAATCTCCTGTTGCCACCATAGCTCTTGTACAAACACAAAAATCTTCTTCCTACTAGTGATCAGATGACCAGCATCAGATCTGTGCCTTGAGCCTCCCCAAGGTCAGTTGTGTCATATCATATGAAAAAAGAATTCCAGTTCTTGCTGTTCTTCTGACTCCCTGTGTTTGCTTGCAGTGGTCAGCACATTGCTTCTGTATTTACATTTTTGTCTACTTTATAATGAATGTTTCTGTTCTCAGAATGAAGCTAAGGACAACACATTCTTCAGTTAGCTGAAGGCAACCTGACCTCTCTGAGTCTGCTTAAGATATCAGGGTCAGATTATTTGAGATAACTCTACTCCAGATCTCACAGGCACTCCTCCATAACCTGTTAGGGATGTTTTGAATCAATGTGAGGCTCAGCCTGAATGAATTGTTCGCAGTTTGGTCTAATGGCTTCTTAAAACTGTAACAATATGTACAGACTCCTGGAGTCTAACGTGACTATTGACAAAACCAAAGAGCAATCCACCCCAATGTGTAACAGTTCTACCTTATATTAAAATGCTCTGGGACATCATGATAGACGAAGATTAGATATCCGTCATTTTATGCTGTCTGCAAATGCTGTGTTGGGACATGAGCTCTTTTTGATTTCAGAGGAAACCACAACTCCCTCACCTTCCTCTCAGTCTTTCTGGAAAGCCATAACCAAGCTCATGGGGACACTGAATTCTCCGTCGGCAGGACTTCAGTGTGACTTCAGAGGCATGTTTGTGCTCCCCAGGTTACAGACATGCCTGCGCACAATGTTTTCACCATGAATGCTCCCGGGGCTTGGTTTTGTTCTTACTGCACTTGCGACCTGAGTGACATAATCAGTGCAGGATCAGGTCAAGGGGACATAGAGTCAAGCACATGCAGAAGCCCTTGAAGAGCTGGAGCTGAGATTGTACTTCTTGTTTGGCCTGGCACATCTTTTCTGATCCGTCCCATTGTTCTGAGCTTAATGCTTATTCATTTCCTCTTTGCTTCTGTTTTCATATATTATTATTTTTAATTGTGCCTTTTTTATTTTAAAGAAACAATAAAAATAAGCTCCCTTAGACCAAAGAATGTGGACCAACACAGTTAGGTCACTGGACTCATTTTAATCTCAGCACTGACACAGACACAAATTTCAAGGTGAAGAGTTTGCCTGGAAGCATTGCAATTAATAGCTTTGGTCTTGGTGTAGCTTCCGGGAATGTAGGTACTCCTAGCAGAAATTCAGCAAAACCTTTATTTAGAGAGAATGGCACTTGCAAGAGGGGAGCTAAAATATTCAGGGGTCTTCCTCATTGGGAGACTAACATTGTTCACCTTAAAATACCTATAAACAATTAATCTTACTTTACACTATGAAACAACATTGAATCATTCAGTAACTGAAACTCGCAAGTAAATCATGGCTCTTCTATACTGCTCTACGTCACATCTCGGTAGTGGAGGGGAGGTTTATGCGGGGAAGGAACTGGAAGGGGTAGAGGAAGAAGGGAAGACTTCTGCTTTCATAATTAAGAGAGAAGCACAGTGACATAAAGAGAATTTCCTCAAATTCCTCTTTCCCTCTGAAAGAGAGAACTTCAGGAAAGTGTTACAATGGAACAGACAAGGTGACTCTTCCAACTGAAGTTGTGGTCCAGGCATGTGTCTTTCTCCCTTAAGAGGCTGAAATATAGTCTCCTTGTAAAGCAGCTGCAGTTACTTAGCAGTAATGCTGAAAATTAGCAGAATTAATTGGTATTTAAACAATGCCAGGTCACTTTGGTTAAACATTAAAGACTGAAAAGGCCATGCAAATTATACTTCAGTTATTGCAATTCCACTGAGAGTGTAAAACAATGTGATGTGATCTCCTGCTGGGTAGAGGCAAATCATATTTGAAAGCTGCTGTTTTGAATTATGATGGCACATTTATGGAAAACAGACAGCGCTGATACCACAAAAATGTGATGGGTACCATTAACAGAGAGGATCACACAGCAAACCATAAACCCTTAGTGCCTTCAAAATGTAGAAAAATCATATCAGTTGATTTGTTTATGGAAGGAATTAAAAGCATGTAAAAAATAATTGTATTTTTTTAGCCCTTATACATTGTGCCAAAGAACTCTTTAAATAAAAGCTAAGAAAGCAATTTATGCTTTTGATGATGAATAAAATGTATGCCTTCTGTACAGAACATAATGATAGAAAAATTGTACTACAAACAGTGACAGGAGATGTTGTCACAAGACTTTCCTTTAAGTTATTTCTGTAGACATGTTAAACGAAGTGGTGCTTGTTCTAATCTTTGAATAATGGGAGATGGAGTCACCTTTATCTTTCACCTGTGGGGCCCTGTTCAAGGCAGGTAAGTATTGACTGACTGCATTACTGACATGGACAAGCAAACCTTCCATAAGCAGAGACTGAAAAATCTGGATCGGTTTACATTCAAGAGGAGATTAATAAGAGGGGACATGATAAATGTATGAAGAGAGTGGGTGGGATAGATAAGGGAGAGAGGAATTAATATTCATTGTCTCTAAAACAACAGTGTGAAGAAATTCGGTGAAGCTCAGCAGCTGCAAATGTAATAGTGATAAGGGGAAGCACTTTTTCACACAGTAACTAGACAAGGGAGTCCCTAGTTACAGGATGTTTTTGAGGTTAGGAGTTTATCGGGATTTATGCAGAAAGCTCGAATACGCCAAGTCGTCACTATGAATGCTAAAGAGAGCCAGGAACCAGAGCAGCTTCCTGTGGTGGATCAGGAGCACTGTGTCTCCCAGAGGTGGTCCATCACCCACCTCCTGCCATCAGCTGCCAGACCCCTGCCCAGAGGCCCTGTGGTGGGATGAGCTTTGGCAGCTCCCCTATCCCACTTGGCTGAGTCTAGTCGAGTCAGTCTGAGCCTTTCTGGGTTCCCATCATGAAGTGGCCAGTACTGGGGTGAGCCCTTGGCAAGGTCAGGGGCTGTGTGAGCCATGGGGAGTGAGATTCCTTCAGCCTACAGATACTCACCTTCCCAAAGCTGGGAAAAGTCATCTCATCTCACGGGTAGAGGGCTTGAACATTTGTTTTTTTTTTTTTCTTTTTCTTTTTCTTTTTTTTTGCTCAGAAGCTACATTTTTCTAAAATCAGAAACAAAGTGGGGTTCCACTCCTTTCCTTGAAGTCATTGCTGCAGGTGCTGATGCAGCTCTCGCCAGGCTGCATCCTTGACTGTCCACACTGAACACTGCTGCAGAAGTGGGGCTGCCTGGCAGCCAGATGGGAGTTGTGTGGAGCAGGAGAGACCCACGTGGATTTTGCATTCCAGCAATCTATGACCCACTTCCATGACATTGCCCTGGAGTTTGCTGTTGGGAAGCAATCCTTCATTCTGAAATTCCTTATCGTGAGGGAGAATGCAGTATTTATTACGTTTTCCCTATTTACTGGACATGCTGATAAGCAGGTCTGTGACCAAGGAGCTGTCAGAGTCTCTCTCTTTTTCTTCCTAACGGATAACTAATTAAAAAAATAAATAAATTGTTAGTTGAACTTTCTGTAACTGTTTTAAAGAAACCGTACAGTGTTGGAAAGGCCGATGTCCATAGTAGTCTTGCATTCAGATCCTAGCAGGTCTGATGGCTGCCCTGTTTCTCCAGGGATGAGCTAAGTGGGACACCTGAGAGGAGGAAGCACTGCCCATTAATCCAGGAGACAGCAGCTAGCCAAGTCTGGTGATCTTCAATACAAACAAAACACATGGCATAGTGCATGGTTCCTTAAAACTCAAGTTTTCCTCCTGACCTGCCAGTGAGAAGAATTGTTCGCTTGTGCACGGGAAGTTTTAATAGTGAAATGGATGCTAAGGTCAGGGTATAGGTTGATGGTTTAGCCACCCAGCTGGGAGACCTAAGGATGCCTCAAAGGAATTGTCTGGACAGGAGGATTTTGATGGATTTTGTGTGAAACTTACGAAAAAGTATTGTTTTTGGAGAAGGGTCACATGAAAAGCCAACGCAGGCAGACATCTTCATTACTGATGTGTCTTTTCGTAGAAACACAAGTGGGGAAGGAAAGAGCTCTGATTTTGAGTAATGATCATTCAGAAGGACTCCATAGTGGAGCAATGTGTTCCTGAACCTAGCACAACAGCTGTAGATGAATGCTTACTTTAATTTGATGAAAGAATATTGCCACAATTTATATGGACAGCCTCATCCTCCTCTCCTGATTCTCCATTTGCTTCATTTGAATTGCTACTGTTTGTATGAGGAACAGCAAGCTAAGCACATCAGAAGAAAAAAAAATGTATCCTATGGGAATTAGATTATTATGTACTAAAAAAAAACAAACAAACCCAAACCAAACAACATCAACAAGAAAGATTTAAAACTGCAAAGGTATTATGATTCTTTTTGCTAAGTTACTATCCAAAGAAACCTCATCAGTTTTCCAGCATCACAGTGAAGTTGGAGGAATTAATTGACTGTAGTTTAGTTTAACAAAACTTTGGCTGTAGCAGCAGTCTGTGGACATGTTCTCTGCCCACAATGAATGGAAGGTAATTTGAGTGAGCTTAGTTGTCTGTCTTTGGGGCAAGGCTGATTTCAGTTGCCTTATATTTGCTGTGGGGTTTTAGGACCATGACAATGCTGCACAGGGCAGCCCATCTGTACAGAGACAAACTGTTCTCTGCCAGTCCTGGGGGACATCCTGCAGCTCAGCATTTTCTATCTCCAAGCACCAGACATTCAGCACAACCCACCTTCTCTGCAGTGAACAAGGAGGACATACTAAAAAAAGTTATTTCCTAAACATGCAAACTGATACAGACTCTTCTTCTGTGGGATTTCTGTATTTCAGCTGTATAATGACAAGCAGTGTAACTGTTTCCCATGATCTCATGTTTCCATGCATTGCCTGAAATGCCTCACAGATCCTCCTCTCTTCTCCAGCAGTCCCCAGATTGCTGGGGAGCCAAAAGCAGCATGTGCCATGGCCCGTTTTGGGCCGTGTGGTGCTGACCAGCTCTCTGGGAGATGCCTGCTGCTTGGCCAGCTGGCAGATCAAACACGACTGATAATTATGGCTCTCACTGTGCAGCCCTCCCTCACTTAGGACAACAACTGGGGTCTTCTACCTCTAGCCAGGCCCTGATTTTCACTAATTTATAGGGGTGCCTGATTTTCAATCTCTCTCACACTTCACCAAATGTGACTGAAAGTGACCACTGGATTCAGAAATTGTTGGGGAGAAACTGCAGAGAGAACTGACAGCACATGCAGCATAACATCCGTGCAGCATGACTGGCTGCAAAAATGCATGCCTTCAGAAAACTACTTCTCAAACACGTTGTCTTTGTGCACACAAATTTCTCTGGGGAGAGGATGTGAGGGAAGAAACCTTGGATGGGGTAGATGAGCCACATGGATTCATGGGCAACTGGAAGAAGTTCACCTCATGATGAACATGTGGAGTATTTGCGCTGAGCTTTTGGCTTGTTAGTATGATACTTGTCATCAGCCCTAAATTAATTTGAATGCAAGCATATACATTCAAGAAATAGACAAGATATAACCACTGCATGTGACTTTTAAGTGAAATAGTTTTTTTCCCTTTCAGAGCTGTTAATGGGCAGACTGCTTAGACCTGAAATACTGTTAATTGGTGATTGACAGACATGAAAGGGTAAACAAGTGCTTTTACCATCTGTAAGACAACAAGAGCAGGAGACGGATAAGGCTTGGATTCTGATCAAATCTGTTAGAAAAGTCCTAAAGCTGTATAGGAGAATTGTAGTTTATAAAGCAGAGGGGGGACTCTCTTACTACCTGCTCTCTTGCTTCTGATTCCTGTTGACTGTGGACTACTGGCCATCTCTTTCCAAGATTTGAAGTTCCGTGTGCAGGTGACTGAGGCATGGTTCAGCCACTGCAATACTTCTTTGTGCCTGTGTACAATTGACTGAGTAACAGGAGCCTGCTTCAGAAACTCTACAAGCAAGAAAAAGGCTTATCCCAAAGATTCTGGAAGAGAAATACTGTTTCTGTATAGAAGAATCTGTAGTATTCAAAGCACATGCTGAAGAGCATAATACAAATTCCTGGAGGACATGATATTGTCTCTATTCTTCTGGTAAAATAACTACTATTTTCTCATTATGCATTTTTGTTCAGCACATCCCTTCAAGAACAGGCTTACATGGCTGACTCTTGAAATAATTAGTATTAACAAATGATAGCATTGCTATTTTTATTGCTGTAGCTTCTAGGAGCCAGGTTCATACATAAGCCCGTTGTGGCTATCTCTTTTCATTAGTCAGGCAGACCATGGCTGAGTTCTGCTTTCAGTTAGAGCCACATAAATTTGAAGTACCTGCATATTCCCTGCCAGTAGTATTTGTGGCGTGTGCTGGAGTGACCACTCCATAGCTTTAGTTTCCCAGAAAAAGCAAAGTGATAATTCATCTGTGTGACTAAGGAGGGCAGGTTCCAAAAACGTTGCAAGACAGCTAAAAAAGGAAAATGAAATTAGTAGAAAGAAGAAAAAAAGAAAAAAAAAGAATTTTAAGATTTCCAGGCTTGAACTTAAGTATGTGTTTCATGTACACATATTGAAAAGATCTGTTTGCAATCAACTCCTGTGTCACTCACTGCATGAGTACTGGATGCAGAGTCTGTTGCTCTGAGATGATATGTGGGGAGCAATACAGAATGAGGAAGTGGGTCCAAAAACATCCAAAGCCTTGGAGCCCTGGGAAGCAGGCTTGTCAGACAGCTGCTTGGCCTGGAAGGTGCTCGAGCCCTTTGGCGGGGGAAGCCAGAGCAGGATTGAGAAAAGGAGAGGAGTACAGCAAGAGACATGGCTGACCTCTCACCTGCTTGGGGTGTTGGGCAGTGTCCCAGTGTAGGCAGTGGGCTTGGCAGTGGGCACACCTTGACAATGTAAACAGGAGGTGATGGGGGGGGGGGTCTGGAGCTGGCTGGGGCCTGTGAGGCGAGAGGCTGTGCCACCTGTCAGTGCAGACACGGCTGTGGGGCAGGGGGATGAAAGCAAGTGCTCACCCCCTGCTAGGCTGTCACCACCGGTGCGTCAGTGCACAGTCCCAAGGTCCCTTTTTGACAAAGCGCAGGTGCCACGACGCTGCGCAGGAGCCTGTCCAGGAGCTGTTTGAGACGGAAGAAATCCCTCCAGCCCGCAGGGACACCTGCAGGGAAGTCTCCAGGCCTCGGCTGAGCCAGGAGGACACGTGCCAATTTGGCATTTAACACATTTAAATACATGTGCAACCCATGTTTATATTAATTACAAATATTAAAGGGTTGAAAATATGTGGCTTGACACCAAAATAGAGAGGTAGCTAAAGCAGCAGCGCTGGAACTATCTGCACACAGAAGTGTATGCTAGCCAGCAAATAACAATACAGCAGGCGAACGGAGATGTTTGAGGGGAAAAGTTTCCCATGGATTTGCAAGAGTTACAGCTGGAAAAGACATGATGTTCCCTCTCTTTGCCAATACTTAGTGGTTCTGCAGAGTGTTACATGCCTACAGCACATGCACTGTACTGCGGAGGGCGGGTCAACATATTCACTGGGAGCACAGGTCAGGCTCTCGTCTTTTTTGGTAGCATCAGGTGCATTACCATCACGCATGGGAGGACGCAGGTGACAGCACAGAGTCCAAGGCTTGGCATCAGTTATAAGCGTCATCATTTTCTTCTCCACCCCTTTGCTTGCTGTTTGTGAGCTGATCCTGCTTTCTGCTGACACGCTACTCATTTCTCATGGAGGTCAGCTGCGCTAACTCATAAAGTTCTTTGACTGCTCAGGATGGTGGTGTCTGAGTCATATATTGCTGTTCCAGTCTTGATCAGAGGGATGAAATGTTTACAGCTGAAGTATACCAGCCCTCAAGAGGACTACTGATTCCTTTCTGAAAGTGTAATGATGCCTCTTCCCCCTCCTCCCTGCCTATTACAGTCAACACGTTTGAGAAGGCCACCTGCAACATCTCCCTCCAAAAACATCTACAAGAAAACAACAATGAAATAATGTGGGTGCTTAGGTTATATTCTAATGCTCTCTCCCCTGGCTCAGACCAGGAATGCATGGGAGCAGGGAAGGGGGTGAAGTGATATGTACTGAGCTCATTTTTCCCATTGTATTCTCCAAGAAGAGTTTTTTTTTCCCTGTCTACTGCTGAAAGAAAATAAAAAAATAAGGCAGAGTCCTCACTTGTGTTCCCAGTAGACTGAGTGGGAGCAGCTCTCTGGTACAGACTCAGGCCATGCCTCCTGATGTAGAGAGGCAGCTTGCAAACGAGAGGCCAGCACAGGACTTTGGGTCTCTGAAATGAACTGCTGGGAAAGTGGCAGAAGGCAGCATTTTCTGATGGAAATAGGATTTTAGAGAAGCTCAGCTGGGTGGAAAAGTGTATTAGTGTGGCTTAGTTATTAGTCCTTGCATTGCCGTAGTGCCTGGGGCTGCTAAACAGCTGTACAAGCAAAGAACAAAAGAGTGATTTCTGCTCCGGAGAAGCTGGCATTAGAGCTGCCAGTGGTATGCACCAGGCAAGGATGGGGAAGGTCGTGCTTTTTCTCCATGCAGAGGTCACCAGAAGACCACAAAATTTCCCTGTTTTGTTTCAACTCCTCCAATGGTGCTTGATTACGAAGACCTCCCAGAAAGAAAGTTCAGTCCATCCACCAGAGAGAGACTCCTTGGGAAAGAGGCCAGAAAGCCTGCGTGGTTGGCCCAACATGAGCCAGAGCAAGGCAGGGGAGGCAGAGAGCCATCATGGAGAAAGACTAGCTCCCCTCTTCTCTCCCCAGGGTGTCATCCACAGGTGCTCAGTGCAGGCAAAATCTCTGGGACAAAAAAGTGATGTTGGAGGAGTCCCGGCACAGGAAGTATAGGGGAACTAAAGTGTTTTAGCAGCTCCTGGCTTGCCAAGTACAGGCAAAGGCTTCCTGAGAGCAAGAAAAGCTGCTTCCCTGTGGTGACAGGCAGCCCGCTTTCAAGACCTTGCCTCCAAGCAGAGAGATGCTAGATGATGAAGTGGCCTTCTGGAAAGAATTTCTGAGTTGTCCTTTTCTTCTACTTTCCTCATATTTTGTGAAATGGATGAATAATTTCAGATCCAATTCCTTCCTATTTCTTTTCAAAATAGAAGTACCATCCTGAACTTAAATGTATCTTCCCAGCAGGAAAATAACCAGCATGGCTGGTTCAAGACCAAAAGAATCTAGTGGGCAATATTGGTGGTAAACGGATGATTGGGCTAGATGATCTTTTCCAACCTTAATGATTCTATCATTCTAAGGTCATGCCAAAGAATACCTCAGGCTCCTCTAACTACACAGAACGTTGCTTGCATGGTGAACACTACAGGGATTCAGACATATTGGTGATGAAGGCTCAGTATAGAACAGACTATCAGCATCCTTGTGTGGAGAGCTGTGATTTGTAGCCAAGGCCTGTAAAACAAAGCTCTGGAGCTGAGCTGCTGGGAAACTTAGAAATATATTTTGAAGCCTCCCTTGACTGTAACAAAATCAACAGTGGCAAGGATTACATGTTGGTTTATTTTATTCCAAGGTTTGTCATTTTCACAGCTTGACTGGGGATGGCTAAATTTCTCACACAGTGACAACACTCTTTTGTCATACATGTTTGTATCAAGAGACACAGCAAGGCTGGAGACAAGGAGCAGCTTTTTGATGACCAGAGCATTGCAGTTCCATATGGAGAGAACCTGGGGAAATCTCACACCAGACATATGTGCGTTGGCGTGAGACGCTGCAAGGTACTGAAGATCCTTTGCTGCAGCAGAAACGACTGCGTGCTGAGAAAATCAGCGTCTTGAAGGTTTAGACTGACAAATATTTTTAGCTTTCCTATGTTATTATTTGAAACATTACAGATTCCAGAACCAGGTTCTAAACAATTTGTTTCTGTTTTTCAGGCTTCTCTGTTTATTCTTTTTGTATCCTTCTTTTATCAGTTATATTCTCCTACAAATGGAGTATGCATTTTATTTTGAAGCATTTTTTGTAAGTGTTCCATTCCAGTAAACATATTTAGTAAACAAAGATTCAGCACAGAACTGTTTTGAATCAGCATTACCTACCTATTCTTTCACTGGATTTAGCTTTTCAATATTTGAATTTGGGAGTTTTTAGTATTACTTCATCCTATCTCTTACATTCTTGTTTAAAAAAAAAGGGGGGGGGGAGGGAAAGGCAAACAGAAGATAAAAGGAAGAAACCTTTGCTCCTTACCCATTTCACACATTCCCTACTCTTTTTCTCCTAATCCCAGTAATCCCAGCTCAAAAAAGGGGGAGAAATTAAACAGCTAAAAGGATATGGAGGGAGACCTGACAACTAGCAAATTTTTTTCCATTTCTCTCATCTCAATTTCCTTTACCAGTGGGAAAAAACAGGAGAGAATGTGAGCTTGTGCCCCTCCTCTCCATCCCCCAGCCCGCCCCAAAGATCACAGAAGTTTAAAAACATAGTGAAAATCAAAACCTGGGACTGAGAATCAACAGAACTATTTGGATTATTTTCCTTCACATATTTTTTTGGCAGAAAAATGTATTACTTGGCAGGAAAAAACTTTGCCTTGTTTCATTTATTGGTCAGGTCTATTCATTAGCGACGTGTTAGGAGTTAGGCACTGCTTGTGTAGACCAGATTATGTCCATGCTGGCTAATTAGTCCCATCCCACTAAATCTGCTGGGAATTGTCAGATTTTAACCTAAAACAGTGGGATTTGCTATTCAAAGAAGGGTGAAAGAGGCAATGAAAGATTCCCACTTTCATTGGTGCTGATCTGTGCGGCTCTGCCCAAGGTGCTTCCTCCTGCTCTCTCTTCCCTGCTGCAGCACGGGCAGCCCTGGGTACAGCCAGAGCTGATAAACAGTCAGCATGTGTTTTCTCAGTGAACACTGGTTTATATCTGTCCCACAGCAGATGCAGACATAGCTAACCTCTGGGAAATCTCTTCCTTCAGAATTTAGTCCCAGTATGAGACCCTCAGCTGGGCCAGCTTTGTGACCCCTCAGCTAATGGCTAACACTCTTATCACAGAATCATAGAATGGCCTGGGGTGGAAGGGACGCTAAGGATCATCAAGTTCCAACCTCCCAAGTGCAAAACCTTGCACTTTGCTGTATTGAACCTCATGAGGTTCACATGGGACCACCTTTTGAGTTTGTCACGGTCCCTCTGGATGGCATCCCTTCCTTCTATTGTATCAATTGCACCACTCAGCTTGGTGTCATCAGCAAACTTGCTGAGGGTGCACTCAATTCCACCTTATTGCTAGGCACAGAATAGATTCATGTACCGGAATCTCAAAGGAAAATGGCTTTTTCCCTGCGTGCTGCTCACACAATAAAGGAGAGATTTACAAATCTCTGAGAAACAACTCAAACTGGCCACGCTCACTGCAACAGGACACACGTATTTTTAAGCAGAAGTACCCAGAGGCATTTGGAGGAAAGTTCCCCAGTGCTACATCCTCTTCTGCTGATCCTTCCTGTCCAGGGGCTCCTGGATGAGGCAGATGTCAGCGTGAAGTGAAACGTGTTCAGAGAAGGAGAGATCACAAGAAGTCCCATCACCTCCCTGTTGCAGATTTCCCGTCTCCCAGCAGCACATGCCATAACAATGGGACCATGTCATCTCTGGTTCCAAACGTTCATTATAGCATCACGTCTCTATGCCACTGAGCAGTCCACAGAGTCTCCCTTTTCCAATTCCTTCCACTGTAAAAACGTGATAAAGAGGATTACCAGCCTCACGACTGACACAGGATTAAACATGTGCAGTTTGATGAAAAAACACGGTGTGAATGCTGACTGCTGTCAGCGAAGGAAATGAGGGCAGGTTAGGTTTAGGACACCTACAGCTTCTGTATTCACTGCAGCAGGGGACAGGGAGCTGGGCTGCTCGTTCTTTCTGCTCACTGACACACCATAAAGAACTGCAGTCATTTTGAAACACATCAGAGATACGATGCTGGTACTGATGGACACAACAAATATCAAAGTCAATAACTTACTGTTGAGCTAGTCACATCAAATTCCATCCCACTTCAGTTAGCTTTCCAGGAAAATAGGTTTCTGGTTTTAAGGATGAGGATTAGCAGCAGCAGATTTAAGGCTTAAAATAAAGTATGTATTTTAGATTTATTTAAGGGCCTTTGACTTCTAAACACTTTGCTTTAATATATTGCTTTCTGGGCTGACATGGCTTTCATTTTTCATCACTACTTTACATTCCAGCATTCAAATGGTTTACGCAGGGGAAACCTGAGGCTTTAAAAAGCTGAAATTCTTCTGCCACTGCTGTTCAAGCAATGCTTTATTTTTTTCTCTGGTTGTAGCAGGTTCTTAGCAGAGAGAACTGTAATTCAGAACAATTCAGTTTTCCATCATTTGAGAATCAAGAAACAGTAATGGCTTAATCCTGATTATACACAGCCAGTTGTGAGGACTGACTTCCAGATGTTCTTTTTTTTTTTTTTTTCATTTCAAATGTGAATGTTACTCATTTCTTTGGACTTGGTGCTAAGAAAGAAAAAAATCTCAGAAATTCCCTAGATAGTAGCACTGATGAAACTTCAGTCCAGCTGAAGTCAGAAAGCCACCCTGAAGTCCTTAATATTTGCTTGACACATTCAATTCAGGCTGCAGCAATGGAAAAATTTCTGTCCTAAATCCTGCCCTGGAGGGAGTTTCTATTTGGAGAAAAGCACGTTTGGTCTTCACTTTTCTTTGGACTCTCTTTAGAGGTTGCTAGGTACAGCAAGGTCAGAGCTGTAGGATCTGGTTTGCGTCCATCCAACTTTGACCTTCTGAAGGCAGTGGCTACATCAACAGCCAAGATTTTGTGGTTAAAGGTCAGTTAAGATTACTCTTTAAGTTCTAAAGAATTTGAGGAATAAAATGGGGAAGAAGACAATGACAGTGTTTCAAAGCCAAAAATGAATTTGGTAGAAAATGTTCTGTGTATACCAGATTTTGGACCCCATATCTTCCAGTCAACTGTCCAAGTCACGCAATCCTCGTAACAGGCCTTTCCTGTAAAACAGCTCTTTCTGGCTCAGTGATGCAAGCTGGCTTTTGAGATGTGAACTGCTCTCCCTAGTCTGTTTCCAAGAAAAAGTGTCAGTTTTAATTGAATTTTGGTGCTATCTTTGCACACATTATTCTAATCAGCCTTCTGAGAGGGTTCTCTATGCGGAGCAACAAGGAGGTTCATGCTGAGGCTCTGCCGTGCAGATCCAAGGGACAAACTGGAGTTCATGCAGCTGACTTGCACGTAAGTTCACTAATAAAATTTAACTCTTAAAGAAGACAGCTTGGTCCTGACAACTCTGATTGCCTTGGCACAATGTTGTGGAAATACAATTATAAGATTGAACTGCTCTCAATTTGTTCCAGATAAACAGAGAGAGAAAAAGTGTTGTTTTAATTAAAAACAAATAAGCAAGCCCAATATTGCCAGATTATTGTTTAGCTCAGTGTTATCTTTTCATCTGCGCCACGCTGAACCCAGATATGCAGATGAGCAGATTGCCTCCCCTCCAGCAGGTAGAGATGGCCCACTGGCTGCAGTCGTGAGCTGGCCAGATAGGTTCCAGCATGTGCTGCCTGTGAGGACGTCCCATGCACTGCCCAAGTTTACTAAGGGCCATACAGTGACATTTGCAGGGGTGTATTTGGCACAGTAGCTCACAAGAACTTCATGAGAACTCACTTTTGATTATAATGCAGTTACACAGTAAAAAATAAGGGATTTTTGATTGTGCTGTACATGAAGGTCTTTGCCTGTCCCTTTTCACCCACTGGGCAACACTCCTGAGCAGCTTGGATGGCAGGAAGGGCAGGGTGCTTGTGTTCCACCAGGATGGTGGAGGGATGGTGCAAGGGAGCACCAGCTGTGATGTCACGAGTCCGAGGCCCCTCTCCACTCCGAAGGGCTGTGTAACAACTGCACCTTGCCTCAGCTCCTGCCAGCAATGCTCTCCCTCACAGTGTGTGTCAAGTATTAATTATTGCTCCCACACTGCCTGCAAAGATAACTTACTGCACTAGGGAAAAACGCCAAATATTATTGCAGTCTCAGTACGGGTGACTGGGCTGAGTTCCCCAGCAAAGCCATGACTGCAGGCATAGGTTGGATTTGTGGGGAGCGAAGAATAACAAAACAAGAGGTGCTTTCAAGCAGCTGAATAAAGACACACAACAAACCCACTTGACAAAACCACTGTTGAATTAACACAACCTGAGCCCAGAGCTAACTACAGCGATGCATCATATTCATCACCCAGGAGAAAGGGGCCAGCAGAGAGCCCGAGGGACAGCATGGGCAGTGTGGATAATCACGGAGGCCTGCTGGTAGATGGAAAACATCTGGTTTATATTTGAGTTAAGAAGAGATATTTAACTCTATTACCCAGATTTGTATCTGTCATTTGCTTATTCAGATTTATTAGCATAGGCTAGTGACACCAAGGTTATACAAGGCTGAGACATCTTTGTGCGCTGGGAGGCACAGAAAGTTGCTTTTAAAGGCAGCAAAATTACAAGAAACACCTGCAGATCTCTCAGGAGCACAGTATGAGAACTGTGTGAGCTTGTGAATCTGAAGGCTAGAACACGCTAGTGTCTGCTGCTCCCCTGCTGCAGTGCTTTACAGCCTCACGTCCCTCACTTACAGAACCATCCTGTATCAATATCCCCACGTCCGCTGCCATGTCCAAACCTACAACCTGTCTTTAGCCTACTCTCTTCTGGTGCTCCTGCTTCCCAGTCTCATGTCTATTCCCTATCCACTTTCCTAATGCAACATCCTTACTTCTACCTCCAGATACTCAACCTCTCTGTTCACCCTTTTCAATGTACAAGACTCGAGGTGTGAGTTGGAACTAGGAAGTACTCATTCCCCACGAAAAACAGACCCAATGCATCTCAAATCAGGTGTCCAAGCCAAGGAGAAACTTCAGAAATGGGAGCAAAGGTGACTTTCCCAAGATGACCCAACTTGGCAGCACTGGGACATTTATTCACTAATTCAGGACACCAAACTACACAGCACTGTGCCTGACCTGTGGGACTGTCCTTCCTCTGTCTGCTTTCAGCCCCTTGCTTGAAAGTACTTGGTATGGGAGCAGGGGAACTGCCAGGTTTCTTAGGTGATCACCCATGCTGTAGGAACAACAGTGAAAGGAAATAGGTCACAAAGCACCCCTAGGATGAAATTATTACCCATCACTGTCCCAGGAATCCCCATGAGGACTGGAGACACAAAGCACTGGTACCACTGATTTGTGAGAAACTTCCCACTCTGGTTAATCAGCAAGTCTCAAAGATCGCTAGTTCCTGGCAAGTGTAAGCCTATATTTAGCATTATTCAACCTTAACTGTTATTTAAATGAAAACAGGGACCTTTTTCCCTTTCAATTCCATTTGATTCCTCCAAGATATTAGGTATAATTTGTCATGTTTATAACTTCTGAAATTAACTTCCCTCCCATAGAGTTCAATAAATAATGCTTTTCCTGAATAGCTCATTCACAGTGTAAAAACACCTTCTTCCTTGTATTTTTTCACTTCATAGAAAGAAACCATATGAGGTGGTTAAGATTTACATGGCCAGGTCTGGCAGGCTTTGTATATTTATTTGGGTTGCAAGATATAAATCAGTGCTGGAACTTCCTCCAAGAGCAAATTATTTGTTATCTTGCTACATGTGTATTTCTAGGTCAAAATTTGATAAGGTGTTTTTAGCATTATTGCATGGTGTAGGTAAGGTTTACATCACTCTGTGCCAGCCTTCACGTTTTGGCTGCAGAATACTTACAGACCTTATATTACATTTTATCACAACTGATCATTGTAAATTTGAAAATTCTCACAGCTCAGAAATAACACAAGTAATTGTGAATCACATAGCTTTCTTCCAGGACAGGCCCGTTCAACTAAATATCCCAGAAACATATGTGGGACCAGCATATATATATATATATAGATATGCTTTAGGGCCACAATTTGAAATCACACTAATATAGCTTCCTTAGAAAAAAAGATGCTCTTGAAGTCTGTAGGAAATCTAATTGCTTGCACAGGGAGGCTTCTGCAGGATCAGATTTTAACATCATGTAAGTCATTCAGGCATGTGGTGACATGAGTGCACGTGAATATTCAGAAACGCCATAACAGATCCCTCTACCTTAATTTCTGGCTGATAATAATGGCTTCAGTAAGTAGAAATCCATGGTGGATACATTATACTACTGAATATGTCAATTTTTGCTTAATCTATTTACGTATCACACCCGGCCCTTGCTTTGGAACAACCTTGAGCTGCAGATAATGCATTAGACACAGCCCAGGAACAGGATTTTGGCGGCTTCATCAATTCAAGCCAACAGAAAAGTCAGTGACTGTGGGATTTAGGAACTTGACAGTTCAAGTGACAGCTGGGCACTGAATTGAAGTTACGGCAGATAGATGTCCCAGTAACGGTAAGGGCCTAACCAAAAGTACTCAGGATCCAGGAACTGGTCATATGTACACACACTGTACATCTGAAACTGCATAGATTTTTTTGAAATGACTCCTGACTCACACCTGCATGATAACTTTGTCCCTGGAGCTTATTATTTGGTGAAAGCGTAAAAAGCCAAACTCTTTAAAATCAATCTATGCATAACACCAGCACTCAGAGATCAGCATCCCAGTAAAGATTAGAGCCTTCTTGGAGCAGGCAGCACACATGAATATAGGGCCATATTGTGAGAATGTATGGTAATTTCTGCAAAAGATTTAGGGGCTGCTGAGGTATCTAAGTTCAACAAAACAGCAGGCAAATACTTATAATTCAGGATTTTTGGATCCTAAGTCTTTAAGTCATCCTTGAAGGAAAACGGATTCTTCACGGATTGATACATGGGGCCTGAATTTTCATTAAAAAAAATCTAACTTAAACAAGGTATTGTTCTGGATTTTCCCAGAGGGAATTAATGACAAAACCCTTCTTTTAGTGTCAATATGATATATGATGACACATCAAAGCAAAAACAAGTTATATTTTGTTAAGAACTTGACATTTATAACACCACTTTCTCAGTTTTTCATTACAAATCTGATGTTTTTACTCTTCATGCTGTCATCAACACATCAACTTCTTTTGTGGAATAGAACTTCTCTACCACAGAAATCCCAGAATATTTTCCTGTCAGAATTTAGCTCAAGAGCTGAGCCGAGCTGAAGTTCTGCATCTGAAATTAATTGAAGCAAAACTCCAGTATTGCTTGAGTTTAGCCTTTCAACTGTGGAAGAGTTTTGTTATCTGATTCCTTTTTCACGTAACAAAGGTCTTTTCCTTCCTAGCAGAAACATTCTCAGATTTTTCTCACTTCTTTTGCCTTCAGTTTCACTTCATATTAGTTTGGTCATTATCTCTGGAAGAAAACCCTTGAAGTTCTCCCTGTCCTTGAGTATCTTTGATATGCTGATGTCTCCCTTCCTATCTCATATTCCTGCTCCTGCTCTGCACAGCTTAGTGTTTTGACTCCCTGATAGCAACCATCATGGCATATGTCACTGATCAAAAGTGGTGAGAGGAGAAGAAAGCAAAAAAGAAAGAAAATACCTAGGAGGAGTTCGGTTTGGCAAACTATTCAAAGACTCATATCTGATCAGTCATAACCTCCCCTCTGTCACTGACAAGTTTCTCAAGAATTTACATTCAAATGGTGTTAGATGAAGGCTTTTATCTCCGCTGCCCACTCCCCAAGAATGTCCTTTCCTGCCACTTTCACCTCATGCTACTTGTACAGAAACACAAAGAGAGATCAAAACCCCCATGCTTGATGGCTCCGTTTTTCCTTCATGTCTAAAAAACCCTTCTTTGTAGACACCATTGTTAATTGATGGGCTGTGTGGGCAAGGCCGTGACAGGCACAATAAGAGGAGAAATATCACTACAAGGAAAACACGGGTCACTGCAAAGGATTATGCTTTATGGTCAAGAGGCTGATGCCGTGGAACATTTGTTACACTTAATGGAGAAGAAGCTGGAGCTGAGAGATATTTATTAACACGGAGTTACAAAAAACTAGCCCTAACAATAATTCAGAGATTGCCTGATGGGATGTGGGTTTGGTTAGCAAAGGGATTCCTAAGGCCCTCACTTGCTGTGAACTGAGCAGGTTGTCATCTCTGTACCATAAATTAGTCCACTCCCGTGGTAATTCCTGCATAAGCCAACAGATGGATGCTGCTGACTCCAGCGAGACCTGGATCAGGCCCCCTCACTGTACAGAAGTTCCACATTTGACACAGCACCAGAAATCCATCAGCATGTGGTAATTAATGATGTGTACTAATGATGTAAACAAACCAGAAAGGGTGGGTGTCTCTAGGAGAGGGGGAGGTGTTAATGTGAAAATTAAGCCCTAACCATTTATGTGGTTTTTCATTGCTTTTACAGGCCCCCAGACCTAGGAAGAACTGAGCTTTTATATCTGCTTAAGCTAAGTGGCTCCCCAGGAAACCAGAGATAGGAAATTCAGTAAAGCCCTTGTTCTCTGATGGACATTTTCCTTCCCTCTGCAACATTTAGTCACCTCTCAGATCTTACAAAATGTGATTCCTGTGTGCACTGATCGAACAAAACTAGTAACCAGCTGTGTTTTGCTTCTATGACATTTACCAACTCTGTGTTTTACAGGATACACAGGTACTTCATCGAAAGGGACCTACAGGTTCTATGGTTTGTAGCTCTCTGATCTTTGTTCCCATCTTTGTGATATCAAAATATCTTGAAAGATTTAGATGACTGCACTGCTTGGAGGTAGGGGCGAACATTATCCACCCTGCACAGACAGACAATTGAAGCATATGCTACATGAAGTGATTTAGCCAAAGGAAGGAAGTCTGTGACTGACTGCTCTGCAAGGAATTGAACACAGGTTTTCCTAATCCCAGTGCAGTGCCCTCCACCCCAGACAACCCTTCTCATGCCAAGTGCTCTGCCATCAGGCAGCAGGACCCTCTATGCTAATGACTGTTTATTAACGGTGTCATGAGGATGGCACAATGCAATGCTTCTGAATAAAAGCCTGATCTGCAAGGACCTCAGGAGAGAAGAAAGGCAAGAGAAAAAAACAGAGTTGGACTTAACAAGCTTTGGTTTCATTGTGAGTCAGGCCAGAATCCAACTCTAGAAATTGTAACACAATATTATTTTGAGCAAATGTTGTTAATGAGACCACATGTAAGTTCGGGAGGACAAAGTGCATAAGAAAGCAGACCTAGGGTTGTATAGGCTTAACATGCTTTTCAGATTATTCTCCATTAGCCAGAGAATTGCTGTTCTCCTCGCTAGACACGTGGAACGCTGAAATACGAAATAAAAGCCACTATCTGTCCAATCAGCATCTGGGTCACAACAGTGTTTTGGTGTGGGCGGGTAGCTGTGAAATATTTCTAGGTTTTATTGCCAAGAAGAGTTTAAAAACTCACTGGAAACAGAGAGTTGCAATAAGGACAAAAGAAATAAAAAAGAGGGTTGAAAGACCATCCAAAATTAAAACTGTTAATGGCAGAATTCTGATAACCTCAATGAGAGAGGAGGCAGGGCTTTTCTGTCCAGCAACACCTGAAGGTTTCACAGCACTTTTGAATGAGCTTCACAGACCAGCCGGTTTGCAGTAACAAATTTGGGATGAGGTTGGGCATGTGGGAAGTAGGGGCAAATCTGGATATCATATAGGTGTGATGGAATAGTGACAGAGACTTGTGAAAGCCAAGTGCAGGAACCAGCATGCTCCTTTCCAAGGACACAGAGGATATGAGACATGTTGACAGCTCTCTCTGGCAGTGACTATTCTCTTCTACATCGACTGCAGCTCCTGAGCCTGGGAGCCACACTGGTGGAACGAGACACAGATATTAAGCAATGAATCAAAATGCTCGTGGCTTGAGTGCAACAAATGGTGTTCCAGCTTAAAAAAAACCTACAGGCAATGTATAGGTAACATGCACAACTGCTTTCTGAAACTCTTGAGGTAGAGTGAGGTGCTGTAGTGGCTGCACTTGGAGGGCTGTAGCAGCTGTTCTATCATGAGAAGTGTCAGCTTGGAAATACTGCATTCCTTTTGCAATATCCATTTAAGTCTTAGCAGAGGCTGCTTAGCTTCCTCAGTGGTATCAGAAAGTGAATGAACAATTCATGAACCCACACACAAACCCCATATTGGAAAACTCCCTGGTAAGTTTCTGCATGAAGCAAAACACATATTCTAAGCAGTGCCAAAATATTTTAAGAAAATTTTCACAAAATTGGTCACTTAGAAAAATCACTCAGGATTACTCAAGAAGTATTTTGAAAGAGTTTTTCATCTTGGAAAAGCTCAATTTCATTAAAAATTATTAAAAGTATGTTTCAAAACAGATTATAATACATTTTTTTCAGTTTGTCAAAACTGTTGACACCATTTCATGACAGATCAAGCCAAATCTGATGTTTCACAACCACCAGGAAATGTAAAGCATGCAAACCTCTAAAGCTCCAAATGAAAACCCAGCATCCCATGATGCCCTCCCACATCACTGCTTCTCCAGCAGCTGCTGAAAGGCAGCACTGCCGAGATAAGCGAGGAACCCCCAGGATCCACAGGCAAAACTTCTCCCTGGTTCCTCTCAGCTGTATTGGTAGCTGCCACCCTTCAGCTCAGGGCCGTGCTTTTGATGCTGATTTTTTTACATGCTGTGGGAGACAAGTCACTGAGTACTATCGTGGGGCATAAATGTGTGCAGGATATATGAGAAAACCACCTCTCCAGCCCTCCCTTCACTCAACAAAGCAGAGCTTTCTTTAGTGTTTCTTCGGAGAAAAGCCCTATGACTTAAGTGGTCACAAGGAGCCCTGCAAGGCAGCTGTTAGCTCAGTCCTGGGGGACGCAGGACTTGTCTTTTATACCTTATATGTTCTTGCTGAGGGTTTCACACCTGTATATTAGATAACCAGCTTAGACATTGTCGTTCAAAGAAAGCCCCTACTTGAAACAAAAGATTTAAAGCCCCCAGAAGAGTTGTCAGGCAGCTCAGCTCACCGATGTTATTCCCCTGGCTTTCTTTCTCCTTTCCTGTTCTTTGTGTGCATGTATCTGCTTTTCCCTGGCGCCCACATGGCTGTGCAGCACTGCACATCCCTGCAGGCAGAACAAGAGGAGAACTGGAGGCGACCCCCGAGGACACGGACAGCCTTGCTGCTTCTGCGGCACAGCCACGTGGGATGATCTAATGCAGCTTCAACATGTGTAATATGCATTGTCTGTATTTTTAAGTGTGCTTTATTTAGGTCCAGGCGGCCAGAGAAGGGAAATGAGTTTTGACAAACAATAGGAAAACACAGACATCTAAAAACAGATTATTTCCCGCTCCTGGGCTGTACTGTGCCACTCCATGTTCCAGCCAAAGCTGAGGATTTTCATAAGAAGGCAGAGTGATGGATGTAGCATCACCAGTACTTGTGACCCACCTGCCTTCCCTATGGCATGTCTGTGATTTGAAGACTCTTCAATCTTCAGAAATGAACTCAAACTTCTTTCCTAACATAGTGCTTGATTTTGTAGGATATCCTCTGTGCAGACTGAATTCCCCAGTTGCTCTCAGAACAGCTACAGAATGAAATCCCACCCATGATGGACAAAAATAATGAGGTGTGGGCAGGGCCAGAGCTGGACGAGGGAAGGAGGAAAACAGGGTAGGAAATAGACTTTCACATGGGATGAGCAAACAGATGGAGGTTCAGAGAGCTGGTAGAAAGGATGGCTGTATAGGAGACAAAGGAATGTAAATGAGATCTGTTGATGATCTCAACTTTCCTGGATACAGAGTGGAGAAGAGACTAGGAAACGGCAAACAGAGTAAGTGGATCAGGTGATCTACCGCATGCACGTGGGGTGCTCCCACACCACGCACACAACACAGAGGCGTGGTCCAGCTGCGTGTCACAGCATATGCAGGAGAGGAACAGCATGAAGCATTCTGGCTGCTGCTCCCATGAGGCTTCAAAGCTCGTCAGATCAGCAGAGGGTTAACTTTTAGCCAAATTAGACAACCTTTTATCATTAATGAAAAATGTCCCATGAAATATCTCTTGATAATTTTTTTTTTGTTGTTGATTTTTTCTATGAGAAAAACCCAGAACTAGCTCTCCAATCAGCACCTCCACCACTAAGAAGTTTCAGTCCTTCCTTAACTGCAGTCTCAATGCAAGCTGAAATACGCTAGGATTTGTAGAACTGAGATGCTTCAAAAGAAAATACTTTTTTTTTTTTTTAGCTCAGAACCTAGTGATTACCCAGCAAGGATGGGCTTGGCAAGGGGAGAGCAGAGGAGTGGAGTGAAAGGAGCATGAGGTGTGGCAGATCTTTGGCTGAATAGCTCAGGGTCTGGCAGGTTCAGCTGTCTTAAGCCAGGCCTTTAGCCCCAGTCTCCAACTCCTTCCCTGTGTGAAGAGGGAGCTGCAGTGGAATGCTGCACTTGGCTGCCTTCTCCCATCTTCTCCTGTTGGCCCTTTGAGATCTTTTGTTAAGGAGATGTAGGAAACTTGAGGTTTTGTAACAAAGCAACAAAAGAGAATAAGCACAATTCTAGAGTACAAATGCATTTTGGATGAGTCAATCCATGACTTTGTAATACGGAGAACATGAAAGGCCTCTGAAAAGTGAGCCTTGCTGTAATAAGGCTTTCTTTAGGAAATTTTTTTGCACGGGGTTTATCTGTTATGCTGTGTTACACCATTTTAACCTGCAAGTAGTGCAGTAATTGCACTGAGTCTTTTTTTCTCTGCGAGTAGTGACACTTTCAGCATATTTCCAATGCTCGAAAATGGTCAAACACATACGTAGGCATTTGTGTTGCAAAATAGTTCTGTGCTGTTACTAATCCCACCAAAAAGGCATGAGGAGATTTACAGAGAAATGTTTCTTGGCTGGTGCAGGCCTACTTGTGCCTACTTCTCATTTATGAATAAATCAAAAGAGTGATTGCTCACCTTTTCCTCACGCCAGTCTACTGAAATCCAACAATCCTGCATCCCACAGGGAGACAGGGGCGCAGCTTTCAGGCCTGGGAGGCTGATGAAAGAAAGTCTACATGGAAGGTCCCATGGGTGCCCCAAGGAGAAGAGTTCTGCAGGAAGAGACCTCAGGGCTTGCCTGGGGTCTGGCTTGCTGTTATCTTGCCATTTGCCAGCGAGCGAGTGGGTTTGCTGAATTTCTGCTCAGCGGCTCTGATGCTGGTTTTCAGTGTATTCAGTAGGGCTGAAGTTAGAGCTATCACATGTGCTCAGCAGACCGCTGAATGAACATTGACAATTTCTGGAGAAGGGTGGGGATTTTTAATCCAAGAACATGGCAAACTTGGAACATCCGTATCTTGAGCTGATGTCTGAGAGTCAGAGTAGCTCCCTGTCCTTTACAAAGGAGGGTGTACGTGGCTCTAGGCACAGGAACCATCTTCAGAGGTGCTGTCTGAACTCCTGGTTCATCTGGACTGGTTTAGGTCTGCCAGGCATGGGACTGGGGTGTTTGATTATTTGTTGCTATTATTTGCCAAGTTTCAAGTCTGACGTACAAGCACTGCAGCCTGAAGCTCTGTAGATGGAAAAGCTGTTCTCATCCATTGGGCAGTATAGGAATACTACTGCTGCAGGGAGAAACACTTATCCAAGGCACTTGGGGAGTTCTCTGTAATCACACATGCACTCAGAGAAAGAGGTACCATAGGACAAGAGCTCTGCTATGTTATTTGGCAGTGAGGAGCACTTCCATGGCTGGAAAGGCATTCCTTGCTGGGTTTGTGTTCCTATCACTCACTGTGCTATTGGGAATATCTAAAAGTGCTGAGCAGACAGCCCTTCATCAGTAGGGTAACAGTGCAGAAGGGGCTCTTTGGGACTGCAGCTGTAAATCCTTGAGCAACTGCTAAGCACCACCAAAACTCACAGATTTAAGACCAGGAGTTGGGGCCATATGACAAAGCTGAGACAGACCTTGACTAACCACCAGGGGGCTGCAGGACAGTGCTGTCTGCAAAGACAAGAGATGGACCGTGGCAGAGGGCTGCTGCCTCTCAGACTCTTGCACCAGGGACTAAGATGCTGGTCAGTGCTACTGCAAGTAAAGGGACTCAATGCTTCCTTCCTGCAAGCAAATGCTTCTGACTGTCGAGCTCCTATTAAAGCTTGTGAATAGAAAGTGCTGCCTTTTAAAGGCACCCAGAGAAGCTCTCTAATGAGCACAAAATGCCACAGCAGGGGTGCTGGTGGTTATTAGCTTGAAGAGGGACCTCACCCCCTCCCCTTCCTCTGTTCAGTCCCAGCCCTTGCTGCCAACAGCTCCTCACACACAACAAGAGCCTTGTGGCTGCCAAGCAGAGCCCACCCCCGAGGGAGGAGGAGAACGTGTGGAGAAGGAGTAGCGAAGAGCATTATCATCATTTATACAGCAATGGGAGACTGGCAGCCAAGCGCTGTTGGCAGTAAAGCTTTCAGCTGCTCCAGAAAGATTGAGAGTGTTCTCGTAATGATTCCCAGACATCTGCTTTACAGCAATTTCTTGGTTTCATTCCCTCTCTGGATTGCTTTCTCCCTCTGGCTTATACCTCCTGCAAGGCAGGGGCTACCAGAGTAAGCAGAGGGGTGGATTTCCAAAACCAGAGCTCTGGGGGGGAACCATGCCCCATGCACACAGTCTGTGGTGCAGCTGGGGAGGGCAGTGACCCCTGGCCTATCTCCATCCCTTGAGCTGGGACCTCGGGTGATCCATCCATCCCATACTATGGTCACTCCTTTTCCCCAGGGGCTGCCTGTCTTTCTGTCTCTTCTCTCCCCAAGCAGTGCGGGCAGCAGAGACAGCAAAGAGGCTGCCCTGTGTGTGTGATCCCGGCAGGTATAGAGGACAGCTCTGCCTTCATTGTGACTGCTCTTTGGCGGTAGAACATTGCAGTGGTGATGTCACAGCTACCCAGGTGTGACACAACAACCCATTGCCACAGGGAGCAGGGATGGGGCCCAACAGGACTGCACAGCGGAGTGGGGCAAGGAGAGCTGGCCAAGCCAGCCAGCACCAGGCCCACTGCCACAGCCGCCTCTCGCTGCTGGCGTTTTGTTTTAAGGAACTGGGGCAAAGTTGAGAAGATCCACTCCCTCCTCCCACACTGGGAAACAAACAGAGGCGTCTCCATCCAACAGTCTGCAGCTCAGGCTCATCTCAGGCTGAGGCAGCAGTGACGTGAGACTCCCTGAGCTGCAGCACTGGATGAAGCAGATGGACTCCAGCTAACAGCAGTGAGGAGGAGGGGGATGTAGAGCCCCCGGCACACAATGGGAAGGGCTCTGGAGGTAGCTTTGCGGGTAGGACTAGGAGCAGATTTTTTTTTTTCCCTGATACATAACTGCTTAAATGCAGCTTGTCTGAGAGCCCAGATATCATGGAATTTGTCTCGTTTTTCTGGGTGGGGATGCAAAGTCAGAGATTTCTCTGTGGCAAGGACACAAGTGCAGGCGTGCAGACCCCACATCCCAGTCACACAGGAATGTTCTGTGGCGGCTTTGGCGCAGATTTGCTAGCTTTTCACCAACATCACCAAAAGCAGAGTTTGGCCCAGTGCCACCTCTCCACCCCACAGCATTAGGCGGGGGATGATAGCAAGGTCAGGAGCCCTGGGAACCACATGGCTGCAGCACATGGCAGTGTGCAGTGTAGGCCATCAGTTCTGCTCTGCCCACATGTGTGGAGAGGACCCTGGAGTGCCCTGGAGAGGAGGCTGCCATGTGGGTGCCTCCATGCCTCACTCGGCCCCTGACCTTGCAACCCAGGGCTGCCAGCTCGAGGCTGCCAGCACCAGGTGGGAGGATGGCTGTGGGAACCAGCCCGGGGCCACCAGGCAATTCAGAACACAATGGCAGCCCCCCACATAAGGGTAGGGAGAGGGCAGATCAGGGGTCAGAGGGCTCTGCTGCTGTCTGATCCTACGGCCAGATGTTCGTGACTGGAGATGGCAGCCGGGTGACTGCCAAAAGCCTTCATTGGGGAAGCTGTATCATTTGGGAAATAGTCTTCCTTCCAGCTGAGATGTTTGGGCTGGTAGTCAAGAATGTCAGTCGTCCCTAGGGCTCTTTTTAGTAGCTACTGTGGCCAAGAGAGGTGTGAAGACAGAGATGCATAGTCTCAATAGATCAGAGAGCCAGTCAGCTCCAATTAGGCCAACCAGATGACACCAGAGATAATGTAAAATAAAATAAGGCCTGGCTCCACAACATTCTGCGATAGCAGATGTCCAGCACTGTCTGGGAGAACAGCTGGAACATCCTGCAGGTGATTTTGATCATAAATTTTTATGGGATAAAGCCCACGAAAACAAATTAGTGTTTCCTTTAGATATTCTGATGTTTGGGGAATGATATGCAAAAAAACAAAATCCTCCTTCAGCCAAAAGAGTCCTCATCTTAAACTGGTCCTGGTACAATTGCTCTGCCTACATTCAGGAGAGAGAGACCGCCACTGGGCTCTGCAAATATACAGACCATCTGTGAGACACTTAGGGAGTCTTCTGCTCTACAACAATGTATACATATGAAGATTTTGATTTATCTAGTCCAGAATAACAACCCTGAAAGGAAAGTTATTTGACTTCCCTTTCAAAGAGATTCAGGAGATTTTTGTTATCTATGGATTTATCCACTCCTTCCTGAATACTGTCAAATATTTTATTTCAATGCCTGCTCAGATTTAGACACTAGGAGTACAGACAAGACAGCACTGTAAAATAAAGTCCATGCAGTTGGCTCCTCATTTTCTGACAGTAGCTAGCAGGCACCAGTGCTTTTCAGAAAGATACCCTCCAAACTAGGAAATAAGTAAAGTCCCCTCAGACAATTTATTAAAGATTAGTCTGATCCCTGAAACCAGAGGTTTTAATGACTGGCAATACTATTTTAAAGCATCATTATTTATTATTGTGGATATGCTTGTAATCTATGCAGAATATCATTCCTTCTAGGATCTCGCCTTTTTTATTTTTATTTTTTGTCTAACAATATTATAGGAAGTAAGTTTTGTAGCTTGTTCACACATTGAATGGAAATGCGTTTCCTTTAAATTTGTGTTTTTTCACTTTTTTTTTTTTTAAATTTATCTTGTGGATTAGCTTCTTATTCAAAAGCCTTTCACAAACAGCATCTGCTCACCTCCAGGGGCCTGTGGGATAAGGTGATGGGTCCTAGTGAAACCCATCTCCTTCACGAAGTGCACCACTCTTAGCCAGAGAAGGACCACAAAGGACCTGAGTTTTACAGTCTGAAGAGTGCCTGCTGGCAGGGAAACAAGTCATTCAAAACTCATTGCCCTAGAAAGCTGGACAGTAAACCTGAAAGGAATTGAAACCACTGACTGAAAGAACTCAGGGTAGCAATAACATCCCAAGGGAGTACAGGTAGCTGTTTGGGGTTTTTTTTGGAAAACATTGTTCAGCTTAAATAACAGCAACATAACTTAAAACATTAATATGAAATTAATCTAGATTTGTAATATAATCAAACAGCTGATAAGAATCAGAACAACAGAGCTAAAAAAACTGAAAACAAGTTTCTGTTTAAATTGACATGTTTTCACAACCTCTCCATCACTCTCTCCCTTCCTCCTTCTCTACCTCCTTCCCAAAAATTCCTCCTTCTGCTAAAAGTTTCCAGCCAGTTCAGGATACTCTCTAGAGAAGAAAAAACTTATGATGGCTATCTTCATTTAAAAACAAGAGCTGGGTGGCCTGTCGGCATGTATCTCTGCTGTCCCTGGCTCCTGAAATAGGTCAATATTCCTTGATTTGAACAGAGTTCTGCAGTCATTTCTGTCCTGAGCAACACTCAGAGCATGGAAGTGATTACTGAACTATGAAATAACATTGAAGTAACATAGCACATAGTTATTCAGGCAGCTGAAAATCCGTCCTGAGTAGGTTTGGCAGCCCCTCTGTCCCTATCAACCTGAGATAAGTATGTTCCCCACTCTCAAAATCCTTGTACTGGGTTAATTTATGCCACTTGCATTCCCACAGTAACCCCAGGCTGCACGATCCCCTGTAGGTTGTTCCCAGTCTAAGCAAATTACTCAGGCCTGGTCTCTATCATACTCTTCTAGTGGTGCTGAAAAATGTTGTTGAAACCCACAGTATAATTCCTGCTACCCCCATTGCTGTCTCTGTCAGGGTGCTGCACTAAGACTCGCTGCTGAAGGATTGCCGGCAATTTGTCAGCAGTGAGGGGATCATGGCTGGTGGAGCAAGCTTCTCCTTCTCTGTCCCTCTGGGAGGTGGCTTGGTGGCTACACTGCCCCAGACTAGATGCCTCACTTGGGTGACAGCCATGGGAAGCCTCAAACCCACCTTGTTAGGCTACATGAGGCTGCTCCACCCAGTAACTATTCCTTACAGGACAGCCAGACAGAAAGCAGGCAGGCCCAAAATCACAGAGCACTGAGATCAGCTCCTTGATCTCCATGCTGGTGGGAGAGCAAGACCTTAGAGCTGAGATCTGTTAAGAGGTGGCTGGGAAGTGGACAGTCTTGAAATGAAAAGGGGCTCCCATACAGGAAGCTGACAACACCTTGACTCAGTCCATCCCCCTGTCCCTAGGCAGAAGAAAGTATTTATCAGTAAAGTCATTTTTGACATTGTTCCTGCAATCTCTTGAATCTTTTTTGCAAAGAAGATCCTGCAATGACTGCAGACAAATCTTTTCTGTTGTACCAGTAATCATAACCCAGAAAGATTTTCCTGATACCTGCTTTACCAGTCCTCCACTGTATGCTAAGCACATTACTAGCCTATAATTTCCAGCTGCCAATGGGCTCTCAATGACCCAAGAGGTGCTGACGAGGGGGCACAAAGAGGCCAGACACAGGGGACCCTCATCAGAAATGTTTATTACTGACGCCACTGCAAGAGAGTTTGCTCATTGTTGTTGTTTCTGGCACAGAACAGCAGGGCAGTCGGGGGCCATGTAATGCCCTGGAGCATTGGGAGATTTCTTACCAATACATGAAGGAGAGGTACAGGGATCAGGAGTCAGACACAAGCCTTTGTCTCTTACCTGCCCCAGAGGGCCAGGTTTCCTTCCACTTTGTAAGTATTTATTGTTTCAGATGAAGGATGGTAGGGGGTCACAGGGGAGGGAGAACAGTGAGATAATAAAGGATAATATTGCTTCCAAAAGTGTGTCTGCTTTTTTCCAGCAGTATTATCTACTCTAATAAAAGATGCTATCTCTCCCTACAAACTTTGACTGGCCTAAATCCTTTCATCACAGCCTCAACAATGTTACTACTGCAGTAAAAATATTTGCAGGCAGTGTACACAGACACATGAGCCTCTAGTTCCCCAGTGATGGGTTGCATCAGGGACTGGCCAGGAAATCTTCATGGGGAACTGCTCTTCCACAGTGCTCAGTGTTTCTGGGCAGCCCCATTCCTGAAGATAACAATCAGGCTGCTCTGGATTATGGAAACAATGATTTGATGATTTTTTTTTTTTTTTTTTTTTTGGGAACTCTTGTGTTGGCATGAGAAAGGCAGAGAGAGCTGAAGGGCAGTTGGGAGCTTTCACTTTTAGCCCCAGCTTCCACCAAAATGCTCTGTTCTTGAAGCTGGAGACAAGCAAATATCTAAACTCATGAGCCAGCAAGAGAGGAATAAATCAAGTTCTGCAAAGGGTACAGAAAAGCCTTGGGAAAGGGTGGTCTTCAGCATGATTACTCTTTCCCTCATTCAGAAGTGTCAGTGAAACATTTACAGTCATAGCTGATGAAGATAGGTTTCTTTCTACAAACTAGCAGCAGAATAGGCTTGGAGCTGATCAGCCTTGGCACATTAGCCATAGTGTGGACTGTACTGTGTGGGTTAACAGGCAAACAGGAAATTCAGGCCTGAGATTAGAGCTATTCAAACACCTCTTGAGTTTGATGGAAAACAGCTCCTCTGTGCTTTCTACTGATGCGAGATCTCTTTCTCCTCTATGTAGCTTAAAGTCTGAGAAGAGCTTGGGCTAGAATTTGCCCATGTATCAACCAGGTTTGTATTCATGTTTCCTATGAAAAAGAAAGCATCAAGGAATGAGAACAGCACAAACAATCTGAAGTGCGTTCTGAATGGATCAAAGGTTCAGATCCAAGCGGCTGCAGCCATCATTTCTTGAAAAATGTTGTGCTAGGGCAAGCATTGCCAGTGGCAGAACTACAGAGTTTTGGGGAACAAAAAAAAAAAAAGGACTGAGAAGATCTCAAAATATTTGGCTTTTGTTTTTCAAGGGAATAGGCTTTCATTCCCTATTATAAGGCAAGCCTGGGACATTAGAGACTGGTATTTCATTTCTTTAAAGAAAGAGAAGTGCCAAAAATTAAATGAGTCACTGATTCTGGCAGAGAAAGTGCAGCATGACTTGAGATCAGCGCATTTCTGAAAAAAAAAAAAAAACAAACAGCATATTTTTCTTTTCTTCTTCTTTTTTTTTTTTTAAGCAGCTCTAGCAGAAAGTCCGTTGTTCACAAAGTTCCTCTTCCTCTTTCTTTGCCTTCAGTACCAGCGCTATTCCAATGGGAAGAGCAAGTCTCTTTCCAAGACAAGAAACAATGTGCTCTCACCATCCTGGGTACTTGGAGGTAAAGAGCACACATGTGAGATCTGAACAGGGAGTCAGAGACGCAGATACTAACTCTGGAGGACAAAATCCTTCCCAAAAATCATAGCGAGAGCTAAAGTCTTCATGTAGCTGCTAGTGCTCTGCCTTACACAGACCACTTGACTCAAGATTTGTTTCCCAGCAGGGATGTTTCACCCCTTGGATATAAGGCCATTGACCAATCTTTCCCAGCCAGGAAGCTCCAGTCGTCTGTTTGCAGCTATCTAATGATAGAGAGGAAGGGCACATCTTAATTAGAACATTTGAACTCAATTTGAACTCCACAAAGACTGGTGAGGTTCAAGACACCAGCTCAGGTGCTGTTCAGTTTAGAGAGCAAATGCCAAAAGGAAGTGTGAGAGAGGGAAAGGGAGAGAAAGATCCTAATAAGGACTGTGTAGACAGCAGTTTGACTCCACTTAAGGCACCCTAGTGGGCCATCATAGCTTTGGGTGACTTATCTCTTCCTGACATATGCTGGAAGTGGCTCATACGCTGAGTTTTATTTTTAAAATGGAATCATCCTTCAAAATTATATAGATTTCAGTGATTGGTCAGGGCCCGCAAGGGGGGTGGAAGATGAGAAACAGTTTATGAATAAGTTTGAGCACCGTGTTGCTCCAATATCCAGAATAAAATGTTCCCGCAAATGGTCTTCAAAGCATATTTACAGAATTACACTCTCAACCTGAAGGCTTGCTGGAGTCCCTGAACTCTGCCAGTAGCTTTCTGAAACCCTTTGTTGCTGTCAGCTTTGAAGTGGGGGAATAGATCACAGTAGGCCAGAACGTGGTGACATAAATGGACTTCAGATTTAGCTAATCAGGCTGCTCTCCCAGCACTATGCTGATTTACACCCAGCAGACAATTACACAGTTCCTTCCTAATAGCAGTCAGGAGACCTGACAGCAGTGTTCAGCCTTAAAACTTGGTTTGCTTAAAAGCTCGGTGGAAGTGAATGGAGAAACTGCAGTGAAAAGTAGTGTCAGTGCAAGGAAATTCAGGCCCGGAGTTATGCGCTAGTCCTCATTTTGTCAAGTACCATTGGGACTGAGTCATTGCCCTCCACAGTGCTGCAGCTTGAACAGAAAAATTCACCTACTTTCACAGGTCCGTCTGTAACAGCCTATTAAGCAATTTCATTTGGACCCAGAAGGCAAACCTGTTTCACATGCTTGACAGTGGATCAGACTATGGTTTTTCACATAAGGATTGTATTATTTCAGAGATGCAATTAACTAAATAAAGGGCTTCTTAATGAAGTGTCCCTTCTCTATACCACATTGCACTGGAATCTTGATGCAATATTTAAAGAAGAATTTAAACAAGGACCTCCCAAATCCTCTATTCTACAGAAACAATCTATGGTTTCCATAGAATCTCTCCCAATTTATAGTGCTTGAAATGGGAAGGAAATCAAGCCCACAGAGCTCATTTGAAATGGATCTTTACCAGCATCAAAATGTAAGATACCCCGTGCACAGCTCCCTGAAACATCCCCACCAGCCTGAAACTTCTGGCTTCCTCTGGTGGCAATGAAAAATCATTTAGCTTAATCAGTGGAAACCCCATGAAAACCATCTCTGTGCCCAAAATAAGCCAGGAAAGTGACCTGATGATTTTATTCAGCAAATGAAACTACGCTCAACAAGGAAACCAACTTGAGGTTTCTGTATGCATCTGTATTACTGGCTGCCAATGCTGCACCCATTTTTACTGAACTGCATCTGCTGCACGTGAGGCCTTCTTATTGGTATGACTACAAGACCCAAGGCTCCATCTTCACTGGCAACACTGATGTAAAAGATTCTGAGCCTTGCCTGTGTCTGGGCTTTCTCTGGGTTGCTCAGGTAGGGCCACCTCATAGCCTGTATCAGTGTGATGACCTAGGTTGCTGAACCAAATCAATCCTTAGTGGAGCAGACCTGCCAGAGCCAGAAGATCTCAGACAGATTTTGCCACCAGAGAAAACATTAACACTTTGAACCCAAAGAACAGAAAGCAGGAAAGTTGCTGTTATTGGCCTCAGAAAAGGCTGACCTGCTGCTGGACATTCTTCCCCAGTCTATGGCCACCGAGGGACTTCTCCCTGGGTGATGTGGCGTAACCCAGTTGCACAATACAGGCTCACCACAACTACAGCCACTAATCACCAAGTGGCCAGAGTCACCCTGTGGGGAAAGCAGAGCCAAGGCTTCTGCTACAGACCCCGCTCAGATATTGTGACTAGGCTGGACAGGACTGTGCTTCGCCTGTTAACAGAAGGTCCTGCTGTGTTTTTGTTCTTCAGGCTAGAGCACGTCCCTCATCTTAGAGGTGTGACTTGGAAGAATTGAACCACAGCTGGAGTTAGGTATAAATTTGGCCGTAAAAATGATGAATTTACAGCAGCAAAAAAGAAATCCAAACCCCTCTTATTGAAAGTTCTGACAGAGTAGGATCTATGGATGGGCCTGAAACTGCAGAAACATCCTGAAATAAGCTTTATCTGAAAGACAGTAAACTGCTATGACCTACTCCCTGAAGTCTGAGACTGGCAGTGATAGCGTATATATGATGACAATTTCCTGCAGGCACATCTGCCCTCCCTATGTGACCAGGACCACCTGCTCCTTTCCTCCAGTTCTGGGCTTTGGATTATGTTGAAGACAAGACACTGCCTTCTGCCCAGCTCAAGAAGCCCTTCAGAGCATGCAGTAGCCTTTGGNGGTAACTTATTTATTTATTTAAAAAACAGATTATCAAGAGCAGCACTAGAATGAAATCTAGGTGCTGCTGAAGTCTGTGATCAAACTGCAAGTGACTTAACAGGGCCAAGGTTGCAGCCCGCAGGCTTCATCTGCAGTACCAGTGACAAATACCAGGCACTGACTTTGATGTCACTTTGTGTGCTGATGATATAGAATCCCAGATAGGGCTGTCACTACTAAGTAAAAGCCCTCAAATACCTGGGCAAAGTTGTGATCATTAATCAAAGACTTTTTTATATCCACATCAGAATGGAGATACACTGAATCCATGAGCTAATCTGGCATTTGGAGTTAATTAATTACATCTCCCTATAAATTTCAGTGGTTCCAGGACTTGTGCCAATATCCTGGGAAATGACAGAATACAACTGCATTGCTTTTTTCCCCATTTGTTGAAAGAAAACACAGATTTTTAAATTAGACGTCACATATTTATTAGATATACTGTGTAGTTTCCTTTTCTCCCTCTCCCTCTCCTTCCTATTAACTACCTCTCCCAGAAGTTTAAAATTTCATCCAAGACACAAATAACCTGAAAGGAATAAGGGAGTTATAATGAAAAATTCACATACCTGAGAGCTGAGGGGGAAACTACACTTTTGTTATGCTGAGGCAATTCCAGTAAGGCAGGGGGCAGAACTTGGCCATGTATCTGAAATCAAGTAGTTGAATCTAGTACTTCTAATACTTCTAAGTATTAGAAGTTGGCTCATTACAAACATGTTTCTTAAAGCAATTATAGATATGTCAAAGGAAATGTCCAAGGCTAGCCAAGACAATCAGCAAAGTTCCTTGAGCCAACATCCTATATTCTCCTAAGATAAACTTAAACAACATATCTATTTATTGCTTCCCAAGTCTCTTGATAGACCCTATAAAAAAAGGGAAGAAGAATTAGAGGAAAGGACTACAAAACAACTGTATGACAGTTGCAAGGGCAGCATTTTGAAACTGGATTCTCTAGTACAGTCTGTACCGGCCTGAGGAAGAAATGTTTTGAAATAAATCAGAGAAACCACATTTACCAGGAGGCATCAACTGGGCTTTGGGCACTGGGACTTTGAAGAGTTCCTACTTGCAAATGCAAAGACCATGTGAACAGTCACTTTTTTCTGTGTCACTGTGCATAGGAGGCTGAACAGACCATACGCTTCTGCTGACTGGAAATTGATGCTTCTGGCTCCACCTGAACCAAATGACAGATATAGGAGAAGGGCAGAGAAGGACTTGTCTGATGAGAAGTTTTAGTAGGGAGATAAGAATGTGTCCTGCAGGAGTACATGTCTTTTCTGCACATCTGCTCCAGTCCCCTGCTGTAAATGAAGAATATTTCAAACTGGAGATGCAGTAAATTTGCAACCCAGGAACACAAAAGGACAGATCTGCCAACGTGTGACTACACTAGAATAAAAGGAGGTACAAAATACAAACTCCTCTAATTTCCAAAAGAAAGCTGCATCACTAGAAAATTGAAGGCATGAACCTAGCTATACCAGTGCTGCTGTTTTCCACGTGGGCCATTAAATCACCCACAGTTATTAAAACACCATGGCAACTTCTGCAAGTGCAGAAATGCTTAGTGTAACACTGTGGACAAGCTCCAGCTCAAGGTGCTTCACCCTTCCTCCTCTTTTGCTCTCTCATGCTCAGTATTATCACACTTTTCCCGTAGCACTGCTGGGGCTGCAGCCCAGGCACCAGCAGTGCCCAGGACCCTCTGAGCCCTGCAAAGTCGAGCTTTGAGTGCTGGTGGATACTGCAGCCCAACAGTTTCACTGTGCGTTAGATTTGGCTACACCACTCTGCCGTGAAGGCATATTTTTTTGTGCATGTTGAGTGAACTCTTACTCTTGGGTGGTGTCTGAGATAACACTTCAACACCACGTCCTAAGGGAGCATCCATAAGTGCTTGTATAGAACATCTATAACTGTCCGAATTTCCTCATTTCAAAGTCAAACAGACCTCGTTCATCAGCCCTGGAAGCAACCAACTTACTGATGAACGCTGAATTCCCATGCCTACCCCTCCTGCCAGACACAGATTGGTGCTGCTGGCTGGTGCTGTCAGTGGCAGACCCAAGGGAAGGGAGTGGCTGGAGCTGCCTGATAGAGAGCACCAGCGCAGCTTTCAGCTCTCCTGGGGATGTTGCAGTCCTGCAGAAGCTCCAAGAACATCACAGATATTTCCTTTGCCTCCCTAATTCTTTAGTCCCAGTTTTTTCTGTCCCTGCAGCACTGTTCACAACTGGGGCTACTGCACAATAATGAAGTGTTACCACAAAATTTCCAAAAGGAATTTTGGAAATTAACTATCCATAAAGGAATTTGAAATCATAGAACCAAAAGGAAAATGTTGATTTTGGTACCACTGACAACCCAGTTCATAGCCAAGCAGCAGGAAAACCAGGACTGATAAGTTTTGCAGTTCTGCTCCAGCCAAAGGAAGCGTTATCATCCTTAGACTCAGTTTCCTCATCAGTCTTGTGACCTGTCTTCCCTTGAGTATCTACCATGACTGCTGACCTAGAGATGAACAACCCCGCTTTTCTCTTTTTTGACTAAAGGCAGCCTTTACACGCCACAAAAGATGCATGGTCTGCACAGACCCACAGTGCTGCAGCAACCCAGTGGAAGTGGATTAGTCCCAGACAGTATGTGAATTTTATCCATGTTTGCTTATCGAATATGGTTTGTCAATTCAATATATCATGTAACAAGTCTAAACAAATATGCTCCAAAGAGCGTTTAGTACAAAATGAGAGAGCATTTAGTACAAAATGAGAACCGAAGCCATGCATCGCCTCTTGCGTACCCAGCTGCAACCACAGCTCTAGTGCTTCTCCTGAACCTCTCATTGCTGAAGTGGAAACTTTTTACTTCTACGACCCGCACAGTACAGTCTCCAAGTGATACTGCTACATGCTAATTAGGGCCCCTAAGGTATTTTGTTTCCTTAGTGAGCAGTAAATTATAAAATACACTGGTTTGCAATATGTTTTTCCTCTCTCCAAATTAAATAACTCAGAAAATAGCACTCAATCAGACCACACACACAACTCTTGACATTTTTGCTTTGTCTTGCATATTAAGTGCATTTGGCCAATATAAGTATTTGGAAGCCTACCAGCAGCTCTTGGTCAGACTGCAGCAGGTTTATAACAGGTACGGCTCAGTCTATGCTGCAGCTTGTCCTTCTTGAACTGCTACAGCTTTCCATAGCAACATTAATGCTGTTTTTTCCTCATTAAAGCCTATGTGCTGCCTTTGATCGTAAACTCTCTGCCCAAAGGAATAATAGGAATAAAGAAACAGAAATGACCCCCTCACTTCCCACGCACACACATTTCTAGGCAAGAGTGAGATAGGGGCAGCAAGACATCGAGACGGAGAGTGAGTGGGCAGGACTGTACTTTGAACAGAAATACCTTCTGGTCTGTTTAGAAGATATCAGCACCCAGGAAAAAAATCAAATAGAAACAAGCCAAGTGCCATTGTGCTCTGTCAAAAAGGAGAGAATATCCTACCTGACAATGAGCTGAAAACTAGAAAGGATCTTTTGATGTTTTGAATACTTTTATGTGAGGTGTCCAAGGCACATGAAGCACTGCCTGGCAACAGCCTGAGCCCCTGCCTCAGGCACAGACTCATTGCCAAAGCGTAGTCTGTGCAATGCTAGATCTGGTCAAGTGTGCATGACTGTGAAGTAATGGCCTCTTCAAAACCAGAAGATTTCTAAATATATTGAATGACAGATGGGCTAAATTTTCCAGATGGCAAGTGAAAAGAGGATCTGTAGGTTGGAAAACCAGTGATAATTTTTGACTAATGCTAATTTTTGACTAAGACATATATATACCCTCCTGGTTCCATGTCTGGAAGTCGCACTTTATCTGCAACTCAGGTTCAGAGCAAGCTGGGTTTCACCTTTCTTCCTTTCCCATCTCCCACTTTTACTCTCCTCCCCTCCTTCTCTACCACCTGAAGAAGCTAAAGAGTAAAAAAGTGCGAAGGTGGGAAAAATCCAACCTGTATAAACATATCTGCTGTTTTCTAGAAAGGGAAATAAAGATAGAGAGGTGTCTGAAGAAGCATTTGTTCAGAGGAAGCAGAGAGGACTAAGCACACAGAATTGTTGCAGAAAGACTGGAAGGCCCCTAAAACCACGCTCAACAGGGAGTTTCATGATTGGTCTGGCCCCAAAACTGAGTAAATAAATATCAGCAGTGGACTTCTTGATTAAGCAGACCTAGAAGCTATGTTTATTTTCCGATTGCATTCAGAAGCAAAAAGTAAGTGCACATTTCTGCAGGAAAGCCAAAAAAAAGTTTGGAGGATGAAGTGTTTCAAGTGGAGATTTTTGCGTAGGGAAACATTAATGGTGTAGCAGTGAGTTAAAAAAGACACAGGTTTTCAGGCTGGCTCTGATCCCCTCAGTCAGGGGCTGTGCCTCAGGGCCACAGACGTGGCCATGCAGCCAGGCCAGGGCTGGCCATGGCACAGGGCTCCATGGGCCTTCCATGCTATTCCAACTCTGTCTCATGGTAGACGGTGGGAAGGGCCAGAGCAGGGGTCCATTCACTCCCCTTCAAGAGACCTTTAAGCAGGGGAAGGGGTCAGGCTCCCCTCAGCACCAGCAATTGGCACAGAATCCTCTGGGCCTGGTTGTCATCGTACAGATTTTGTAAAAGGAAACTCGAATGAAACGAGGAAGCCAAACACTAGTCCCTGGATGTCGGGGCTGTACCAAGCCTCACAGGCCTTGTCCAGCCAATACTGCAGTGAGACCTCATGTGTTATCAGTGCTTTGAAGAAACCCCACCTTCCACTGCAGCCTTCTGGCCAAAATAGCCTGTGCTGGGCCCAAGTGCAGGCAACAAAATATGTGGGTTTATTTTTTTTAAAACAGCACCAGAATGAATTTTTACTTTAAATAAAACAAACAATTGCTAATGGTCCATTCCCACCTTCAGTCCCTTTGACTGTTTTTTCCCCTTTCCTTCGTGGTCGTAGACATTTTACAAACACTTGTAAATAACTCTACCCAGGCCAAACAGAGAGTCATTTTTCATCCTAAACAAGACGTCAGGGATAGTGAAAAAACAATGTTTGTAGCTGGAATGCATTGTACAACGGTGGAGGGAATATAGGACTATTTCTGTGTCTGGAAACAGATGACGAATGTTTGTTTTTAACACAGTATGTTAGAGAACAGATTAGATAATAAAATCCCAAACAGAAGACATTATGCTACACCAGATCTGAAATAAACTTGGAAGAGATGTCTCAGTGATCTCCATCCCCTTTCAGGCCCTCACAGTACCATGAGGTCAGAGCTGTAGGGATGGATCATTCCACATCATTTGCTCAGTCAGTCACCAGGCGAGGATAAATGACCCCTACGCTGTGTGGCCTGATGTGATCAGGAGTAGAAGATCTGGTATTTGGGTCTTTTGGGAGGAGTTAATATGCCATTGCTGCAGCTGTGCCTGCTCTGATCGGCCATTCATTTCCAATAGTTTGTGTAATCATTTTGCAGAAATCCAAGCAGAAAAGTAAGATTTTTTGAACTATCCAAGAGATTCAGGAATCTGATTTCCAGGTGTGACTTAAGGTCTTTTGTTACAGAGAAGATGAAGTCTCATAAAAGTTGATAAGCTCTGTTTTCTCAAATACATTACAAATTGCATTAAATTATAATCATTACAACTGCATTAACATTGTTTGGCTCCAAAACACTTGTGGATTTTTCAGAAAAGCAAGACACACTGAAAAAATTAACATCGATCAACCTGGAACATTTGATCACCTTGAAGCATTTAAAAAGCTATGCTGAGTCCTTCCAATGTAGAACATTTAATTAACTGACAGCACACAAAGCAATAAAGAATTAAGGCAGTCCAGCAGTACAACTCATTGTTTTCAAAGTTATGTTTGCTTGTTAGTTTTGGATGAAAAATAAAAGCAGGCTGAATTTTGTTCTTAATTCATTAGTAGGATTAGGCCCCTGAAATTCTATTTGAAAACAAATATAGTAAATCCATTGTTTTTAGATGGAGTTAGATGAGTCAATCTTCTGCTAAGTAGTGTTAGTTGAAATATTTTGAGCAGAGCTTCTCTCCACCCCCGCACTTTCTCTTATCAAAAATGGGTCTGTTTCAACATTGTAAACATCCATTTCCATCAAAATGGATCACTTCCAGTGGAATTTTCCACAGAAGACACAAAACATAGTGCAGAAGGCCCACAACACTTTGCTAGAAGTTGATATTATGGCTGTTGTCTGCATTGTGCTGTGGGAGCCTTGCTGGGATGTGCTGCGCAACACTGCCTGGCAGCCTCTTGCGTGGCCCGGATAGCCCTCCAGGACAAGGTGGCAAGGAGCAGCCATGAGTCCCCATGAGCTATGGGGAACCACAGGCACTTGTGGGAAAAGGATATGCCAAGAATAAGGTCAAACCTAAAACTGAAGACAGCTTTTCAACATTTCTAAACCCATTATTTTCTTTAAAAAATAAACTCAGTTAAATTTTGTTTCAACTGCTTGTCCCAAATGTTTGTTTGTCCTTAGCGCTGAAGTTACATTTTTTCCCATGGGACAGACATTATATTTTTCTGTCCCTTTTAATGTCAGTCATTCCACGGCCCCTAAATTTCATTAAAACACTATAAGCATAATCCTAAGCACTTTTCAAAGCGTATGCTTTCTATGAATCTGCCTAATTCCTATCTGCACCACAACACTGTGTAGCAAAACAGTCTCACTTAATAAGTACAGCCTGAAGTAACAAAAAAAGAAAAGGAGTAGGAGCAAGTTTGGACATAAAATAATGACTATTTTCTGATTTTCAGACCAAAAAATCTCTGTTGATTTTGACAATCTTAGTTTAAGCTGTTGAAGCTCAGATTCACATAGCCCATACTCAGTCTAACTCCCTGGGTTTTAGTGTTTTTCCTACCAGCTTTCTCTTGGTGAAACCTCGCAGTTTTCCTTTTTTTATTATTTTTATTTTCTATTTTTTATTTGCTAAATAATTGTTGAAGCTGACTGTTGAAGCTCACTATAAATAAAGCTCTAATCCTAGTTTCTGTCTGAGGTGATGAGTTGATGGGAGCGGTAGTTCTCAGTGACCCAGAAATTGTTTACCACTGACAATGGGGAGGAGAGAGCCAGGGGCCTGTGCCCAGAACTAGAGCTAAACGAGACGGGCACAAGGGTATGTTGTTCATGACATCACTCTTTTCTACCATGAAACACAGTAGACTACCTCAACTCAGTTTGTATGATGCACATCCACTGTCATCTTTGTATTGGGTCAAGAGTGGAAAGAGAGGAAGAAAAGGTTAGATAGGTCCCTTGACTTAGCATCTCGAATTCCTGAATGGAAAAGAAGGGGGTAGGGATTAAAGATTTCCAAAGAGGAACAGAATTCTGTTATTTTTGGCCTTCCCAGAAATTTCCACAAAGTGAACAACTTTCAGCTGAACAAGCGTCAGGAGCTCAAATAGGAGGCCCAGCTCCACGTCGGACTTCTCAAAACGTTCACTCTCAGGTTATTAAGTTTGGTCTTTGCCCTCTTGAGATCCATGAAATGAATCAATGTCTCCTGTTAACCACCAAGGGATTTGCTGTCTTCATGCCTCATTGAGACATCAAAAACTAACCAGTGAGGTGAGAGTTTCTCAGTCATGGATTGCACAATATTCCAAACATTAATGCTCTATGTACAGAAATAATATCCTGAAGGCAGATCTCTTCACACTAATGTTGATACATTTTCTAGCCACTATTGCTCTTTAATATCCCAAAATATACTTAAAGGCCAACACAAGTAAATGCCGTCTTGCCTGCAAAATGTCATAAGGAGGTAAGCAGCAGCATTTTGGCAGAAATTATGTGAAAATGCCAAAATCTTTGGCTGGTATAGATAGTCTACAGATTGAATCATCTGAAAAATGCCAGCATCATACACAAAAATAGATTATTGCCACTGCTGTAACTGTGGGAGAATTTTGTTGAAAATAAAGCCCCAAATCTTACCTTGGGTACTCTTTTCCTTAGGGAAAATGTTTCTTAGTCCCCATAGCATTAGAATTGTGCAGGAAAAGTTCAGTTAGTGATGGTATCTCCTTTGCAGCCTATTGATGATGAAGTTCTGTCAGCAAATTTTCTCTGTGCCACTTGTGAATCCAAAATACATTGGTGACCCTGTTCATCTCTAAAAAATTACAGACAGACTACATAAAGCCAATGTTACCTTCCAATATTCATAACAACTTGCTAGAAGTTGTTCTGAAGAAGTCATCAGACAAGCGAATTAATGATAGAATTATGATAAACGACGGCTGGAAACAGACCAGAGGTAACTAGGAATTTCTTCTTCCACATTAAGAGCTGCAAGTTTAGGAGCATTTGGTTTACTCCTTTTCATAAGCTTAGCAGAGCCAGGCAACCTTTCAGAGAGGGGTGATAGATTATGCACAATTAAACCACTGGCCTGTTTCCATTAACTTTAAGAACTATAGGAAAGGGCTCCATAGGGATTGGTTTTCCATGAAAATTCTGCAATGCTCCCTCATCAGTGTGCACAGAACAGATATATTTTCTTCAGGAAACTTGTTGGCATGAATATCTGGCCCATGATAACTCCACAAGCTAAATCTAGAAGCTTTTGAGGATTGTTAGCAGCCCATAATTTCCATCTCATATCTCACCCTTATCACTTATTACTTCCTTCAGAACGAAGGCTTGATTTTGGACTTACTTCAGAACAAACCTGTTCCCCTAGTGCAGTAGGTATCTCCCTACACTACCAGAATCTCAGGGCAGACTGCCTTGGGCTAGCCTCCTGTTTATAGCCCTCTGCCACTTTAATCAGTGGTTCCACCATGAGTTTATGCAAATATCCATCACTGTGCTAGAGTAACTGCTCCTTTATTTCATGGAGGTGCTTGCCATACAGTTCACAGTGACCCCAAGCACTTGGTCAGGCTGAAGTATATCAGTGTGACTGATCCCACAGTGGGATTCAACAACTCAGCAGACTGTATGGCAACAGTTATTTAGCAATTCATGATAGTGCCTAATCTAAATCAATGGGTAGGACAGCAGGAGAAGCTCCTATGCAAAAGGAAAGCTGAAAAGTCTTGTTCATCTGCCAATGACTGGTGCATAGATAAGCTTTAGAAAACGTTGATCCCATACTGAAAATGCGTTGTGAACTACAGGGAGTACGTGATGGAATCAGAGCTTTATCTGAGTGAGCCTACACAGAGGACAGGTTTATGTCACTAACTAAATCTTCTACAAATGTGGAGAAATATATTTTAAAAAAAACAAGCAAAAATATTTTGTTTGGTCAGTTATTTGTTCTAACATCTAGTGTTGAAATGTTTTGTTTATACTCACCCCTTACAAAGTACTTTAGTCAATGTAAACTGAAGACCAAGAGACTGAAGCACTATGGCTCCTTAGACCTGAGTGCCAGCCTGGAAAGAGAAAGGAATTGTCTTAAGCTGCTTAATGCAGACAGAAAAATGACCGTGGATCTGAGACAGGCTATGTGAAATGTCCGATTTCTCTTTTGGGGAGTAAAGGGCAGAATAGCTCCCAGTGCCAGAGAGGAAGAGGGATTTGAGACTCAGCTTTCCCATCAGCATTTCTTGTCTGTTCACATAGCTGCTCATCTGCCAGCACGCTGGGTTGCAGCTGCATCCTGAAGTGCCGAGCCCTCCCATGCAGTGAACGGGCAGTGCTCACACAACTCAGGCTGGCAGCTCCATTAGGCGCCTACAAATACCATAATGCTGTTTTGATACGAAACATTTTGTGGCTGGATGCCAAAGTCTACTGGCTTACCCTTCACTGTAGTGAGGATAAGAAAAGCTAATATTTCACTCAACCATCAAAAACAAGAATTAACCTTGATAAGTAGATGAGTGGAATTTTTCAAATTTGGGGGTAGTAATAGGCACTGACTCCATGATCACTGGTGGCATTGGGAGGTTTAAATAATCAATCTTTATAAAGCTCCTAATCTTTGCCTGACAAGCACTATATACAGTGTGTGGAATATTAATATTGCGTTCAGTTCTGGACAGCTCAGCAACAGTAGTGAGTACAAATTGGAAGGAATTCAGAGAAGCACAGCAAAGTGATGGAGTAGCTAGAGAGACTGATTTATGTGGGGATATATCAAAAGAATTAAGTATCCCATTTGGCCAAAATATGAGGGAGAAAGGATGATCTGCAGCATGGTAAGACTGGCATCTCTAGGTGTCTGAAGGGGAAACATTGCAGGAGAAGAAGAAATCGTTTGGAGCTGTCTTAAGATGTCTATTTAGATTTGTTAGGAGGAATTAAGTAACTGTCAGTTAAGGAAGAACATGGAGGAATTCTAATTTCTGTTACATCTCAGATCAGTTGACAAACATATCTCCCCAAACTGAGGATGAGTGCTGGGTAAAACATTAAAGGTTAATGAGAAAATTAAAGAGAAATTAGGAGAAACAAGGAGAAATCAGCAACACATTATGTCACAGGGTTTTCTGAATGTCTTGTTGAGAACTCCAGAGATCCTTCACTGTTGGAAGCAAAACAAATATCAAGAACCAGTAGGGAGGTGCTGAAAAAACAAGAACAATTCAGAAAAAAACTACAGGTCATTTCCCAGCCACTGACACAGAAAGAGATGGCAAAGCTTGGCCAGGGCTGAGACACATACTCCTTGGTGTCCTGACTTCAGGTCAAATCATGCTATCATACAGGCATGAACCAAAGACACAGGCTAAATAGGACAGTCAAAATCTGAATCTTAAGCATCCAGCTCTGGCTCATGTCTAGTTTAAGGTGATTGTTCTGTATCTTTTAAAGGGAAGAGAAGCAGTATGTCCAAGATAGGGACTTCTGTGTTCTGTTGATCTCTCCTTCCTGCAAATGATAGAAACGTGCAGTGCAGCTGTCAAAACCCCCAGTTTACCACATAGGAGTAACGGGGAGGGAGCATGCACTACCCTTTGGCAAACTTGCTAGCTATTACATGTGTGCAGCGGAACACCCACCAAGGGTCTGTGCTGTGTCCTGGAACGGAGGGCTCTTCAACAGGACAGCAAGTTCCTCTGGAAGGGGATGAGTGGAAATAACGTACAAACAAGAGATCAAACAGGCCTCTTGCATACTGCCCAGAAGGCAAAGGTTTAGTCACTCCACTCCTGGAGGAGGACTGGGATACCCATAACCTTTGCACAGTCACCGTTTGTGAGGAAGCTGCATGCTTTGAGGAGGCTGTCTGAGCCAGAACACTGTGTCCCAGGCACGGGCTGTGGTGCTCCTCGCTGCTGCTGGCTGCATGCAGCTCTCTTAGCAAGTAGAGCTAGGTACTCAGGGAAGCTATGCTGTCTGTATGGATGCTGCCTAATCTTTACAAGTGGTCCTTTCTCCTTTTAGAGGAGATTTTAAACTGAAGGGGTTTTTGTTTAAGAGCAAGTATTTGCTAAAGAAAATCCAAACAACTGTTTCATGTTCTCAAGTATTAAGGTTAATGCTGTGGCTTCAATTCTATCATACCACTGTAATTAGAGAAATAAATTGCATTTTAACTTCTCAGATGACGCAGTCTGAACCCTGGCAGATCAGGACCTCACCAAAGCAGAGTGGTACTCTGTGGCACAGAGAGCTCAGCATAGTGGGAGGAGGAGGACTGGAGCTTTTCACACTTTCCTCCCTGAGACAACAACTATTGTATTGCTATTTCCATACCAAAATCTGTTTTCTCTTTTACTAAAGGGTAAGGTAAGGCAGTAACTCAGTTTTCTTCCCTGCCCTTTTGCACACCAGAGCATGACGGTTGGGACAGTTACCTCCCTTGACATATCCCCAAAAGCAGCACTGTGATCTCCTGCCACTGTAAGCACCGCTGCGATCAACAAATATTGCTGATGAAAGCAGTCCATGGCCCCCACACATTCCTCTTCGGTGACAGTCAGGTCAGCTGAGCCAGGCACTATACTGAGGAGACTTAAAATTGATCCTGACACAATCAGGCTCTTTTCACACTCCCAACACCAAGATGTAGAGAAAGAAGCACTTTGAACCCTAATAGAAGGAAACCTATTGTATGGCTATTTCTTCCATGAGAACTCTTCCCATTCACATAGCTAATGAATGAAATTAACTGGCGTAATGGTTGGGAGTACTCAATGGATCTATTTGAGTTACATCAACATACAGAAAAGTTATACTTAATTATTCTTTAATTCTTTTATTTTTTTTAAGCCTTGCCCTCATTGGTGACATGATTAATAATCACTTTCTCATTAGCTCATGGGATTAAGTAGGAAAGAGCTCATCACCATGAATTCCCATGCTCTTGGGACCACTTGCAACTAGAATCACAAAAGCCAGAGTATTTAGTGAGCAGATTGTTGCTGCTGGATACAACACAATGGCACTTTATGTATCGGCCATCACATATTTTTTGTACGCTCAAGTTAAAGAGAAAACAATAAGAGGAAGAAGAGTCTGTCTTGTGATTTCTTCCTATTAGAAGTAAACCAGTAGAGGAAACTAACTTGGATACAGACAGCCATTTAGTTAATTGAGCAGTACAGAAAATACATTGACCTCCAAAACATTTTCTACAGCAACACTCCTACCTTTATTTGCTTGTATTAACAGCCCAGAACTTTTTGAAAATTCAGCCTGGGAGTTCTATTCCTCCAACTTCAGACTCATCAGCAGTGTTTCCCAAGGTCTTGCTGCAGAATAGACCCTGGACCTGGACATGGAGCCAAGCACTGCTGATTATCTGCTACAGTTGAAGCAGGATCAAAGCTTCTGGGATCCGAATACAATAGTAACTTGCCCATAACACCATCTGTGTTGGCTGGAACATACATCCTATCACTAACCATATATCACTTTGTCTCTTGATCCGGCAGCATACCAAATAGACATTCCTGGTAGATGAGTAGTTCCACTGATTTTAGCAGGAATACTTACTCATGTAATATTAAGAGCTGAGACTAGTTATTTGTTTGAAGCAAACCTTATTAGATCATTGGCAAAGTTGGTTTATTTTTGTATGGTGATAGTGCTTAAACAGGTTGATGCTTATTTGTATTAACTAGTGGACTAAAACTCAGTATTTCTTAAATTAGGATTGAGACTAGTTTTTGCTCTGTCACTGAGGATTTGACTTTTAACTGAGGTTAATAACCCACCTTCAGTCACGATGCACATAGCAAGTCATGAGAGCACTCCAGTCTCCCAGCAGTTGGACTTTGATAGCTGGCAGGCTGACACTCTGCTCCTGCCTAGTGACATCTCACCTGGGGATGGTGGCTGCTAACCTTCATGCCTCATGCCACAAGTTTGCCTTGCAGCAATAGCAACTCTGCAATCAGGATTACTTGTGCCAGGAAACCCATTTTGTGCCTCATGCTGGCCAGCATGCGTTCACACATCTTGATCAAAACAATCTTATCCCTCACATATCTTAAAACGTAGGTTAATTATATAAATATTGCATCTACCAAACCTTGTATATGCTCCTTAAAGATAGATGAGAAGCACTGACCTGTGCACAAATGGTCCTGATCTTGGGGAAAGTCTGATCTGGCTCAGAACTCTTTCACTCACTAATCTTTTTATTTGCTGCCTTAATCACTAGAAATCACCAACACAGCCATATTTCAGTTACACCCCAGCTTCACCTGATCACCACAGACAGCAATATAGGCAGCAGGGATCTCTAAATCCACTGGACTGTGCAACATGTTACTTTTGGCCTCCCATATTAAGGTCTTTTAAACTCTGTGGCAAGCTTTAAAACAATCACATTTCCTCAGGGCTGCCAGAAGCAAACGTAAATACAGGAGTTCAAAAGAAGAATCCAGTTTTCACAGCTGCATCTTAGCTAAATTAAAAAAAAAAGAAGAAGAAGAAAAGGAAGAAAGATAAACTGACCTAAAGCTTTTGTAAAAACAGGCTAGGGCAGACAAAAGTAACTGTTCTAAAGCTGTTCTGGATGTTTTAAGGAACTCTATCATTACCAGATTTGAAAGGCTTTTTCTCCTAAGAAAGCATCATTTTTAAGTCATACAGGACTTAAAAACATCTTGGTTAGAACCAGTATCAGGGCTTCAAGATGCAATAAAATATAACAGAGTTAGAAAAACATGCCATCTTGGCTATAGTGTATGACTAATTGATTTTTGAGCATTGCCTAATTGTGTGACACTGGTTAACCAAACAACAATGCATTTTTTCACAGGCTCCAATATTAGCTCAGACCATTCTGCGACCTCCCCCTGTTGAGAGACACATCGTATTTTTGACCATAAATCTTACAAGAATAAGGTCTGGAAGAGAGATTCCTGCTTTGTTTTTGCATTTTAACTGAGGTTAAAAAATTCTAGCTGTTGTCATTTATATAGGGAGTAATATATTTTAGTAAGAGCTATGGCTCAGAATAGCATGGATACCAAAGATGTGCTGCTGAGATTTGTGTTTATTTAGACACAGCAATGGGTTGGATTTGTGAGTAAAGTCATGGTTAAATTCATCTTTGCTGGCTTCACTGAACTGGTTCCTCAAATTCATTTGAGGAACTGGAGGAAAAAAAAAAAACAAAAAAACTTTATATTAAAAAAGATTTTGATATTCAAAATCTTCAAGTGTTCAAAATACCTCTCTGCTTCCACCATAACACGGATGCTGAGTAAAGCACATCAGCTTAGGCAAAACAATTTCCACTGAAAAAAATTGTATTTATGATGACTAAAATTCTGTGCAAGTTTCTATGTTAACTAAGTTTTGAGAATGAAAATCTCAAGAAAGATTCAAATTCCGTAGTCTAAACTACAGATTTTTACTTTTCAAAACTGCTACTGGTCCCTTAAAATAGCTAAATTATTTTTAAAGAAAAATCAGGAGAACAAAGTGAAAGAAAACATGTTTTTCAACAAGCATTTCTTTACAAATTTTAGTAATAAAATTAAAAATAATCAAAAGCACTTCAGTGTGATTTGAAAACATACTGTTTCTATTTCATCAGCCAACTAAGAAGCTGATGTTCCTATTTTCAAGAACAAGATGGTGGTAGGATTTAAAGCATCTTTTCTTTGGGAGTGTATGCCGGGGAACTAACCTGCTAAATTTCAGAACAGTTTCACAGTCTGCTCTGCAGCCCTGTGTTGACATTCCACTGAGAAGAGACAGGCAAGTTACTGCTTGTAACTAGAGTACAAAGTGTGACTTTGGTATATTTTTGGCAGCTATTTTCTAGCAAAATACGTATCTTAAAACACATTTGTCAATCTCAACTTGAAGTACGCTCTTTGATTTACTTGATACTGAGCATTTGCTTTAAGCAGCAAGTCACCTGGGCACTACAGTGGTGCTGCTGGTATGAGGACTGCTTTCGTGGAAGAAAAGGGTTTCCCGTTTAGAAAAATACTGCTGTTATTGGCTTGTTCACAACTTCCTATGCAAAAATAGTATTTGCACATTCAGAGGTCCTGTCACCATGCTTAATTCCTTTGAGTTGTTTTTGACCGCTAATAAGGAGTCTTGAGAAGCTACAGGAGTAACTGATGAGCTCTACTGCAAATTCCTACCTCACAAGCTGGTGGGCAAATAAGAATCCATCCACATGACTAGCAGGAGAAAAAAAAAAAAAAAAAAAAAAAA
>WBMW01003830.1:1400076-1446483 GCA_013396635.1 Penelope pileata | reverse complement strand
AAAAAAAATGAAAAAAGGAAGAGAGAAGGAAGGAAAAAAATAGAGGCAGGGACCAATGTGTTGATCATAGATTGAGCATGGCCATGACAGTCAGTAACACAACTGTATGTATTTAATCAAATGAATTCTCTGAAGAATAGTCCAAAACACTGAAGCAAAATGAAATTCAAGACTGCCCATATTTTATATTTGATTGCTTTGCCATGTGTTCTTCTGCTTTGTTCTCTGTGTGGGTGGGTGTGCGCGTGGATGCTCTCTATTTATGATGAAACTGGACTGTGAAGATGAAGGGTGCGTTCTTGAAATGGTTTGTGGGAAACTGGCTCCCCATCACGTTACTGAAAGCTACCTGGCCACATCCCATGTCCTGACTTGGAAACATGCCTGAAGGAGTCTTCCTGGCTTTTCCCCAATTATTTCCCTCTGTGGTAATGAAGAAGAAAAAGGAAGAGTGATGTGCTGAACATAAGGTGCACTCTGCCCATCAGCATTGGCTGCAGCACTCACGGCACGAACTTCAGCAGAATGCAATGTAATGATCTGATCCAACTGGGAAAAGGCCATAAAACTCCACTGCAAACACTTGTATAAATAGGACTTTTTCTGATGAAATTGAAACCATATTTTGACTTGCCATTAGAAAAACAAATCTGAAGAGATAGTTATATATTGGATAACCTGAGAGCTTTTCAGAGCCAAGAAATCAGCTGCTGGCTTGAAGAATCAGATGGCAGTGTGAAACATGCTGACCCGTGCTGATTCTCTGAGCTCACTGTGGCTCAGCAGCATTTTCATGTCGCAATATTCATCAGAAACAGTAAGGCCTTCCTGAGACCAGCAGGTTAAGAAAAACGACCCTTTTGCCTCAAAAGCATGTTTTTTAATCAAACAAAAGAAGAATTCCCAGGAACCATCAGCAATATGGAGCAAATGACACATGGCTAAGCCTTCTGATATTGCCAGGAGACCACAGTGGCACACTGTCAGGACACGAAGCCATGCCTTGCAGTCTACATATTTCATACAAGCTAGGAGTGTGCTTCAGTGGTGTCAGCTGTGTGCTTCTCCCAGGGATGTAATTTTTGCATACAGTTTACTGGTTGTAAAAAAGTAACTCTGACAACAATGGAAGTGATGAACACGAGAAAAGTGACATGCTGGAGCAGCTGTCCTTCACCAGAACCCGTTGCTCTTACCACTTGCATCTACAGACAGCAACTTTCAGGGCCCAGAGCTGAGGCAGCCCCAAAGAAGCTTTCCTTAGTTAAGCAAGTTATGAAATGCAGAAGGGAAATTCTGCTGGCAAAGTGGGCACCCAGGCCTCAATCCTGCCTGTTGTTATTTGCATCTAATGTTTCTCCTGGGACTGTCAGTGCAAGCACCTTTGCTAAGAACCAAAAACTATGAGAAAAGTATCTTAGCATCTCATTAAATACATATACTGGACATCTTAAACACCCTGCTCAAAAGGAAGTATGTAAGATGCGTCACATTATCCAAACATTATCCACACTTCTCTGATGAGGTGTGACTGCCTGCAAGTGGAGCAAGAACAAGGTCTCCAGTATTGCTGCGTTCTTGTATTTCAGTAGCACCTAAAGGCCCTGAATGAGATCCAGGTCCTTGCCTGGAAAAGCTTACCACCATAGGGAAGGGAAAGCTGCATGGGAAACGGGCAAGTGAAGTGACTTCCTAAAGATTATATAACATGTAACAGTAAAGACAAAAAGAAAATCTAGACCTCAGGAGTCCCATTCCAGTGTCCTGGTGACTGACTGAGATGAGCAGTTTGCCAACACCCAAAGCATGCTTTCGTCACTGCTATACCCTCACTGCAGTCAGACCTGTTCACTCTCAGAAGAGCTTATCATTAGCTGAGCCCAAGAACTCCAGGACGCTGAGAAATGCTCAGAGACAGATCAGTGATCTGTAACAATCAGTCAGGAGTGCAACTGTGACTTGTGTTCCTCTGAATTCAGACACGCGTCTGTACTTTCACAGGTCACTTCCACCAAGATCTAAAACTTTTTAGCCAAGTTAGGCCCTTTAAAGGATATACTCAAAGTGGCATAGAAACTTACTAACCCTAAGCGCAACCCAGCGGTTACTTTCACAGCTGCTGAGATACCAGGACAGCTCTTGCAAGCGTTTCCATCGTGTTTCATTGCGGAGGTAGATGCAGGCACCAGGTGACTTGGCACCGTAAAGGACTGGGAGAACATGAGACTTTGAATGCTTGGGTTGTGAGACTGGTGACTCTCCAGGAAGCCCAAGAGCACTCCTGAAATGAGAAGAGGACCAACCCTGCAGCTGATTCTTCCCTTGTTGCCTAGATGTAAACTCTTGCCAGTCTTCTCAAGTACTTGACTTGCTGGAAGGAGGGTGATGTTTACAGATACAGTTCAGTACGCAGTGTCCAGTGAAGGCCAGTGCTGGCAATAGCGATATTCCCTTTGCACTGTTCTCTTTCAGCATTTATCCACAGACAGAGCAGTTGCCAAAAGGGGATTTCCACTGTCTCCTATTTCTGGCCACTATGTTTATTTATCCCTCTCCTCTGAATATGTGTGGTTGGGGTAAGAATTTGGAGAGTTTTCTAGTGGGTTATGGCCAAAATCATTGACAAGAAAGTAACACCACTGGCAGGCCTGAGTTTTAATAACTTGAACTGACCACCAGGAGCCCCAGGGCAGTGCATTTCTGAAACACCTTGGCTCCCATCACATCGGATGTGCTCTGCCTCTCCTGAGCAGACTCGTGATTTTCCTTCCTACAAACATGGTGGAACAGGTCTGTGGCCTAGAATCACACTGGAGAACATCAGCTGAGCCAGGCAACACACAGGCCAACTTAGTATCACTTCCCCACCAGTTTATCTGCCTTTGAAAATCTGCTGAGGCTTGGAAAGCCTGCATGGGACCTGCTGGGTGTGTGACAATCTTTTGGGCAGCCACTCGTTCAGAGAGCAGAAAATCTTGTTGACTATCATTAGGACATAAAGCTGCTGTTCCACATTCTCAATCTGTCTGTGCTGAACCTTCAGGAGGCCCCCTAACCAACCTGTGAATTAGATTCACTGGCTACGGAGAGAACAAAACTGGAACTGTGGCTCCATGCACATTCCAAAGGTGTTCATTGAAACCTGCAGTTTGTGCCCTCCCTGCAGCTCTGAGTGGTACAGTTCTCTGCATCTGCCTCTATCAGCCAGAAGTATGAACAGTAACAGCCATCAAATGCTGTTAATAGACTGCAAAAAGTCGATACACTTGAACAGAGGAGGCAACCTTGGCCTTAGTCCACCTTATGTCTGGATGCCAGCAGTTCTGTTTCCGGATGGGAAGCCAGAGCTAGCTTAAACATATCATAAACAACTGACTGGTGTTATTAAAAGGGCTTGGCAAACATCTCAGCTATCACTCAGCAATAACTAGCACCAGCATCTGACAGAGGGCTGCATCCTTTGAAGCATGAGCTTTGAATGATCAGCTTTACACAAGGCAAGCTACAGAGCACAGCAGCTGATTGAGCCAGCTTGCAGAGGGTCAGAGCCCCATACTGGCCACAGACGTGCAAGGCCAGCCTACACCCTTATGCCTCTGTGGCTGGTTCTTGAGAGCTTCCACAAAACAGGATGAGTAGTACTAGGAGACCAATACACTTCTTACAGACCAGAATCACGTCCTGTTTATTCCTGCCTTGCCATCACAGCCCTGTAATGGGCTGCACTCCACAAGCTGAAGCTAGAGCAAAACGTACGAGGGACTGAGGGGACTGCTGCAAAGGGATCTCAGTATATCAAGTCTGCCTGTAGGCTTGTCTGTGGCACTTACTCTAAGTTGTGTATATCATCATGGCCTAGCAATGGAAGGATTATCCCCTTTCCTCAGTCAAATTGTCTGAATGATTCTGTGGGATTCCTCTGGCTATAAACCAAGCAGGTTTTAAGGCCTCCATAATGCTGAAAAATGTTCTTCTCTCATATATCTTGAGCTGACAGGGTCCAAAAATAGTGACTTCCACGGCATACTGCAAAAAAAGCTTTTGACAAAAAGATTTGGAGCACTTAAAGCCATAAATGATTCAAAGGTGGCCATTCATGGCTTCCTGAGTGAGTTCTCCTTTAGTTTATTTTTTAAAAATAAAAACAGCTCTTGAGTTTTCAGGAATATTTATCATGTGTAAGGCACCTACAACGTCTCTTCATTGCTGTTTATTATTTAAATAAAAATAAAATCAATCAAAATGGCCTGCTCAGTCACAAGAACTGATCCAGAAAGCTTCATCTCTCCATGTGGTCTCTTAAACCTCAGCAAGCTACCAGAGTTTAAAGCTGACTGCTTCCAGTACCACTGCAATCAATCCCTCCTGCATTTAACCATGGTTATTTTGTAACAAACCATGACATGAGCACATTCCTTTCTTATATAATAATTGACTTCTCCGTATCTCAGACGAGGTTTCATCTTCCCAGCCTGACCCCATCTGACAAATGCACTAGTTCTACTTAAAACAGCAGGTCCAGGGTAGCTAACGCAAAGCACTGCAATTAAGTGGGAGCAGCCTGATTAAAATGTTGTCCTTAATTATGTGCGATGACAAGAAAACCCATTTTTCTAGATTCTCCTTGTGACAGGGCCCAGGCTGCCTTGCCAAAGCCCTAATGTTAGACAGCAGGAAACTTGGCCCAGAACCAAAAACTCAGCAGACACTTCCTTCAGACAGCACTTGGTACAGAAAGCAATCTGTCCTTCCCCATGTATATTTTAGGCAGACAGGCTGAAAGTCAACATGATCTTGAATAAATCTGGGGACTGGTGTAGGAACTCATGTTATCTTCCGACAAGCCTAACCCCCAGGTCAGCAGGAGTCTAGAGTACAGGGTCAGAGTGGGACTAATGCTTGTAAATATGGACCCCATTAAACTTACAGCATTGTTTACATCAATCTGCTTCATTCATGAAATGATGATGCTGCCAAACTTTCCTTTTTTCCAAATGAGAGATGGGCAAGGCAATTTGGGCAAAGGGCCAAAGGCCCCTGAGGCACAAATTAGTTTTGATAGATTAGAAACAAGATGAATCTCCATGGGATGGTATTAAAGAATCTTTTATTATGTGCAAAGCAGCCTTTTAACTTCCCAGGAGACATCCCTATCTCTCCATGCTAGTCCAAGCAAAAAGCTTTCAGCATTAATAACACCTGGAGATCCCTGCTGATCTGACAGCTCAAGCAGAACAGCTTGGCTAGGGCTGCCTGACCTCCTAAAGTAGCCCATTTAGGTCAAATGCTGTTGTGCTCTGGACAAAATTACCTCGGTCCAAAACTAGCAGGAGCTTTGAATGCTGGGCATTTCACAACTTTATAGGCTTAACTTCTTCCTATAATTCATGATGTATTTGCCAACACACTAACTGCTTTGTCTGAAATCTCTCTCACACCAAAATCCCTCGGTATTTCCTAACAAGTTTGTAGAATCATAGAATGGTTCAGGTTGGAAGAGACCTTAGAGATCATCTTGTTTCAAACCCCTTGCTATGGGCAAGGACACCTCCCACTAGACCAGGTTGCCCAAAGCCCCACCCAGCCTGGCCTTGAATACTTCCAGGGAGGGGGCAGGGAGTTAATACCATTTAATTGCTGCAAGGTTGACTGTTTCAATACCAAGACATTTGCTCATCTGGCCAAGATGTGAAAGTGTCAACTAAATAGACAAAAAGTATCAAAGCAATTTTTTGCCAGGGTGTAGAAGAGCAGTGTGCTTGCTGTCCAGGCAGTGCCTGCTGCCCCCAGCATGGGACAGCTCTCCTTCAGCTGAGTCAATGCCTGGGGAGAAACATCAGCTCCAGTTTGTCATCCTGAGACCACGGTCTGCTCAGAGCCCTTCACTGCAGCCTTTGTGCAGCAGAATAGGAGGTACAGCCTCTGCAGCTGAGGGACCAGCACTACACAGATGTCTTTGACACCTACAAAGGGAAAGATCCCATGACTCACTCCAGAGAGTAGATACCATGCCAAATCCTTGTAGTATCTCAGGGTGATATTTCCCTCAGACCCAAGTACTGGGAGGCATACAGCCAACAGCCAGGCTGCCTCAACAGTGCTAAGCAAGCTCCAGCAAAGGAATAATTCTCTTACAGTGCCTTTTTTCCTTACTAAGCTGACACAGTCCTCATAATTACTTACAATAGATGGAAAGGCAGGAACATATAGCTAAGATCAAAAGACACGCAATACATGAAGCTGTGTGCAGGATGGAATAGAGAACAATAAGGTCTATTATAATGCTGTTGTATAACATCAGTAACACTGTCTTTCCTGCACACTTTGATGTGGGCAGATGAGAGAGGATTATAATTTTTCATGTTGAGTATTTTTCCCCATCCTCAAAAGGGTGAGCAATTTGAGTGCACAGCTTTTATTCTGAAAGGATTGTCAACAAAAGTCTTTCCTTAGGTTCCTAAAAACTATTTTTTGGTCATTTGGAAACATTCCATCTTGATCACAAGCATAAATACAACGTATTCACTACATCAAATAAGCATCATTTTCAATGTATAAAACTGGGCAAGTTCATTTTTAAATGATAAAATGTAGCTCTGTTGATTCTTTTTTCAGTTGTTCTAAATTAAAAAATGCATCTTTCATCATGAGTTGTTGCAGCCTAAATTATTTTCATGATTCTGACGAAAACCTTGTAAATTTCCAGCCAGCTCTAAAATGTGCATTCCTGCTTGCTTGTCTCAAAAAACATTTTTCGTACCCGGAGTCTGGAGAACTGTAATGCAAATAATGAAGAAACTAGAAGAGAAATCTCTGAAAAGAGACTGTTAAACATTTGAGTTTTTTTTCCCCTTCAGGAAAAGGGGAAGTAGGAGATGTGTGATAAAATTGTATGAGCAATGAAAGCGTCAGGGAAAAGAGGAGACTAGAAAGTTGTGTGCCCATGGCTCATAAAGTAAAAACAAAAACAAAAAAAAAAAACAGAGGGCAATTCAATGAAACAAATTCAAAGCTTTCCATTTTTCTTTTTTTTAAATATATATATAATGAAACTGATTTTAAGTCACCAACGGAGAGAACTCAGAGTGTGGAGATTTACAGAGATAACAGTAATTCCTAAATTAGCAATGGGTATCAATAACATACATTTTGAAAGGAACTCTCAGAGCTAAAGAAAGAAGGATAAAGATGAACCTTCATGGCTAAAGGGAAAAGTTGGTGTTGACTATTGTTGGTGACAAAAACCTTGAGGAGAACATTATTGGTCTGCTTCAGCCTAGGGGTGTCAACCTCCCCTTGGATACACAGACAAGACAACAGTAATCAAGTGCCAACAAAACACTGCATTTCCATGACAGCTCTATAGACGGGAACAGTTATTGGTTTGCTCACCAGTACAAGATCTGAGAAAATCTCCATTTACTTTCTGTCAGAGTAGAAAAAAGCACAGAATGTTTTGTTTTGTGAGCTATGCATTCAGAGAAGAAAATATGTCCTTTTTGGGGAAAAAAATGAAGTGTCCTCCTATATATTTATTCTTACATTACTTTTATTATTTTTACAGCATTTCTTGAGACACAGCCATTCTAGTCTTCACTGGGAAACACTCAAAACTATTTTAAACAATAGCTGCTCATCCAGTTTATGAGTACATTTTTTGTTCCAGATGCTAAGATACACTAACACTGGTAGAAGACATAACCCAGAAAAAACAGGATGTTTCAATCACTGCTGAGTAACAGCTGTGCTCATTTAAGAGAAAAATATAGCAATAGATGATTAAAATGATATCGTTTCTAACAACTATTACAGCAGGTATTATGAAATAACTGCCACATCCCTATGCTGTCTGTTATGCTATATATCATCCCGCTTGATGAAGGGACTATGCCCCTGTGTCCACTCTCCCATTTGCTTCATCTCCATACACACATCCTTTTTTTTTTTTTTCCTAAAATCTCAGAACACATTAACTGCCGCAGCACATCTGTGATATGCCAGTTGGAAGACTGAATGACACAGGAATGTCAGCAAATAACTCAGAAACAGAGAAGAGTATTGATTTTTTTTCTGTGGAGAAAAGTGTTAGAAATATTGATGATAAAAGTCACCATCACTGCTGATTATCGTGAAAGAAAAAGACTGACTCAAAATGACATCTTGTGAGGGAAAAGTCACTTCAATCACTTCAGCAAAAACGTCCCAAGCAGCTCGAGTCAGTGCTGATTAAGAGCAAGGCCTACTGCAAGACTCAGCCACTTGTAAAAGCTAAGAGTGACTTAACGGAAAGAGTGGACCAGAAGCATCATTTGAGAAGACAAATGCAGTGCAAATCACTGGAGTACGATACAGAAGCAGTCTGTGGCTTTTATTTAGGGATGCCTGCAAACACTCCAACAGCCAATAGATGTTTAGGCAATCAGTCCAGTTAATTGCAGCATAGCTTTGTATGGAATGACAAGTCTAAACAATCCAAGAGACTGCTGGGAGAAGCTCACAAGTGATCTTGGCTTTTAGCCTCACTCCAAGATTTCTGCTCATCTTGAAGAGCACCTGGCCCTTCCTAATCAGGAAATCCTGGATTCTTCTGCTTTGCAGCAATGAGAGAGAGTGCAGCATGTTCTCCTCCAGGAATGACATGTGGATAAGACAAGCCATTGTGCAGAAGTCTTCCAAGACACCGGTGCTGCCTGGCCCCCTCAGGTCTAATACACTGAAGATCTGAGGAGCTCCAGCCCGTAGTTTCTTGGAAGTCAGCTTGCACTTGGCATGAATATTGCATGTTTTCTCTATGTAGGTTGGATCCTTGCCTGTATCCAGCTACAAACCTCAGTGAGCCCATTTGTTAGGAAAGTGTTTTTCTTTCTGTGCCCCCAGGCAGGCCCGGCACTACAGAATAGCAGGCACTCATGTGACTTCCCAGCGTTCCAGCTTTGGATCAGTTCCTGTTCTGCAGCTCAGCTGTCAAGACTGGGCCCTAGCCAGCTGACATGTTTGAGGGGCCCATAGTCATACCTCACCTTACAGCTGGGATACCTTCCACACCCTGTCTCCAGATGTCGACTCCACATCACAGAGCAGAAAAAGAGAGTTCTCCATCTGCACCTGCCCTTGAAGCACACACGTGGTGCTCTGGTTGTGAAGTTTACTTCCTTTCCCTTTGCTCCCTGGTCAGATTTTTCACATTTTCAGCATGGTGACAAACAGGAAAGTTCCTGAGGGCAGCAAACCACAGAGATCAGTCTGGCTGCTCTTCTGCGTGCTGAATCATCCTCTCTGTTAACTCCCAATAAACTTCATGAGTCATCAGCCTTCACATTTCTTTCTCTATGAACACAGACTGATCTGCATACAGAGAACCAAAATAGCTTCAGACCAGTTTTTTGCAATACTAGGTAAGATACGCGAGGGTAGGCCAATGGTCATACACAGAAATCAAGTCAGACTAATCCAGCCAGTGAGGGGACTCTCCAGCTGTGCAGCACTCCTTCCCAAGAAGCAGCCCAGGTCCCAGATGCTCTCCCTCCAGTGCCTGGCCCTTATATGAGCCCAGCATGTCTCCGCTCCAGGGCCCACCCCCTCTGGTCACCAGGGGAACACAGGTGCAAACAATCTGCCTGTGCTCCAGGGCCAGACACACCCCTTCACATGATGCTCCATCACCAGTTCAAGCTGTGACCTAACAGTTCCTCCACTCAGACTGCGTTTTATAGGTCCTGTATCTTCTTCCTCCTCAGCCTAAGCCCAATATTCTCTTCCAATGAATATGGGAAAATCATCTGGGCTTTTACCGTCCACTCCCCCTGCCTGGTTCTTTTCAATTTCCCTGCTTATTCCCAGTTTATATTTTGCTTTCAGTCATCTGTGAGCTTTGGACAATACTTCACCTCTTGAAACCATTTGAGATATTTACTTCCCGCATGTTGGTCTGCAACTCCAATTAGGAACAGAGAAAAGTTTCCAAACTTTTCTACTTATGTTCCTCTCTTTTCAGTTATGATCCCACCACTGTCTTTGACTTCCACTCTCACAACAGCTATTTAGGAACTACAGGGAAAAGAGAATGAAAGAAAAAAGTTATAAGTGAAAGTTCATTAATGCACAGGCATTCAGACAAGGGAGACTTAAAACTTTGTCGTCTCAGCCTCTCCACAGAGCGATAGTTTCTAGTTGCTCCTGCTCTACAGCTTACAACTTTTATTTGGCTGGAGCATCCGGTTTGGACTTGACAATATTAAAGGATGGAAAATTCCCCACTTTGTTGACCATTTTTTTTTTCCTAGTAGTTCATCACTGCCTCTATCAAAAGACAGCAGATTAGGAGAGGGTTCCCTGTCCTAACGCGATAACCTGAGAGATTAAGAGAAAGTTCTCACTTTGCGAGTGCATAGCTGTGACTGTGTGAGCTCAGTGCTACAGCCCTGCCCTCACAGATCCTATTTCAAGGTTTCTTTTTCTCAGCCCATGCTTCAGCTTGGATGTTAACTCTCTCCCATCAATCATGCTCAGACATATATGGGCTTTTTGTTTTCCGTGAGATTAGATAAGTGTAACTGACTATGCTGTGGCAGACAAAGCTTTCCAGAAGAGAGGTTTGAAAAGCCTCACACTGTGCTATCCAAATTATCCTAATTACCTAATTATCCTTATCACCGCAGCTAATTAGGTTGGCTATAAAGCTAAACCCATAAACAGACCACAGGCTACAGAAGCCTGCAGGCCGGAGAGCCCTTGCAGAGGGAAGAACAAGTGGGTGTGGGAATGCTGTTATTGGAAGTGCTGGCGGAGGACAAGTGCCTGCAGAAAATAACCTCAGACTCAGCCTGCTAGGAGCACTGACAGGCTACAAAAGCCACAGGAGTGTCAGCACATCTATTATCTACAACTGCCCAATTTTAACAGCTTGCAAGGACTAAAGCATGAAAATTGCAATCTATTTTCCCCACAACAGTCCCTCAAAAGCAGACACAGAATGAATCACAGCTCTTTTCCTGAAAGCCTTCTCTTCCCAGAAAGGAGGAGCAAAGGCTGACCGAACAGGGTACGAAAGGAGCTTATTCCTCAAGTCTCATCCTTTGACAGCAAGCATGCAAATAAACAGTCTCTGGCCTAGGCTCCCTTGTGCATCAACACCTCTCTTGAAGGCTATTTCAGTTCCCACTTCCTAATGCAAAGGGATTTTTTCAAGGTGTGAAGTGTGTCAGAAAAGATTTCCTGTCCCCTAAGATGAAAGCTTTTGCAGCAAGGTGAAAGTCAGTGGTATTATTTATTGCTCACTTCTGGCTCTCAGTGACAGCAGGTTTGGCTGCTGGGGAGGCCATATGTAAACACTTTGACAGGGTGCAATGTCTGTCCCTTTTAGCAGCCATTCAGGAATGGAAAGGGAGCCTGTCACTGCCTCTGTCACTCTTGCATCAAAGAACTAGTTCCTTGTAAATAAAAGCCTGTGCTTTTTCCTGCTGAGGTAGGTCCCCCTATTGTCTGATATTTGATTTCCTGTAAATGGACTTCCACTGCTCTTGGAACACTTAAATAAAACCAGAAATATTTGTGAGCAGGGCTGTGTACTCAGGTTTGAATAGCAACCCTACAGAGTCATCTTTTTTTCATGAAGCTACCAGAACTTTGCTTCTGTCTCTCAAAGGCCCCATCTGACTGATTGCAGCCGTTGACTCCTGTACGTTTCCTGCCAGAGATAAATCATAGCATGTAACCAAAAGCAAAGAGAAGCAGCAGGTAGCATCCCAGAGAGCACAGCAGGTGCTGCTTTGGAGCTTCTGGAGCAAGGCAGCCCCATCTTTGCAGTACCCGGGCCCAGACTGGAACTGGCACCACCACGCCAGGGCTGCCCATGACCCTGGGGTGTGGGAGCTGGTGGGATCCTGGCCTTTTTTTCTTCATTGGTACTTGAAGGTGAATTCTTTCTGATGCAAGCAACAATCCTGGTGAAAGCATCCTGCTTGTTCTTAGCAGAATTTACTGTGACTATTCCTTAACTGGTATTTGTCCACACACGCAGCTTTCCCAGCTGCCACACACGTTTCAAACGCCAGTTGCACAGCAGCCTTTTTGACGCTCAGAACTGACAGACCTCTCCTCTTGTAACCTTAATAACCACAAATCAGGTAATAGCTCCAGAGCTGCTAAGAACCAGAAAAAAACCACTCTATTTGGAAGTAATAAAATGCACATTGCCATGGCCTCCCTGCTTCGTGCACCTGCTGGCACAGACACGCTCTGTAAAGGGAAGCTTGTAATAACATAAAAGCCTGGAATTCGGGGGACTTAAAGCCGAACAAATTGTTGGAGAGGGAGGTTTGCATTGCAGGGAAAGGAGCTTAAAAGGCCCAGAAAGCCACAAATGCCGATTGTTTCTCGATTCTGCTCCATTTTACTAACTTAACATGAATTAACTGAGGTTACAGGGTTAATCTCTGCAATGTTTACCGCTTTCCTATCTCAATAGAGAGGGGCACAAGCAGAATGCGTTAGGTTTCAGGGCTGCAGCACCATTTCAATGCCTCTTCTTGGGAGGTACTGGGAGCTTGAAATCGCCTGCAGAAGAGCAGAGAGCTCAGCACCCTGCAGGCCACACTCAGCACGAGTCTGGATCACTCCTGGGAGATCTGGGCTGCACAAGGCTTGGAGTTTTTTTTCTTGCAGCAACCCAGATAGTTGGACAGCTATGGTTTCCACAGCTCATGTCAGCTGAATCTCTTGCACCTGCTGCAGATGCAGCACATTTGGTCAGCACCTTTCCTGACCAGAAACCTGGAAAACGTTAGCACAGATCAAACTTTTCCATTTTTCTATTTTTCACCAGTATCAACAGGGTTGAAGGCTGAGAGAAACATACTGGGGGAGGAGGGAGAATGTTGGCTGGGTGTAGCTGAGGCAGCAATTGAACAGAGCATAGCTCTCTTATCATCGTAACACTAAGTCCTCAGTCTCTGTCAGACTCCAGCTGTGCAAGGAATGACTGCTGGAGGTTTGCTGTTGGGATGCTTTCCCTGGATAACTTAAAGAGCAGGGAAATGACAAAGATGCTCAGCCTTGTCTGGATGCTCAGTGAAGATAAGTAGCCACATGAGATGTCTGTCACTTGGCCAGCTAGGAAGAGAAACTGTTCACATAGTGGCTGCAGATTTTTCCTGCAAGCTCTATTCTAGCTTATTTCCCAGCATAATTATTTTTGAAGCTGTCTGCTTGAGCCAGACTTTATGTTGCCTGAACACGAAGCCTCAGTTTGTTTGAGGGATTGCTCTGTCCCTGCAGACCCTTAATCACATTATCCCCAGTTTCCATTCCCAGGTCTGCCCCAGGCCCTACCAGCTTTGAAGACAATTTCCACAGCCACATGCCTTGAGAGAAGTCTGATTATTAAAATTGGCTTCTGGCTGTAAGAGGAGCAAGAGGAGCCTCCTCACCCAACAACCCCAGGAAGCAGAGCTAACAATGTCATCGGAACTAAGGTGTCACAGGAGTGTTATGAGAAAGGTTAGTGCCTCTTTGGTTAAATCTGCACCAATACTGTCATTTTCATAGAATAAAAATATCTGCCAAATTCAAGTAAAGAAATAGAAAAGGAAAATATTTTCATACAGTCCAGCTGCTTCATGTTATCATTTTCCAGACAAAACTGCCATTTCTTCAAGATCACTACAGTTTGTTTCCACTTTCATTTAAATGTATTCGAAAACGAGAGGAAACAAAGCCTTGAAATGAAACTTTAGCTCAGGGAACATTTCAAATGGCACACAATGAAATAATAATAAAAGAATCATTATTAAATACTATTTTTAAAATACTTTGTTTTCACCTATAAATCAAAAAAAGCAGTTGCTACACCTCTGGGCCTGAGTTCATTATCTCATAGCTATGTTTACTGTCTCTCAGTCCATCCCCTTACTCCTATAATGGTTTTAAAGGCGTTAAAACCATTTAACTCCTTTTTTCTCTGAAAAGGTTTCTAAAATGCAAGGTGGATTTTAGAGCACTTAGAAACGCAAGCAACTAAAGCTTTGCTCCAGGGCCAAAATGCTCCAGGGGCACCCAAAGGAAAGCACAGGGAGAGCACTGCTCTCCCTCTTTAGCACACCCCTTCAGCAGGGTACTGGGGTGATTCAGGGTCAGTAGCCATGACACAGCATGTGCACTCAAACCCTTCCTCCTAACACCACCTGCCTGCGAAAGTCTTACCTTGCAGAGAGAGCTTGGCTCTGACAAACTCTTCTCATTTCCTTTTGGGGACGGGTCTATTTTTAAATTTCAGACTTTACCCCAAATACTCTGGAATTACTTCTTTCCTAAATGAGGAACTAGGGCGAACTAAAAGGAATATGAACCAAAACATTTTGATTTCACATCATAACTTGAAGGAGTTAAGTGCATGTCTAGGTGCATATCTCACCGACGTTTGCCAGAAAACCTACCAGTTTTCAATCAAATCTATGCTTTCCATAAGGCATAAGTTACCCAGACTACCTGTACAAATTGGAGATTTTACAGCATTTTGGAACAAGCAACTATGAAAAGAATGAGCATGTCTCTGCATTGACTACAGCACAGTTCCCACCCTATAATATAATCTCCAATTGCAGGCTCAAAATATCAGATGTGATGAGGAGAGAGATATCTGAGCACAAGCAGCAAGGTCCAACAAGCTACCCATGGAACTCATAACTTTCCCAGCTATGCCTCTGTTTTAACCTGGATCATTCAGCCCTTTCCTGCAGTTTAAAACCCCACTAGGAAAACATTGGGATACCATTATGTGCATCTCCAACCATCATTTTCTTCTCCTTATGGGGCTTCCAACTCCAGAAAAAGGGGCACCATGAGTTTTCTGGTGTTCCTGAGGGGGGATGCAGGCTGCCTGGTGCTTCTCTCTGCCCAATGGTACATGCCCTGGCAGAGCCCCACTGTGCTGCAAAGCCCACCATAGCCCTACCTCTCTCAGACACAGCATCTATGACACTAGACTGTAACTAGACACATAACTAGCTTTTTTCTTATGAAGAACAGAATTTTGCAACAGCCACTAGATGAAAAGGAAAGCCTTAGCAAGTAAATATTCAAAAAACTCCAGTGGCCAAATATATCTGTGCATGTATGAAACTCAAACTTCAGTTGACCACAAATTCAATTTGTATTTTCATGGGACCTAGGCCATTTCACACAGCCCTGACCTTTGGGTGTCAATATTGTTGAGCAGGCATACACAACATGGCTGAAGTGTGTTGCAATAAAATGTTCATTAATGTCAAATGGAAATTACACAAGGTATGGCAGACTTTTACCCTGGAAAAACATAAATGTATTGCAACAAGTTATTTGTTCTTTTCCAATAAAATTTGGCCTAAATTTTCAAAGCTAAGCTAGCTTTGATGACCAGGTGGACCAATAATATTAGCAGCATAATGTCCAAAAGTATTGCAGATCCAGTGTTGCTTCATTAAGGGTCCAAGTCAGGAGCTAGGGAACTTGTATTCCGGTCACCACTTTTCAAAACTTTTGGATCTATGTTAAAAATTTTTTTAACTCTGTTAAAAAAAAAAATCACAACCATTTAATATTAAAACATAATGTGCCAAGCATAATGGTTCAGCAATTATTTGGGTGGTGAACACTGCACAAATAGTGCAGTGGATAGCTGCATAAATAGATGAATGTTGAAGCATAAGGCCAGGTTGCACAACCAAAACTGAGTGCCTTGGAAATCCTGTGCCTACAAAATGCTCAAAGCCACTCTTCATCTGGGGATATGTAGAGGGATGTTGATCTATACAGACTGGAGCCGCGGTGGTGTTTTATGGTGGACAGGCTAATGAGAGCCCAGACAAGAAATAGGCATCTTGTTTCACATATGTTTTCCTTTAATTACTGCAATACCAGATCTGGCTTTTCAAGGCAATTTCTGGGATAAAGATTAGAAGATATTGTACGTAATAGGACTTATTTCTTGAATGGAATCCAATAGTCCCAAACTAATTTCCAGTCCTTAGAATAAAGCATTTCTCCTGGGGATGGCAATATCTGTGGTTTCAATCTCTCACATCCTACCCAACTGTTTCCTCATTACAGTCTCAGGTTTCTTTGTCACCACAGAGTTTATACAGGCTCAGATTTAATCAGTAGCAAAACATTCATCAACATGAACCCGTGCCATTTTTTTTTTTTTCTGAAAAATACCTCCAAGCTCGCTAAATATTTGTCAAGTAAACATTTCCGAAACACAGAGAGCTCTACTGCCCACTTCCTTCTCATTTAGATCTATTGCAGTCTTCGGATTCTTCCCTAGGATTGCAGTCATTGGTATTTTATTCTAACGTGGAAGACTTGACAGAAATCCATCGTGCCTCTAGGCTGTAAGTTCACAAGTCAGAGATCCAGCTCTGGACATGGAAAGCTCATGTGTGGTTAGCTAACACCCTGTTTCAATATCAGGCTGTTTAAGACATTTTCTCTTCAAAATAATACTTAACTGAGGTTCTCACTTTGAAAAATATTTATGTTGTGCTGTGCTTTATCAAAGAGAAAAAATGCTTCTAACGTTCTAAGCTCCACAGTAAATGGATATTACTACATGAGCTCTCAAAGTGATTTATGGACATAAATTAATTAAAACCCACAAGAGCACTGTGAGGTAAGGAAATATTATTCTCCATCTCATGGTCCAGGGAATCAAGGCACAGCTTCTGCCAGGATCACACGCAAACACTGTGCCAGAGCCAAAGCACACGCTCTTCTCCATCCCACAGAACTCCCTGCTGTCACCTACCCTGTTTGCGATGCCAGCTCACTCTAGTGTGGAATGCTGCTGCATTCTCAAATTACATTTAAATTGTGTGATTGTTCATCATGAAGCTATGTTTCCAAACAGTTGCAGTGATGGTCGCTCTTCTCCCTCCCCTCCACCTCTCTTCTGCTCATCTTCACCTCTTTTCCCAGCATTCTGAGGACTGCTGGATCTAACAGTGCTGTCTACCCACAGTGCCTTATTCCTTTTTCAGAGTGACAGCACACAAGAGATGGCACCCCAGGCTCCTGTGGCTCCCACTCAGTGTGCAGGCACCCAGGGCTTTGGGGAAATGTGGAACGTTCCCCTGAGTTTTGTGTACACAAAAACAGCTGTGATCCTTGTACTGCACTTTGTGGTTACAGTTTAAAATATCCCCAGTGTTTTCATGCAGCACTGATGCATTCTGCTCAGGAAAGATCATGTTCAATTGAAGACCTCAGGCTCTGACAAATTAGGTCTGGATAAAGCTCACTGAAGTGGTTTAAGATGTTACTGCCCGTGGCTTTCTGCCCTGCATCTGCACTGAAGTTTACAGGCCCCAGACAGCAGCACAGAACGTGCTTGTACCACAGCAGCTCCAGCGGCTGGGCTGGTGCCTTGGTTTACACCCCCCAGCAGATGGGTTTGAGCTACAGCTGGGAACCGTGAGAGCTGAGGCATGGGCATGTTGCACTTGGCTGACTCTTATAGGAGGACAGCATTCTCTAGTAAAGGCAGAATGGATGTGCTAAACCTTTTGTGCTCTTTACCCAGGGTAAGCCAGAGTTCTCATGTAACTCATCCAAGCCCCAGAAATCAGGATGAAGGTTTCAAGGCCAGGCTGCTTTCAGGAGCCATCACTCCCCGTCCCCCTGTTGCCCTCCCAGTCAGTACTGCCCGTGTGCATGGAGCTGCACTGGGAGCCCCAGCAGTGAGCCTTCCCAGCGCTGCCACTGAGCCCTTGGATGTCAAAACGTAATCCAGTGTGTCTAAGTCCAGTTTTGAAGACCAGAAAACCACCCATTTCATCAGCTGTGTGAACCATAGAGAAGATTAACTCCTTAGCTTTATATTCCCCCTCAGTGCTAAGATTGCCATTTCTCACCAAAGCCTGAATTCCCTGAGTACAATCCATCAGGCCCTTATTTCTTAGTTAGGGGGACAGTAAAAGTAGACACCAGTCTCTTGAATCCCAGAAAAAGCAGGGCATGCCCGGAGAAGGCTTCACACTAAGATCACACTTCAAAAATCAAGTTCTGGTTACTTGCCTTTTAAAGAAAACAGGCATCCTTCTTCTTCTCCATTTATATAACTGGGAGGTGAACAGAACACAAGCTGAGACCCCTGAATTTCAGTTCCTCATCATGCCAAAAAGGCTGGGGCACATACTTTAAGGTATGTTTTGCACAGGTGCTTGGTGTTAGTGACTCTAAGCAGACCTGTTGTGCCAGTCTCTGCAGGGAGATGCAGAGGACATTAGCATTGTCACCTGGACTTCTCCTGCTGCCTCACATCCTCTCCTGCTATATGCTGAGCCCTGATGCTCACCCCTGATGTCCACATCTGCTGCAGATCCAGCTGTGCAACAGCACAAACATCTGGGGCCCTCATGCTTCACTCCCTGCCTGTCCGGGCCCCCACAACTCTAGGATGATGCTCCGGCAATGCTGTGGGCTGCTGGGGGGAAAAGCAGCAGTGGCAAAGCTACTGGCTCCAAAAGCGTGCAGAACAAGGCAGGAAAGGAAGGGAAAGCAGTGAGAAGGCAAGAGCCCAGCCCATGTCAAGGAACACAGCAAAGGCCTCGCCCAACAGCAGCCTCCTCTGTCTCTCCACAGTGATCCCAGTGGAACAGTGCAGGGTTTGGGGTGACTCCATGGGCTTCTCCTTCATGCCCTGGCTACATTATGACTATCACAACAGGAGGGAATATCCTTCAGCTATGGATCCCCAGAACGAAAAGTGAAACCTGCCTGAGCTGGGCTCACAGTCCTTCCTGCAGATCACCGCAGCAGTCACAAATACATCCTGGGGTCCGCAATGCCTCATGGCAGTTGCCTAGTGAGCCCTCCCCACCGCTAACCCTGCAGCTTGCCTGCTGCGAGCCAGGCAGCAGCCACGGTGCTCTTTGGAGGATGCTAATGGTTTTGTAAGACCAAAGAACTTGATCCAAATGCATGTATCAGAAACGCCATGGTATTCTCACTTGGAGCAAAATCTTTCCTAGAAAGAAAATTGGAAAGCCTCTACCAGAGCAAGTGGTCTCCTATTTTAGAAATGACATATAAACTTAGAGAGATGTTGAAACATTACAAGGCATAAGTGATACAGAAATAGCTGCTTTGTGAAATCCTATAATAGGAAATTCTTTTACAAACCTTTTGAAATTGGCAAATGTTACTAATATTCCTCCAGGCAACAGTTGGTCTATTATTTAAAATGGGATGTGTGGTGTCCCAGAGCGACCGTTCCCCCAAACTGCAAAGCATTCTGTAGGACCTGTGAAATACGAAATGATTTAAGGAGGAAAGAGGGTTATGCAGTCCTGCTCTGTGTGGTTTCTACTCCCTCTGAAGTAGTTTTAGAGGAGAATGTGTTCTGGGCTGTAAATCAAACAGTGTTACAGATACTGTGAAGAACAGAAAAAATGGAGAAATTAGAGGCACCTGATACAAATCATCATTACTTTCTCCACTGCCCTAAACACGCAAACGTGTTTCTTAGATTCTTGGGTGTCTACATTAAACGCAGCTGGACTTGTTAAGGAGGCCTGGAGTGAGCTCTAAGGATGAGGCCAGATTGTAGCATTCTGTTGCACTGCGGAGAAGTGTCACTGCTCAGCCCAGCATGGAGCAGTGACAGACTCTGCTCTTGCGCAGAAACCCCTGCAGAGAGGAGACTTTTTCCATCTGCCCAGTCCCCTATACAGCAGTGCAAGGACAAGCTGTAATGAGCCCATCTGTAAAGGTTCTGGGATTTTTCTGGCTGCTTTTCCCCTTGGTTACATGTTCCACTCACAAAACCATTATTCTCAAAGAGCAGCAAGGTTATAAAAATCCTGCATGCTTTTTTCTGCCACAATGGCGTGCTCAGAATGAGATCTGGCAGCAGGAGGGAACCAAATGCAGCGGCAATTCTTCATTGGTAGGGGACAGCCTCCTGCAGCCCAAGGGGAGTGATCAAATGGCTTTCAGATTGCTCAGCTGTGGAATTCAGTAGCATGCAGCCAGACAGATGGCAGTGTGCAGGTGAGGACTGATCTTCAGCTGCAATCAACTTTAGAGTGCAGACAGAGCCCAGAGGTGTGCTAGGTACTGAGGCAAGCTCAGGAGCACAGAGCAGGGTCATCCAGGACTGAGGGAGATGAGGTTTGAACATAGAGATGGCAAAGAGCAAAAAGCACATTCCAGCATGGAGAACATCTGCAGGGAAAGGGATCTGGGGGCAAGGGAAGACAGACCTATAGGAAAGACCAAAGGAAATTCACGGAAGCATCTCATGCTGAGTTTCTTCCCCTCTGCTTGAAATTCCCTGCGCACTGCTGAACATTCTTTTATGAAGGTTTAAGAGAATGACACTACACAAATGCGGAGTATCTTTGGCACTACCCAGGAGCACCACCCCGAGTGCCACAGCCCTGCTGGGTCAGGCAGGGACCTCTCCAGGAGGCACTTTGCAGTACATCCTGCAGCCAAACCACAGTGGTGGTGTTGAAAGACACAAAAAATGTTTCTCTCTTTCTCCAACTGGCTAAAGCACAAGAAAGAGTGAGATCTTCAAATTGCCAAATAAAGCTCAGCCCGAGTCTGCGGCTATTGTCATTGAGAAAAACCCTGCAATAAATGTTTACAAAAGCGCTTCAGAAATAATGGCTCTCTGTAGAACTGGGTTGGGAAATTTCCAAGAGAACAGGTTTCTGTAGAAAAATGCTGATTTGTTGGAACTGCGGGGTTTGTGGAATTGGATGGGTTTTGACAAACTTTCGATGAACTGCAGCAGCAGTTGCCAAACTAGGGGCTGGGAGCCTGGTGGAAGTTCAGCTGCAGAAGCACAGCTGGCATCTGGATCTGAGGTCATGAGTCTGGAAACAGCCGCACTGTGGGCAGAGTTTGGATTTAGCATCCTTTGTGTTGGGGCAACTCCTTTGTGCCAGCTGCCCGGGTCATGGGGTGACCAGGCTGCAAGGTGAAATGCAAACTTTGCCCTCAGAAAATGCATGCAGGCACACACACATCATGGGATAGCACTAAATATTTTTAATGGATGGTAAAAGCAGAATGAAAAGAATGGTGACAGCTATGAAGGGAGGGAAGCTATTCTTGGACCTTGCTCTAATTCAGACAATGGGATCAAGAAGAAACTAAAAGCAGGGAAATAAATTCAAACAAGTCAGAAGGAGCTGCTTCCACTTTGCAGCCTGAAACGGTATTTGTTTTTTCTATATTGTTTTTCTTTCTCCTATAATCCTAACTGTTTTGAAAACTTTTCAAAATATTTTTTAAATGCAATAAAACTCTTGATTTGAGGCTGAGGCAGACTTTGAGTCAATGAGACAAAACAATACTCGGCTCAGCTGCTGCCTGCCAATCTGTTTCCCCAGCACAGCTGGCAGCGGGCAGGGTGGTGGGGCCCAGGAGCATCCCAGCACTGCACAGGCACCTGCCTGGCTGCTGCCAGCCTGGAGGGGACTCAGCCATGGCTACCAAAGGCACAGGGCCTGTTTCTATCGCTCTGGGGTCCCAGAGAAGCAATGGGATGGGCTGGTGCTCCCTTGCTGGCTAATCAGTGGCATAAGCATTTCAAAGGCATATATGAAAATCAATACTTGGCCTTTAAAGATATTTGCCCCTGATTACAGGCTTTAGCATGTCCAGCGACAAAGGAGAAGTCGGTGAGGCCAATGGGCTTTTTTGTATCCTACCTCAGGGTCCCGGCCCCCAAAATGCCATGGGACACATACTAACACAAACAACTAATAACTTACATCCACAGGGGGGGATTTTCATCCTGAAATAAGAAAAGTGAGCTATAATGGAATGAGTTATTGCAGTCTCACATACCTCAGCATGGTAATCAGGCATTTTTGTGAGTTTGTAGCTATATTAACCCCTTGGGGCTGGTTCACTGACTCTTGCCTTACTAGCTGGTAAATACCATGCTTGGTATTCAGTGGGAGGGAAGTGGCAGGGAAGGAGGTTAACACACAATGGGGACGGTGGCCTGGGCTCCTGAGAAGGTCCATGGCTCTCCAGGGTTACGTGGAACCCAGACCTGGCTGTTAACTTTTGCTCATTCACTGCCAACCTTTCACTGTCCTCACTGCCACCTTTCCCAGTTAAACTGATTCTTCCCCATAGGGTACTACAGCAAGTCTAGCTGCAGTCTAGCTAACCTTGCCATTGCCTAGAAAACCATTTACTAAGGAGACTAATTAGTCAGGCACAATTAGCTCAGGGTGAAGCCAGATCTCACAAGCTTCTAGATCTTCCCATGTATCCCTTTGCGAGCTATTAAGGGCTGAGTGCCCCTCCTGGAGATGATGCTGCTCCCCTGCTCACAAGTCCTCCTGACCAAGCAGCACCTACGGAAGGATGTGCAGTAGAGCATCCTTTTTCTGAGCTGTGCAATTGGGGAACTCTGGGTCCCCTTCTGTCCCTCAGTTCCCAGCAGGGGTTTTTGTAGGAAGGCTGTGTCCTTGTGATTGTGAAACCTGAGAGCCTGCTAACACAGAGAAGAATAAACGCTGCATGGAAATGACCAATCATTTTCCATGCTGTGAAATGCAAAGACAGCCTTTGTGCATGAGCTTCTTAGTCACCTTATAAAATATTTTTTTAATAGAAACACAGGTATTTTATTAAAAGTGAAAAGGCTGTGCAAGTGATCCAAAGAGTCAGTTGTTGAAGAAATTGTTCGGGATTTTTTTCTTTTAGCTAAATAAGAAATAGCTCACAAAATTTTTATCTAGTGAATCCATAAATAAAACAATTAGAGGAGATGAAATGGAGGAGATAATCTTCTCTTTTCAATTAAAGAAATATCAGATAAATAAGATTTCACTAACTTTTGTGATCTCATAGTGCTTTTAAAACAAAACAAAAAAAGCAGCAAGAGGAAGAGCTGTGCTCCTAATCTGCTATTCATGAACAGAGTCCAAAAATAACAGACGTTGTAGTAACCCCCTTGAGAACAGGTACCATTATTTGTGATGCATTTATTAATTGTTAATATGGTGACGTTATACTAAGCGTATGGATCTCAACTGAGATCAAGTTTCTCTTGTTCAACATGTTGCAGAATCAAAGAAAAAGATAGCTTTTCATTCTCTTTTACAAGTCATAAGAGATTATGTACACCCAGGTTTTTTGCTGATTTTGAGGTTTTGTGATGTGAAGTACAACACAGACAGTGGAATATCAATACAATGATGCTAAAACGCAAAGTATCAGGCCAAGGGGCGTCAGATGTGGGAAGACCTAGATGTACCAAAATGCTGAGCTACATGAAGAGCATTCAGAGACCTGTGCTTTTAAAATGTTGTTGTACAGGACGTATTCCACAGTCAGCATTCTGAAACCAGGGGCTGGTTAGGCTTCTTATTTTCTAATCTATGCATGCAGCCATGAAGATTTGCAAGTAAGCTAAAGCTCTTCTGCAGGCAGCAGAAATGATAGTTGACTTGGCTTCCCATGGCTGCTTCAGCTGGCTAGGCAGGAGCACTGTGGGTGGACAGACAGACAGACATGCCTGCGTGCACAGGCTGGGCAGGCAGCTGTCAACACAAAGTGCAGCTGATAACTCAGTCCTGCTTGTCCTTCGCTTGGAAGGGATTTAACAAGGTGCACTCCTTCCCTCTCTTGCCCAGTGTTGCAAGGCGCATATGAACTTAATAACTTTGAGACTTTGGCTTTTTTCTCCAGTCTGTTAAAAGGTCCGAGGTCACTGGGGAGGGATTGAAAGACAGACAGATAGATATGCTGATCCTGTAAGCCTGGCTTTTCTTGGAAACTAAACTAAGAAATGTAAACTGCTATTCTCTATGGTACTCTAATTCTAGCAGCTGAGAATTTTTGTTGTTGTTTTTTAACAAGCAACATTACAAGACTTGGGAACTGGCAGCTCTGCAGTCAGCAACCTATCCAGAAACCTCATCCTTTCAGTTTTCTTCTGAATCACAGGTATTCAGAGACACTTCAGCATCCAGCTGCCGAACTAGTGAGAACATAAAGCTGACCAAGCCTTGACTATTGAGTCCAGGGCTCACACAACCAGCCCTCCGCATGCTCCCAAGCCTCTGCTCCTGCCCAAAGCCCTGGCATGGGCAGGCTGGTCACCCGGACCTGCTGGCCACCCCAGATGAGCATCAGGACATGGAGGGGGAGTGACAGCCACACCTCCCAACAGCAGACATGGCTCTTCCCACAGGAGCTGGTGCCACTGCCAAAGATCCCCTCCCTGCTCTATATTTTCTTTTGAGAACTTCTAGATGAAAGCACAAAGGGACTCTCTGCTCATCTAAAGGAGTGTTGCGTAAAACAGGTATGAAACACTCCAAGGAGCTACAAGCCGTTGACATGCCTGATTTCATTGCCACACTGATGCTCAGAGCTGGGCAGGCATCAAACAATGCTCTCCTGCGGAAAAAAGCCAAATCTACCTAGCACAGGAGGACCTCCTGAAAATGCTCTGTGCTGGCTGCTCCCCTCACAGGCAGCCAGCCACTCTGCAGCACAGCAAGGATTCACACTGCAGCATCACTCCCCCCCAGTGCAAAAAAGCGTACATAGCTGTAGGATGGTTTCACTGGCCTTGTTTCTTCCTCATCTCTTTCCCTCCAGCTTCTGAATATTGCAGATTGACTCTGGGCCAAACCGCAGCTCAGAGCTTGCTGGTGGTCGAGGACTATGCACCTGGTGTCCACCCAGCAAGCAGCCTCCCCACTGTTCCCTCCAAAGCAGCCGTGTGAAGGCTGCGCGGGACACCTTCACCCTAACTAGAAGAGAGCACTGACATAGGAGTGCTTGTGTGGCTGCCAAGTTTTTGTTTGGGACAAAAAAGACCTTTTGTGTTGAGCCCCCAGCAAAGTCTGGAAGGTCTGCAGCCTTCTCACTCTCCTCTTAAATAGAGGAAAACTCTGTGGAGGGTATAACCATACCGCCAATCTAGGTCACAGCATTAATAGGGGAAAGAGATGATGAGGATGAGGGGTGTGAAAATAATAAAAGATGGAGATGAAAAGAACAAGACTATGGAGAGAAAAGAGTTTCAGGAATCACTACGATCTGTGATACATTGATTAATGATACTGAATAAAAAGCCACATGTTCCATTTATACAAAAAATTTGGTGAATTAATGCAAGAGCTGCAATAGCTCAGAAAATTGCTTTTAGAGGTCTGGACTGAACACAGATACATCTGGTAATCTCTTTGTCTTAAGAGTGTGCTACATTAAACCGTATGTGTCTTTTTTTTTTATGTGTTTCCCACTACTGAGTGATTTCACTCAAAGCAGCAAATTGATACGCTGGATAAGTGAATGGTTCCCGTCCCAGACTTGTTGGTATTGCCTGAAACTGAAGAACACACCCCAAGCTGCAAAACAAGATACTGAATTCAGGAACACCTGTCCAAAACCAGAGGTGGGGTAGCTATGGTTTAGCCATGGTCTGTGGTTTTGGATGGCAGTAGTTTGGACAGGAGAACCAAAGGGGCTGAACAGCTTTGCTTGGCTCTGCCCACAAGGCTTACACCCTGCTGCATCTGCTGATACCCCACAGTTCAAATCTTTACAGGATGCAACTTCTGTACCACCATAGCAGACAGCTCTTTCTGCAATGATACTTGGACACCATATTTTTGTTTTTCCAAAAAACTGCCCTCAAAAGTACAGACAAAAATAATTAAATTTAAGAGAAAAATTCGTTTTGCCATATTCAGCCCAAAACCGAGTTTATTTCTACTTATAGCCATGTTTCTTTTCCTAATTTTCAAACTGAAGGAAAAAAGCATCAACCAAGGCAGACACTTCACACAAACTCTCCAGATACTCTCAGCTTCCCTTTCCAGATTTCCTCCAGCCCCACCATGCTACAGTACCTTTCTCTCCCACTGCGCCCATGGCAACTGCAGACCCCAGGGCACAGCGGGCTGCAGTACATGAGGAGCAGCAAGGACTTGCCGTCTGCCTGCACCCAGGCCCAGCTCCAGCCTGTTCCTAGCTGCCTTGCCTGGAGAAGGGCCCTGTCCCAGCAGCAGCTGGTCCTCTGAGAGTACAGGGTGTTGGAGGTACCTTTTAGGGACAGCCGGCACTGCCCCAAGGCCTGCTCCCACTCAACAGCCGTCCTCTGTGCCAAGCACCTATCATTGCCCCTCTCTACACTGCTTTCACTTCTCCTCAGAGAATGGGCTGCCCCAGCTGGGAGTCAAAAAGAACATTTGGAAGTATTTTCTTTCCTCAAAGAGCCAAGCTCTGGGAAGACACGGCTGCTCCTGTCTGTGTGCCAGGGCACACTCCTAAGCCAGTTAAGGCCACAGAGAAGTCCCCAGAGCACAGCGATCCTGAGCAGGCTCAGACACACTGTGAAGCCCCACAGCAGCCACTGAGAGAGACACGAGTGCAGTAAATCCCCAGAGCAGATGGGGGATGTTTATCTGGGATCTCTGAGGGAAGCAAAGTGTGAAAGAACAGAGGCACAGACAGGCCCTCCAACAGAGCAGAGAACCTGCAATGGGCAGGTCCCCATCGCCAAGCCTGGCCCTGGCCTCTGCATCTGCCTGAGGGGCTGCTGCAGGTGTGGAAATACTTCATCTCCCCAAGAGCAGGTGTTGGCCTTCCTCCTTTGCCTTGTTAGGATGGTGAGATGATTCTTCCCTTTCCAGCTCACTTATGCTTCATGAAATCCTTACTACCCCTTATAGTAGCTTGAGTTTTACAAATCCCTGCAAGTGCTCCCCTGCAGCCCTGCCTTCTGCAATCATCAGAATCTCATTGCTGACCTACAGTGCCCACCTAGAAATCCAGCAGCCAGCTAGTTAACACAGGAAACCTTGCGACTCAAGGCTTCCAGGAAGTGCCAAGTGTCTCACATGCTGTGTGGATGCTCTTGAGGAGTGATCTGTGCTCCACCGTGACCCTGGCCTTTTCCGTTCCACACTGCCCTTCTTTCAAGTTGCTCTACGGAGGTCCTCCACAGCAGCCTTTGAAGAGAGTGCCATGCTGCCCAGGTGGGAGCTGCTCCCTGGCAGTGATGGAGCAGCGGATCAGAGGCAAACAGCAGATCCTACTGTGCAAGGCTCTGGTCTCACTGCATTTCATGGTAGATCAAGCTGTCACTTCCAGGCTGATGGACTGAAGTGGGTTATTGTGATCTTTTACAAAAGACTGGATTATGTTAGGTGCGTTAATAGCATTTTAAAAGTACAGAGCACAGATGAGAGATACGTAAGGATTTGCCCACTGTGGCTAGGGAAACTTTCCAAAATCTTATCAGACAAAGCATTTAGCACTGACAGCTGAGCTGTTTCTTTCTCTCCCTTTCCTCCAGAGGAAGAAATACTTTCTGACAGCATCTGCCTTCATTTTCTGATATTTTTCCGTATTAGAGGCTGAGGCGTACTGGAAATGGAGCATCTACTCATCTGGGTTTGGATTGATAATATTATAAGTTGAATTTGGTAATGATACTGTGAGCAATTTTCCTTCCCGCTAAGCTATCCATGGGGAGATAAGCAGTGGGAATTTCTCTGAGCACCAGTGGTTTGTTACATGTCTCTAAATACCATCAGCCAATATCAACATGGAAAAATGGAAGCAGATGGGATAAGCAGGGACTCCTCTCTATTTGTTCAGTTGAAATGTATTTGGATAAGGCAGTTTTGGTCAGGACATGAGTGAAAACTAGGACTGGGTACTACATTTCTTCTTGAAAACCTGAAGATCCCAGGAGAAACACTATTACCAAAAGCAAGATGAAGAGACCTGCTCTACACCTCCTTGAATCTAATCCCATCTAAATCCTGGTGCGAAGAAAACAATGGGAGTTTGTCACTATTAGGGCTTAAATCTCCACTTGCTGACATTAAAAGCCAGGAAGAAAGTTTTTGACATAACCTCTGAACTCCAAAGGGCTAAAGTTCAACTTGGATCAAAGAGTGGTCTATAAAGAGCTCCATGCTACATAAGAAGGGTAACATAAGGATGCCACATACAAATTGCATTGCCTCTCAGGAATGCCTTGTTTTCTGTTATTTCTTTTGTCCTCAAATAGCAGATCCAGAGTCCCAAAGCAGAATGTAGCATTAAAATACTAACAAAGACATTGCCAATTCCAACTTAATGGCCGGTGCAGAAATCCCCTCCAGTCTCAGGCAGGATTTGAAAGGGATTGTAAATGAAGTGGTGCCTACAAGAGTGGGAAGTCCCAGAGCTCACAATTGCCTTTTCTTATTTACAGAAATATATAATAGATGGGAAGCAATGGGAAGCTCTGATCAAATAGCTGGTCTGTTTCCTCAGACCAGAAAAAGCTGTGTTGTGCCGCACAGTTTATAGTACCTACTATTATTGCTACATACATAACAATTTTCTAAAAAGAGAAACTATAACTCCATTAGGTTTATGTAGCCAATCTCTACCAGCACCAAGTTCCAGAAGTGTTTCATGCCTTTGGACCACTGAGATCATCTTGCCCCTTAGAGCTGGTGGAAGCCCCAGAGAGGTCCCTATGTCAGTATGATCAAACCTCAAAAAGATGCATACTCCCTCCCCCAAAGTCTCTGGGATCAAATTAACTCTGACTTGTCATAATTAACTTAGTCACCCAAGCACATGGTGTGAGGGCAAAGTGACTGGGTGGGCAAATGGATATGGCAGCTCCAATTGTGTTGCTTGCAGTGTCACCCAAATCCTCTCTCTAATCGACCCCGTAACTCAACTGCTAGCTTCTTCTGCACCCTGTGTGAAAAGCAGGGAGGATGTGCAGAACACAAGTGTAAGATCCTTCTCTCAGATCCAACAGCCAAAATGAACAAGTGGACTGTAACTGAGTGACTGAAATTGTGTTGAGTTTGGGTACTTGTTTAAAAAACTGTGAAACCTAAATGTGGATAGAGAGCTTTAGAAAGCTTCATTTCTGTGTTTCAGGGATTGTTAAAACATTGTTAATAGGTTCTCAGCATCGTCGAGAAACCCCAGTGACTGGAGAAGTCTCCCAGCATGGAAGGGGCTGTAAAAATAGGGTTGGCTGCCACGATTATTTGTTCCTTAAGCTAAATGTTGCCTTTGAATCCAGGCCACACTTTTAATCTTGGAATGCTGCAGTCCCACCACTCCCAACAGGACAGAACACAAATCCAGATCAAAGCAGTGATGCTTTATGCTGCAACATCCATCTTCTCAGTATTTTACCAACCAGCAGTTTTAGAAGCAACCTTTTTAGATCACATGACTCCCTTGGAAATGTGCTCAACAAAACGAATTACTGAAAGAGAAAGGAGGCTTGGATATTTGCACAGCAGAAGGATAACATGTGCATGTTTGTAGCTTTTCTGAGAATCAGGGTACTCTGCCTGCCAGGTGGCTCTACACGGGGCTGGCCAGGGCCCACCAGCACATACCAGCTCTGGTCCATGGCCAGCCTGCAGGATCCCAGCAGGTTATTGCTACATTACTGCACTGCACAGAGGTTCTGAGAAGGTTTATTAGTGCTAGCACTCATCCAGCTGTGTGTACTCTCGCCTCAGCATCATTGGCACTGTTTCAGTGCAGTCCTAAAAATCTCTCCAAAGACAGCTGACAGTGCACACACGGGCAATTTATACACTGTGTGATGTACACATTATGTTATTTATATAATACTGTAAAATCAAGTGAAATAAAACACAGTTTAATGTGCTATTATTTTAAAAATCTGCCTCAGAAAACCCAAAAGACAGATAATCCTCAAAATGAGGATTCAGAAAAGAGGCTACTGCAACGCTTTTAAACTAACCGTAGATACCATTCAAGCAATGTACTGGCATTGACAGGAGATCTTGCCCTCAGGTTGCCATCACCATGTGGCACCCTGCGGTTGGTGGCTCCGCATATCAGAGAGGGCTGTAAAAGGTCTTTTCAGAGTAAAAGAACATAATAGCACTGTCCTTACGGCAGATATAATCAGGTAAAGCTGCTATATGACTTTACATTTCCTTTTGAAACCAAGTAAGCCTTGTTTAATCTCATTTTAAAATTGTTGCAAATTCAGAAGTAACATTTCTTTTCAGGTGAAATGTGGCCAACAGCTGAAGCATTTACTTTGCCTAGTCTTTCCTTTATCCTTTGGTGGATAATTGTTCTAGGGAATTGGACATACTCATGCCTGAATTACTTAAAGAGAGGGGACACTGTCTGCTGCCTGTGCCAGGCATTGGACTAGAACTCTCATTCATTACCCCAAGAAATCAGTAAAGATTATCTGACCACGTTCCAAAAAGCAAGAATAAAGATGATAAAGCAAAAATTAATAATTTCTCCAAGAAAGGAAAAGAAAAGAAAGGACAAAGGACAAGGAAAACGAAAAAGTACAGACTACTTTTCCTGCATTGCTATTGCATTCATTCAGAAGGATGGAGCTTGCTCAACCTCTCCTGCTTGCAGCTCTCTTGGTTTCCTTTTCCATCTTGTTCCTGAACTTGACTAGTACAGCTAGACAGAGCTTTTGATTACCTAGTAAGAGACTCTTCATCAAGCTTGTAAACTCACTAGTGCCTCAACAACAAAGAAAGCGTCTGAGAGGGTCAAAGTGAAAAACCACGTAAAATTGCAGGAAGTAACTGAGGGCTCTGTTTACACATCTAACAGGTCAAATAACATTACCTGAAAGATGCGCAGATTCAGCTATAGAAAATAAGGCAATATTAGAAAAAGACGTCATCCATACTGATGCCGCCTTTGTTTATACAATATTATTGATATTCCACATTTAAATACTGTAGAAACAGCTGTGGCAGACACAGATGAGTCTGTTTACCGTAAAAATCAGCAGAATGCAATGAAAATTGCAGTAGTAGGGGATTCATGAAAGCCTGGAATGTCCAAGAGATAGAGGGTGCAGAAAGCCTGGTGGCTTCTCAGAGCAGGCTAGACTGGGCTCCGCTTTTCTGCCTGAGAAATTTCCAGCAAGCATGCAGATGAATGTGTCTCAGGTACACAGAGCAGCCTGGAGGAATCATGCCTGAGCCAAAGTCCCCAGCTTCCCACCGGGCAGGTGCTCCATGCATGCCCAAAAGCCACTGGCCTGGGACCAGCCTCCTGGCCAGGCTGCTGGGAGTGTTGGAGATGTGGGCAGGTTCCTCTGCTCCCACACAGGTAGGCTTCCAAGAGGGGAAATGAGGCTTAGCTGGGAAACTCAGAGGCCTGGTAGTGCCAGATTAGACAAACCTCTGTCATGAGTGGTTAGAGCTCACCCCTCTGGGAAACATGGGAACAGGCTGGGATAGTGACTGAATAATTTTTCAGTGAAAGGCCACACAAGCTATCTGAGAGGAACCTGGAGCTCCTCCTGTACAGCATTTCCGCCATGTCTTTCATTTACAATTGGCTGAAAATGAAGTTAGGCTCAGAGCACTCATTTACCATGTTCAGTTCCCCCCCCATCTAGGTTTTGGCATGAAGAAGTGTATAGGGTGGGTGGGTGCCATTTTACGACATATTTTGTGCTCTGCATTCACAAACAGTCTCCTGATGCCTTGCAGACCAGAGAAACACTGAACTAGATGGTGCTTTGAGGTCCCTTTCCAACTTGCTTTTTACAAGCCTATCAATCTGTCAGAGCTGCTCTAGTGCTTCATTTATTAATGCAGAGTGCAGACTTTTGGCCAGGGTCAATGCCCCACCGTTTCAAGAGCTGCAGAAACACCTGGCGACTAATGGGGTCAAACCTTGCACCCTCCCTATTAGTATTAACCAATTTGGCAAGGCACACTGGCAGCCTCATGGTGTGACAGCCCTGTCCCATCCCGGACCTACTGGAGACAGGCATCCTGCTTGGGAGCTTGTGCAAAGAAGATGCTCCCAGACAGAGTGGGAGGCAGCAGTCAGCAGTTTTCATCCTGCAATAATGCTTTCATCATGCCCACATCCAGAACTGATCATCAAGTTTGAATCCAGAAGAAAAACCCTCCTTTTGGAATTAAGCCTCTGCTTCTCAATATAACTTGCTACAAGCTTGCGGTGCATCTCTAACACCTCATTTCCTACTAGGCCATGAAGGCTTCTATCACCTTTCCTGCTCTGCCTTGCTTTGGAGAAGCCACAGAGCAAAAGGGCAGTGGAGCATCAGCTCCTCACTTGCCCTGTAAAATGGGCTCAAGAGCCAGATGTGCTGTGGACAGTTTGCACTTCCTTCCCCTATTGCACTTCGTGTGTTTCCTGGTGACCCTGCTGATAGGGATGGGAACAGGTTTCCAGGCTTCACATTCGCTTCCAAGCAGCTTCAAAGGACTGTATTGTACAAAAGAGAGCCTCTCCCCTCCTAATCCTGTATGATTTTGTCTCCCGTTCTTGGCACAACTTAGTGTTTTGAAAATTTATTAATAAAATATCAATTAGGTCATTTGCGTCTCTGATGTCTGAAGCACTTACAGCAAGCTATCCCCTATAAACTCAAAATAGGCAGCCTTCCATTGCTTGAGTGGATGAAGTAACTGAGCAGAGGAGTTATATTAAAGCCAGACACATTCAGTATTTAATGCCAATTAGGTCCTACTGACAAGGGAAGGATAGCCTGGAGATCTGGCTTGTGTCATGCCCTTCCCTTATCCCTTTTTGACAAGATGAAGGTGGAATGACCTCAGATAAAGGCATTGCTCTGCTGTTACTTTTGCTATAGTTGGCACATCATATTTTTTTGGTTATTGATGGCTCACAGCTTTCATGTGTTGCAATCAAGGAGTTTTAAGGCTTTTCCCACCATCAGTATTGAATACAGCTTCCAGCTATCCCTTGCTATTTAATTCCAGATGGATCAAATCTCTAGTACCGCCTGCAGGCACATTACCAGCTAATGAGTTGCACTGCTCTGAGATCATCGCTACAAACATTATTTCCTTGGTAAATATTTTTGGTTCAGACCTGAGAAACGGCAGAGGTACATGCAGTTGAGATTTATAACCTGGCAAGAGTCTTGAAAGTTGATTTGCAAATAACAATGGTTACATTTGTATTCTTTGTTTACAGTTTTTTTCCTGCAAATATATTGAGGCTTAATTCAAACAATCAGCCTCACCACAATGCTGGCAAATTCCCATGCTGACCGCACAGAGATGCACGTCTCAAGGACCTTTATTACTTTCCCTGTTACGGTATCTCAGCCCTTCGCACTCACAAATGCTCCAATCCTAGCAACCACTCTGGCAAAGAAGTGAAATTGTTTCTCTTTTACAGTTGCAAACGCTGATGAAATAAAAAGGAACTGAAGTGCCAGAAACAGAGCCTAAAAATGCATTCAAATATGCAGTGGGTTTTTTTTTTTAGAGGTAACTACATCCAGCTCGGGTCTGGATACAGCTCTCAGCTTCCTCCCCATCATGAGACCTGCAGCATTAGCACAATGCTAGAAACTTGGTGGGGAGAGCACATGGGCCCTTTAGCCACCCTTGCCCATAACCTGCACCTGCTTTTTGTGCCCATTCAGACCGTTTTGGAGCTCCTATCTGAAAAGAGTCTGCTTCTCCAGCTCTGTTGAAAAGCTGAACTCCCGGCCCAGTCCTCAGAGGCCTTTAAATACCTCATGAAACAACTGATAGCTTGCCCATGATTGATCAGAAGGATTGGGACAGAAGTAAGAGCCCAGTCTTCAGTCTGACCATACCCTGCTGGCAGCCTTGCATTGGCTTCAAGCCAAAGGAAGAACACCCCCTTCAATGTACATTTTTGTTATTATGCAACGCTATCTACAGTTTGGGTAAGACCTTGTTTCTTTTTTACCCCTGGAGATGTTCAAGGCAAGGTTGGATGGGGCCCTGGGCAGCCTGATCTGGTGGGTGGCAACCCTGCACATGGCAGGGGGTTGGAGCTAGATGATCTTTAAGGTCCCTTCCAACCTGAGCTATTCTATGACTCTATGATAAGTTGTCTCAGTGGAATCACTAGGGCAGGTTTCAGCCTCAGTTAACACGGAATCACTTCAGCAATGCTGTTATTCTGATTCTAATCTGAAGACACATCTTGTGTTTGTGTGGCATTACATCAGATTAACACAGCTTTTCCGAGATCAGTTGCCAGCCCAAAATAACCAATCCAGAACAGTGGCAGGATGTTGTCAAAAACAAGCTAAGAAAAAAGAAGTAAATAATTATGAAAACTGATTTGAATACACTAAACAATAAGAAACATACTCCATTAAAAACTTCATATGAAACAGGTTTAATTGAATGCATGCATGGGAAAGTGCCAACTTTCATGTAATTATAACATATACAGTAAGAACTAGATCGTCTCAGAGACTAGAACAAGCAAAATGGGATGAAAATGCCTCACAGAAATTCATATGCGTAGGAATTGGGCTTGAAGATTGTGCCTTGAATGCACAGCCCATCACTGGGAACCAATGAAGCTCTGCAGCTTTCAGACACAGGATGTCTCAGAGTCACCATTGCAACACTGACAGAGGAAAGCAGAAGTCTGAAGAAAGAGAAAATTGAAGAGGTATTTCCACATGAAGAAAGCAATACTAGTTCCAGAAAGCAGGGTCGAATGAGACCTTGTCTGCATATCTGGTCATCCACAATCCAGTATAGACAAGAGCTACAAGGATGCTCAGGAAATTGGAGAGTTTACTGGGAGATAGAACTAAAGTAGCCAGCTTAGTTTGTATAGGTTAACAAAACAGAGGTAAACAGACAGCATGGTTATTCCTTCCAAAAGTACTGGATGCTCTTGGGCAGAAACCACATAAGAGGAAGAGTCAAAGAGCAATGCTGCTACAAGAGCTAACATGCATAAATATATTTTTACTAGAAATGAGAAGGAATAGCGTTCAAGATCGGGCATTCCAAATGTAGCAAAATTGGAAAATAAACGTACTTTTAGATTGAGCTTAATGTGTATGAGCAAATACCGAGGTTACAGTACACAAGCCTCTGATAGTAGGAAAATGGAATGGATGAGTCATTTGACCCCACCACCACTGTGCTCCTATCCCATTTTCACATCATGCCTTTGAAACACCAAATGTTGCTACTGCAACAGGCTTCACCACATCAAAGCCATCAGCACTTCCTTATCCATAGAAAATTAACATATTTGAGGTTTCAGATTGCATCTCTGGGGACTTCCCATCCAACAAAAATGTTAATTCTTATGACTTTTCCTTCCTCTTAGTTCCTTTCGTCGTTTCGTTTTTGCCTCAAGATTAAAGAAGAATCTAAAATATCTACATTTCCCATAGGACAGATTCAGCATTTTCAGATGTCTCTCATTAATGGCTGTGTGTACCAGCACAGCTCTGAATACTCCCAATAGTCCTTGGCAGGAACGATAATAGGCTCTACCTGGCAGCTCTAGATTTGCCCAGGATTGGGACAACAGAAAAAGATCCTTCTGCTTCCATCTTATCTAACCCTGCAGAACGCAAGGCACCTCCCAGTGCACTCTTTACTCCATCAGCAGCATCAGCTAGGGAGGAAGTCTGGTATAACTACGTTTTCTGGAAGGAGTTAGTCAACATGACCATTTTGAGTGGAATTTATCTCCTCTAACCCATCACAGTACAGCTCCTTGAGAAGCTCAGCTCTGTTCCAGCAGAGCTACACAGCAGCTAGGAGTCACTCGAGCGGTGACACTGGAAAACTGCAACCTTTCATGAGACAGTGCTCACTTTCAAGTCCAATTCCATGCTAGCGGCAGGAAGGACAGACCTGGGTGCTTAAGTTGTGGCACCTGTCAGGAGTTGGAAACCACCACTTTGGCAAACAGGTCTTTTCTTGGCTGCTTTTACCCCCTTGTCCTCAGTCAAGAATGAGCTCGACCATAGCAGAGCTGAATGCTCTCTAAGCCTTCACATCAAATGCCAAGTCCTTTTCATCACTTCTCCCCCACCCACCAGGTGCCAACGCCTGCCTACTGCAAAGGAAATATCCCCTGGAACGGATCCACATTCCAGCATTATGGGGCTGCTGGGAGTATTCTGGGATTATGATGGGATTATTTCACTTCTAGCTATTTTATTAAATGTCATGTGACTGCCAAGGAAACCCTGAGGAACAGAATAATACTGGCCTGCAGTCTTAAATTTCACCTGGATCTGAGTCAATTGCTGTAATATGCAAATAAGGCAGGCAATGGATGAAAACCGTTAGACCTAAACCTGGGATATTCTGAATAAGCTACATCTCCCTCATCCAACAGAGAGTCTGCTTACTCAGCATTTTCATTAACAGAACAACGCCTCCTCCTGCACCCCTGCTTTCAGCAGGTTTTTCAGTTTTCAATGCAGATCAGTCCTGGCATTGCATGCCTACTTGCTGCCACTGTCCCTGCTCCCCGTTCCCTCTCCCTCATTCCTATGAGGTGACCCCTCTGCAAGCCTGCACTGCATCGCATGGGGGATTTGGCCCCCAGTGGCTGAGCAGCACAGAAAGCAGGAGCTGGTTTTCTGCATGCCCAAGGCAGGACAGAAGTGCTTCCTAGCTCTGCAGGTGGATTTAGCAACTGGAAGGGATTAAATCTTGTTAATAACATTTGGCCCCAACCTGGCATATTCCCAGCAGCATCCCATCCTCCCTCCCTGCCCTGCTCTCCTGCTGCTGAGTCCCAGCACAGTGCCAGGCTTCCTGGCTGCAGACCCCTGCACACCTGGATGGGTGCTGCCACCTATGGAGTAGGTAAATCCTGCTGCCAGTCCATAAAGAGCAGTGCATTACACATATGCAGAGAGCAGAAGTCTGAAGTTAACAAGCCTGCAGAAAGTGTGCTGTGCCACAGAATTACTGCTCCCTGCGTGCAGGAGGCAGCTGCTCTCTTCACCAGATGACTATCCCTCCTGGGATGCTTTGGTCTTGAGAAAACTCAAACCAGACCCTATAAATCCACCACCCTGGCCAGCCAGGCAGCCTCCCTTGTGCTGCAAATTGCTGCCACACGTGCAGGGAAGGTGGGGAAGTAGGCAGGGTGGAAATGGATTTGGCATCGCTTCCATCTCCAATGAGTTTCTGAGCCAGCTGGCAACAGTATCATTAATTATTCAGTATTATTAAATATTTTCTTCATGGCCATGTACAACAATTACATTCTGTACTTCATGTCAGTATTTCACCTTTTCTCACAGTACTGAAAGGGACTTTGAGAAACCACCTGATCTTTTCTCTCGCCCAGGGCAGGACCAGCTTTATCTAAAGCCTTGCTGACACATGTCACATTACTTTGTCACATCCAATTCCAGTTCTCAGGGCCTGTCCTTCCAAGTTTTTGACCTGCATAAAGTCATGCAAAGGCAATTGTGGCTTCTACCAAGGCTTAGGCAGTCTACATCCACAGGCAGGGCAACAGCAGATGTGACAGCAGCTGAAATGTCTGGCAGCCCCCAGAAGCACGTCGTCCACACCTCACCTGGTTCAAGGACTGCAAGAGCTGTGCCCCCGGTGGCTCAGCTACCGGGAACCCCCAAAAATTCAACTCCTCCTAAGAAAAATCATGAATTTGGATAGGCACAATCAAATTGCATTAAGGTAAATCTGCTTAGGGAAGAATGGGGCTGCAGGAATTCTGTAGTTGCAGACAGATGTGCACCCTGAGGCAGCTGTGCATTCTGAGCCAGATGTTCATCCCGGCCCACACGTGCACCCTGAGACAGCTGCATGCCATGTAGAGAGCTGTGTGCCATGTGAACAGCCTGCAGATGACTGTGCTCCATGGAGACAGCTGTGCTCCCTGCAGACAGCTGGGCCACAGCAAAGGCTCCTGCTCACCACCACCTCTGTGTGCCAGCAAACGGGTCTGCCTGGCAAGCAGCTCTGCACCTTGTTTCTATCAGGATGATCCAGGCTAGGAAGGATTATCAGACAGCGTAAGAGAGACAGCATGAGCTCGGCTTGATGGGCACAGTTTAAGAAGCAGTCTCAGAAATGGCTCTGGCTGTAGATCAGGGAGAATTGTGATATCTGGCAGAGAAAACAGTTATCTTTATCTTGCTTTCTGACTCAGCTTGTTCTGTGCTTGGCTGCCAGGGAAGCCTTGTATGTATTGTCAGGCAGTAACAGTGGTGCTGCTGGAGCTCAGGCTGGGGCCAGCACCTGTAACTGCACTCACAGTCACCCTCTGAGGCAATAATCTGTGCGATCTCAGCTCAGCCTTAACATCAGTCTTAGAAGCTGTCATGGTCCGGGCAAATGAAAGAATACAGACCCAACAGCTTGCTAGCCAAGATAACAGCCCAGGTGATGTTCACTTGAACCTGTTTTCCTCCTGATCTTTCAGGGTTTTTTTAGCCCCCTTAGGATCTTGAAAACACCATTTGCTAATGCAATCACTGACTCACTGCAAGCATCTCTGTTGCTGAACAGATGTAAGGAAATGGCTTGCACAGAAGAGCCACAGAGAATCACATGAGCCAAATGTGCACTGGGCTCATGGCCCTGAGCTAGCCAAACTGGAGACTGTGTGGTTGAGAGACTTTTAAAGGAAAGATTTGCGTTCACTATAAAATAGCAAGCAGATATCCTCTGAGATGAAACCTAGGATTTAGTTACTCCCCATAGATGGATGGCAAGAGAAAAAGCCAGCAACAATCTTGAGGAGCCATAAATATTCCTATTCAGTGAAGTAAGCAAGGAGGGATACATAGATGTGTGAAGGTTTAACTGGAAATGCATGCATCTCCTGCATGGCCAGTAATACCTAAAGCATGTCTGTCCCCTGCCACACGTGCTCTGGAAGGGAGCGATGTTGCAGGGCTCCTACAGCTCCTGAGGATGAGGTCAGTGGGAGCCTGCCCTGGCTGCCTGGCAGCTTCTGCAGGGATGCTTGGCTGCAGGCAAACCATCACACTGGGCCAGCTGCAGATGGTCTGTCAGTCGAGCCTGCCATTGCTGGAGTTGCATAGAGTCTGAGGTCCCTTGATTCCACAAAGAATTCAACTAGTAATTCCACACACACCCCTACCACCCAAGTAATTTCTAGTCCTTTGCATTGCAAAGGAAAATCTTAAAAAATATGAAAAGGTACCAGCAGAGGAAATGGAACTAGATGATCATTAAGGTCCCTTCCAAACCAAACCATTCAATTCTATAAGAACATTTAACAAAATAAAGCAAAATTTTTCCTATTTTTTCCATATTTTCAGGTGAAAGCAGCTAAACTTCTGAAAAGAGTTTTCCTTAAAATTAACCCTAAGATGGCATCCAGGATGAAAGTTTTCAGAGTTGTTAGAATTTGGGAGAATTGTGAGCAATGGAGTGGTTCCCCTGCAGTGGCACACTGATGCCCCTGGCTCTTCTCATACAATGTGGCAACAACAGCAGAAAAAGGACCTGTATCATTTTTGGATCAAAGCAGTTTGCATTCCTGTGGTGTGATGTTGCTGGTACACGTATCTACTCCTCAGATAGCCTCAGATGGTCAGGGACCTTCCCCAAGGCTCCACCTGCACCTGTGGGTGCAGCAGGGTCTCACAGCTCCTGCTGCCCTCCTGCACAAGCAGCGGGAAGCCTGCAGGAAGGGTTGGAGAAGCACTGGGAATGCTCAAATGTGTTTGGGCTGCCACTAGTCCCTTGAACAGGCGCTTGACTAAGTTACTGACATGCCCTTGGGAAATACTGTCTTCAGCTGCATTACAAACTGTACCTGAATTTGCTGTTTGCAGCTTTGTAGTGCACATCATGCATTATTTTACAAATTAAGATCTGTCTGCTTTTTTAATAGACCCTTCTCACAGTTATGCTCATGCAAATCTGGAGTAGCCCTTCTAATGACACTTAAATTACTCTCAGTTTACACAGTGGGATCAAAATTTATTCCGCAAGGTTTTGCACTGGATCCAGTTACAAATGATAGAAATGCTGAGTGCAAGAAAAAAAAATCCATTAGTTTTACAAACAGAGGCCTTTTTAATGGGAAATAAGTCGAGTTCTAGATTATTTATTAGGAATGCTTTTAGGTGTAGTCAAAGTTTTATTGTACTGGCAGTAAAGGGATTCAAACACAACATGAAAAAGGACTGTGAGCCTAAGAGAAAACTGTAACATTAACAATAAATTAGACTGTTTAATGTGAGAAAGCTTAATGATATTGGAATCCTTCCCTGCACACTTTTGAAAAAAATCACACTGGATGACAAATCTCCACCCACCTGCTGTGTGTAAACAGACAGAAGGAATGTGGGGAAAACATGCATAGGAATGACAAGGAGACCTGACATATGAGGATAACAAGGGTTTACAGAAGGGAAGCCTATTGCAAGAAACATAGATTGGTAGAAAACTTCAAACAGGGTGAGTTCTTCCAGGCCCACCACAGACTGTGAGGCTGTGTTATGGTACCCAGATGACCTAAGAAGCCGCTTCTGATATTCAAAGTCAATGACTAAAAATCACTCAGTATTCCTCCCACAACCACGTAGCTTCAGTTTTTTAGTTCCTTTTCACTCTCTGGTGATGGTCAGCTTTTCATTGCCAGCGCTCACAGTGAGATGTTTCCACGCTGGTTTCCCATGCAGAGATCTTCTACAGAAGTATGAGCCTACCATTGCAGAAATAAAACAGAAAGGATGGTGGTTCTCACAGAATGGCTTGGGTTGGAAGGAACCTCAAAGATCATCAAGTTCCAACCCCCGCCACAGGCAGGGCTGCCAACCGCTAGGTCAAGCACTAGGTCAGGTTGTGCAAGGCCCCATCCAACCTGGCCTTGAACACCTCCAGGAATGGGGCATCCACAACTTCTCTGGGCAGCCCGTGCCAGTGCCTCACCACCATCTCAGTGCACCGAACTCCTTCTGGTTTGGTACAGACCACCCTTCATGGACTCAGCATCCCCAAAAACCCCTTTCAGTCGACCTGGCCTTTAGACAAATTCACTGTTCAAATACTCTGCATTTTTTTGGGCTGATACACAAACCGACTTGTAGATGAATCCAAAGCTTGAACGAAGGGAGGAAGAAATCAGGACTTCAGGAAGCTTCAAGTGAGAGCTGGCAGACTGATGGCAGGATGCCTCTTAAGAGTTTAAAACATGAATGTCTGAAACTTCCAGGAAACAAACAAAAATTCCGACCCAGTTTGAGAAGCTATACCGCATGTAACCTCTCTGACAGCTGAGCACCCTCTGTGGCACTCTGAGATGTCCTGGGAGCACTGCCAGACTCGATGGCTCGCAGCTGGTGCTCTTGGGACTAAGTCACACATGGTGAGAGTGAGCGGAGAGCCTGCGGGTCTGTCCAAGGACTGCTTTGTCCCATTTTCTGTTTGCAGTTTGGCAGCCTGTTTCCCTGAGTGTGAAGGAGAATGGTGGGCTGCTGTGAACGGTGCATCTTGATGTTTTGGGCCTCCTGCCCTCAGTCAAGAAAAGTGAGCTAGCAGAAGAGCAGGCAAGCACTCAGCTGCTCCCAAGTTGTGTCAAAATCAGTGCTGTGTGAAGTATTTGGAATGTTGCAAGGACAAAAAACTCTCTCTCCCACCAAGAAGATGGTGCTGGAAGATATATTCCATCTTCCAGATCTGGGATAAGCATTATATTTGGTATATACTCTACATGAGAAGATGCTAAAAATGTGTGCTTTTGAAAGGTGTAAGGTTTACAAGTTTTCCCAGAAATTAAGCCAGAAATATTCAGAGTTGTCACAAATCCATGGAAATCAGACACCCAACGGTATTTTAATGCTTTTAAGCTCTAAACACAGATAGGAGGGTCCCTTAAAGCTTTCTCATTTACTCACCCAAATTTTTTCTGTAAGCATAATGAGTTTGGAGAGGAAATATTTTGTTTTCCTGCTAAATTCCAGGAATCCTATTTTAATGGGCATTTTTCAATTCGACCCAATATACATCACTGTTAGTGTGGCCTCTGTAATCTAGTTAAGCAATCTAGTACCTGACATGATGGATGGAAAGCAGCAATATTGTATTTACTTTCCCACTGAAGGGTAAGGACCAGACTTTGCTTGCACTCCCAGCACTGTAAATCCAGACTGCCCCTTTGCTATTTTCCTATTGCTGTACTTGAGAGTGGCATTTGGCCCTAAAGGTTAACCAGTGCCAAAGGCAAATCATTTGCTTTGCTAATGAACCAGCGATCTCCCCTTTTTCACAGCAAGCACTTCATTACCCTTGCAGATAGCTGCATTTTTGTAGAGAAAGAAAATATAATTAAGCAGTGAGACAGGAGTCCTGCCCCAGAATAGCTTGGTGCTTTTCATAAAGTTACCTGGATCTGAAATGCTTTTAATTGGATTATCCCAATATTGGGTGCCATGTAGATAAGAGGCCTCTGCGTAAGATCAGGGTGAAGTCAGAAAGTTTCCTAACAAAGATCACTTGGTGTTTGAAAGCAATGTGTGTGAATATATATATAGCTTTCTCTGTACACATAGAAAAGACTGCTTTGGGGTATCATTCATCAAAACAAATTTAGCTGAAATATTTTTTCTGGAAACTTCCTTTTTTTTTCTGTTTTTTTCACCTTTGCTTTATATATTACTTTTCCATCCAAAGAAATGTACACATGCAAACAAAAAAAAGGACCCCTCTCAATTCTCCTGATGAAATATATCTCCTAGTTTGTTGGGCAAGCTATATCCCAATACACTCTGCTAAATCCAAGGCAGAGCTATTCTCAAATACATTTTTAAGACATAATATTTGGCAGTAAAGATCTCTTTTAGACACACAAGACAGTCTGAGTTTCACTGAAGTCTAAGATTGCTTACCACACATGGTATTAAAATCTGAATAATATTTATGGCCAAACATAGCCGAGAGCTCCATGCTCCAAATCCCTTTTGGGAAGCATCTTAGCTTAAGTGTCTAATCGTCATGAATTCCTTAGCCCTCAAAAACCTTCACACTGCCCTTGCCAGAGCTGACTGCTTTCCAGTGCACTGTGAAATAAGCCCATCTTTCATCAAATATGCTTTCAGTGTACACTCCTTATTCTTTAATGAAAGAACTCTTAACTAAGAGAATGTTTTTTCCTCAATGTGGAAAAAATCTAGAAGGTGATTTTAGCATTTTATTTAGGGGAGAAACTCCAAAATGAAACATTTCAGAAGTAGAGAACCTTTTTAAGTGATATCACTTCAGGTAAAGACTAATTATTGTTTTTGAAAATCCTTCAATTTTAAACAGACAAAAGTACTTTAAGAATCAAAAATCAAAAGCAAAATTAAATGATTCGAATCTTTCCACACACACTGCTTAAGCAATCCAGAATGTGTCTTTGTTTCATTTTTAGAGTAGAAATGTTTCTGACATCCCATGCTGAGTTTTCTGTAAGACTCAAAAGCCAGACCCTCTCCCGTTCACAGACTTTGATCAAACTGTGTATGGTTTCCGATGAACAAAATCTAGCTGCTGGCACTCAGTCACCAAGAATGCTCGGATGACACACGGTAATACTAGAAGTTATTTCCTTGAACTATTTTTTTCTCTGCTAACATTAGGTATTTTCCTTAAAGACAATCTCTTAATGGAATGCATGTTTGCCCAATTTCATATGTTTAAAAGGGCAAAATGCATCTCATTTTCTTACCAACAAAACACTGCCTTTCATTCACTTCATCTTGGTTGTTTTTGTAGAATAAAAAACACCATGGATTCTTTCCTTTCCTCTCCTACCTGCCGTGTTCACAGGGTGGGATTGGTCTCTGCGTGCTGCTCCAGGAGCCCTGGCAGCCTCTGCATGGCAGCGGCCCCAGGCACTCCCAGCCCTCCTGGGGCTGCCTGGGGGCAGCACTCCAGCATCAGGTGTGTGGGTACTGGGGTAGCAGCAGCTCATCCTGCTCCAAGCATTTTGCATGCTCAAGATGGTGAGCACTATTTCTGGCAAGAGTTTAAATGAAAAAAAAAGCATTGCAATGCCAATGTGAGTTACCTTTGTGCTGCAGTCTGCTCACGTGCACAAAGCAAAACAGGAAGAATTCTCTGCTCTCAGCTCCAGTGCAGGGCAGCCTCTGTCTTTTTGGCTTTCTTCAGGCCACCAGCCAAGGCTCAAGTCCTGAGCCACATCCTTGCTACAATCACTATCAGCTTCTCTCATATACTCTGTGCTCACCTATGTTACACCCACACAGGAGGGCTGACGGCATCTCGATCTAACACAGCAGCACTGAGCAGATGTACTAGGCAATTTCCCCAGGCATTAGAAAACACTGTAAATGTTTTAGAGCTCAGGTGGCAATCTCTGGTACAGTCAGTGCACTCCTTTAGCACAGCTACCAGTGTTCCTGGCACTGCTCTGCCCATGGGACCCTTTGTGACGTCACCAAGATGCGCAAGTCACCCCGCTGTCACCCTGTGCAGGAGGCATTGCCAGGCCTGCAGCTATGCTGTCTCCTGGGGTTTCGTGTGGCCACCTCCAGCCCAAAAACACAGTTTGGGGAGCTCAGCTGGCAGACCAGGGGCATGTCTGCAGCCCACGTGTGCACGTTCAGTCTCTGCTGCTGATTGCTTGTCTGGTAGCATCATACTGTACGTGCTGGCCTTCATCCAGCAACGTACTTAACCACATGCCTAACTTTAAGTACACAAGCAACTATTGCTTGTATTACAATTCTAGGCTAAGCACATGCCTTAGTGCTTTGCTGAACAAGAACCACAGGCAATACTTAGGACACTTTCATATTTGCCCTCTGCTCTATCCACTGTGACCCCTGCCTGAGATGCTGGAACGTGTTCATCAGCTCTGGACAACTGAAGCTTTCAGAAAGATCATGCAAGGGCTGTATGTGCCCAATGGATGAAAGCCTCTTATTTACGCCTTGGAAACAATCTCTTGGAGTTCATTTCCTGGAAAGGTCAGGCGTGGATATGAATTTTTTAAGTCAGGTCTATCACCTGGTAGGGTTTATACCTCCTGATCGACCTAACTCTTGAGTAACATTTTCCAGGTTGAAATAAAATTATTCTCTGCAAAGAATTTTCCACGCCGAATGACATTCCTGCAGCCACCACACCAAAAGCAATTGACATGTCCTGGCCATCATCAACAGAAGGATCCTGGTGACCCACTCTTTAATGGTGAGGCTGCGAGCAGGACAGAATTTTAATTACAATTCCACATTTGTGACAGCTTCCAGACTTCATGTTGCAAAATATTTCTTAGCCATAACTCGTTTTATCTTCTTGTCATCCTTGGGAAAGCAAAGCCATTTGGCTCTGTGCTTGGGTTAGTATTGCTCTTCTCTGAGGAGACCCACCCACACGAATCTGCTGCAAATTGCACCCTCATGAGCAGCGCTTGGCTGAGGGCTCTGAAGTCCTCCAAACACCAGGAGAGGCCTGACACAAGACAGGGAATCAGGATTTGTTACTATCTACCTCCAGCATGCTCTGCCCCTGCCAGTTGCCATCTCCAGGCTCCCACTGGGGGGTGAGAGAGCAACTGAACAACCTTTCACTCCCCAGAGCATTTCCCAGCAAAGACTGGCCAAGGGGATGGGACATGCCATCCGCCCTCCTTCCTGGCAGGGCAGTAGAAGGGATCACATGTTGATCTTGGCTCTCAGCAAGACAACTCCCAGATGAATCCAGCTATGGGATGGAAACTGTTAGACCAACGCAGCCCCAGCATGAGATTGCACAGACCTAGTCCAGCTGCTCACAGCCCTTTGTCTCACTGTCAGCCCTGTAAGTACTACTGGGCTCCTGAGCATCAGGGTTTTGCCTTCCTACCTTATCCCAAGCAGCCCAATATCTCTGTTCCCAAGCTAGCTGGTGGACTCTCCATCACCAGTTTTTTCTCTTCTATCCAGAGGTGGTGAAGAGCCTGCTACAAAAGCATATTCAGTGCTTTGCATACGCATAGCATATTCAGGCCCTTCCCTGTCTGAAGAAGGCAGGAAGTATGAAGAAAATAATTGCACTCAATGTGACAGCATCCACTGGGACACCAGTGCCTTTCCCTGCAGCATCTAATATCCCTAATGCAGACACTTTCTTCAGTGGTGTTTCTCAGACTGGTCCTTGTCTGCACCAAAATCCCAGTCCTGCACACATGAAAAATTCTGGATTTGTTTTAAAAGTAGAAATTTGTCAGGTGACTTCTTTAAAGGAAAAACTGTTTCTGTGTAGAGCAGCTACCCAAGTATTTGTACATGCATCTGTTTACGTGCGTGTATGTGTACATAGTACACTACAAAGATGTCACCAGAACTATTTTCATACACGCTTAAACCAAGTGCAGCCCTCAGTCCATAGCAGCCCTGCAGCCTCGAGGTGTGAGTGCAATATGCACAGGCACAGCTGGGACACGCCAGATGAGGGGCTGCTATTAGGGAGTCACCATATGTGGTCCTCACCCAGGACCTTCTGACAAAACCAAGTTTATGTTCCCTCTTCAGGTGCCACTGGAATGTGAATTTACTGTAGTCACAATATAGTAAGATGCAGGTCATGGGCATGAGTGAGATCTCCTGAGAAAAGCCTATCTTCCCCAGGGGACAAA
>WBMW01003830.1:1383743-1400042 GCA_013396635.1 Penelope pileata | reverse complement strand
AAAAAAAAAAAAAAAGCGTCTATCCATGTGACATCTTGCATGAAAGCATGCCTTAACTCAGGAAACGTCATCCTGGTTCAATTTCAGGACAATACGAGCTATAGCGTAATGGATCTGTCTCTACGTATCTTCACAGCACATTTTGTGTGCACAGGTAGAGATACAGTTACAGACGTGGACAGAGGTACAGATATCTGTGATCTACATGGGCATCAATGTGTGTCCATCTCTACATACACGTACAAATAAATGGGAGGATACCACAGCAGGTCTGACCAGAATAAATCTCTCTTCTAGGAATCATTTGGACATTATCCACTGTCTAAATGAAGACAAAAGCAATTTATGCTCAGAATTCAGAAGTAGTATTCAGTCCTCAGGGGAAAAAATAAAAATAAAAACAAGATTTAATAGAATTCAAAGTGGCAGTGAGCATGCAGAAATGAATGATACTGTCCCCCCAGATCTTTCGGCCACACCTGCTCTCAATACCACCAGAGGTGTCTCAGCTCTCCCTTCGTGCTCCTAGCTGCTCAGGACACGAGCCTGCCTCAGCTCCAGCTGGATAGAGGCAGGGCTTGGCTGAGCTTTCTGCTCTGCAGTTTGCAAAGAGCTCTGGCGATCCTGGCATTTGCTACCATGCCTGCTTTCCTGCCAGTTGCCCCCAGGCCTGTCACATGCCCTCCCTGCAGCAAAGCAGAGCAGCTGCAGCCCCTTTCCCTGCAAATGGGTTCTCCAGGCCTGCTCCAAGGTGCGAGGACCATCAGTCAGCCAAGAGCCACACACAGAGATGGAGAAGGCTCCAGAGTGGCCACAGCAGTGTGGGAGATGACTGTGAAAAGTGTGATTGCAGTTCTGATGCTCACTCCCTTTGTTTACCATCAATACAGAAATTAAATGAGGTGCAACAGCAAGACATCATAAAAATACCAGTGCTGAGTCTCCTGATCTTTCTCCCAAGCAGGCATCTGGATTAGCATGCGTCTCTGCAGAGCACAGAGCCATGCTGCTCGTGCGTGGGGACTGGGTAATCCCAATACAACTAGCTAGTGACCAGGAATGATGAAGGAATTATTATAAAACATCTGCTCCCCTGCCGTGTGCTGCACACTATCTGTGCTCCATCTGGTTTGGCTGGACATAACTTTTGCTATAAATGTCTTGTGAATTGGTCCCTCTGGGATTCAGCTCAGTTTTAGAAGTATATGACAAGCGATGGAGGGAAAACAGATAAATAAATCCGCAGTGGTGATCGCATTCTATATTACCAGCACTTCTTCAGCTCTTTGGAGAGAAAACATTTCTCTGCTGAGTTACCTTCCTCAATCAAATTATTTCTTCTGCTTGGAGAACAAAGATTTATCTCAAATAATGTAAAAGGCCACTCTTCACTGTGCCTATAAACTGGATCATTCTTTTGGCAGCAACTGCTGCTAGGCTATTAACGTCACTGGTAACATGAGAAAAATTAATAGCGATCTCCTCAAAAAGGCTAAGAGGACTGTAGACATGGAAGTAAGTCAAGACATGGGTATGCATGATGATGTAATCTCATCTCCTGCAGTTCAGAATTTATGCTCCAGTGTTCCTGGTGCCTGAGCACAGAGGTTTGGCTCTGAGGATGACATGGGGAAAGCCCAGAGATGAAGGGGCAGGAAGCTGAAGCAGCCCTTGTTTCCCTACCACAGTAGGGCATCTGGCATGGGAGTTTTAGCAGCAACCAGTGTTCCTGCTTCTCAAAAATTGTGAAAATCCAATCCCTCTGTAAACTTCAAATTTGCCGAGTTCACCAGAATTGCCAGAAATTCACAACACTGCAGCATCCATGCAGAAGGGTCCAGCTCCTACCAGCCCTGTGCTCATCTCGTGCCACCATCTCATGCACACACCTCACAGTGCTGTCAGAAAGGGGTATTCAGGAGACCTACTTCAGGGGCTGACAGGAAAGGATTATCCCAGGGTGTCTGTGCTCTTCAGAAGTCAATTCCCCAGCTGCCTCTGGGCTGGAAGTCAGGCTGGCTCTGCTGAGCCCCCATCTGACACCAGCCATGGGGTGCAAGTGAAAGCACCAGCTGCCTGTGCTCTTGCATACACCAGAACTCCTCTGAATCAACTTTGCTTCTCTCTGCATTATCAGGAAACAGGAATGTGTGTGATTATGTCTGGCAAAATCTAGTGCTGGGGGAATAGTAAGGAGTAAGCAGTCTGGATTTGTGGCAGATAAGCACTGAGGAGCTGTGCTGATTAACCAATGTTTATCCAAGTTATTCCATCTTCTACAGTGAGCAAAACTAAGCTGCAAATCTCTTGAGCCCCCACTTCCTCCAGAGATTTCTGATTGGTCTGGAAATGCCATGAGAGGAACATAGTCTTGCCTAAAACCAAAAATGCAAATAAAATTGTTCTTCACTACACTACAAACTCAGACTTTACAATTTATAGACATGTGAGTGCTGGTTAGAGGACCCTGGTGTGTAAACACTAGCCTTGAATGTGTAAATAAGGAAAACAGTGATGAATGCTGTGAAAATGCACAGGAGGGAAGATGGGAAACTGAGCATTTTGAACCTTAGCTGACTTATAGGAGTAAACAAGAAGGGAAGAACCTTAGGCTCGCCAAATTCCCTGAGACACCTGGGCCAACATCCCAGCTCCAGTTATATTCAGAACCAGGTGCTGCTAAGGAAGAGAGAAATTGCCCGCTGGGGAAGTGCCTTACTAATTTCCTTTATTAGCAGTTGTCTGACAATATGTTTTTATAACTTTCCCTAAACTCTTGTTTTTGAAACTAAATTAATATCACTGTGACTACTCCCCTTAGCTTTGAGGAACCTCCTGTTTCACTGTGAACCTCACTAACCTCCAGGCACTAAAAGTCTCGTATTTATTTGCAACAGAGAAGCCATTCCCCTACTTACATCCAAATGCAGTGACTCAACTTCAAGCATCAGGAAACACAGCAACAGAAGCTCTGTGATGATCTGGCCTCAATATGGCCCTGGTATTTCTGTCTGGTTCTATAACATCTCTTGTTTATCTCTTCTGTAAAGCAAGTCCCAGTGTTTGCAGTATCTTCTTGCACAACGTGTTTTCCTGCTCTCTAATCACTCTTCCTGCCTTTAATCACACTTCTGATTCCAGAGCTTCCTTTTGGGATCAGGGTCCCCTGATACATACAGTAGCATGATGCTATTGATTGGATTACTCTCCCTCCTATCAACAGTGCTGAAAGGAGCAACGCAGCATGAGCCAAGCAGCCCTTTCTTGGTGCTGCACGGGTAGTATCTGCCTGATAGCACTACTTTCACCATAAGAAATACACTTCGACCTAAAACATTTCTGATGTAATTATGTGAGACAGGAGTGTGAACCCATGCAACAAGACACCTGGTACAGATAAAATTATAAATGCAGAGTGCATCCCCAGCTGTCTACTGGAATGAAGGCTCCAGTTAAAGGCTACATTTTTGCAAGAAGAAATCTTTGGAAATTGTTTGAGATATGTACTGCTTATGTGTCCTTTTGAAACAATGCAGTTGTGTGTAGACAGATCTCATGTTAGTAAAAGCTTAGCTTGTTTCTCTGCTTGAAAAAGGGAATGATGGGCAGAGGATTGGCTGCATGATTTTCACAGTTTGAAGTAGATTTTGTCTTGGACAAAGATGAACGTGAACTTGCCCCTTTCCTGCATCCACCCTCCCCCATATTCCTTTTTTGATTTTACTCACTTTTTTTGGAACAGCAAAAGTCAAAGCCTGAAACTTATCTGAAAGCTTTTATAAAAGCCCACTCTTTTTCCTTTCTCTTTACATGACTCCTCAAAAAATTGAACAGGGGAAAGACTTTTTACAAAACCAGCCAATACTTCCATGAAACATAATTGGCTTTTCCCTCTAGATTCAGTAGAATATTTCAAACAACCACAGAATCAGAGATTGGGGAGCTCCAGAATATTTCCTAATCATGCAACAAAGGAGATGAGTGGATCCCAGATCTCCTCCTCTCAATACTGTCTCTGCGCTGGTTATCCCTTACCCAAAATTCACCAGACACTGGGAACAGAGGTGGAGAGCACAGACTGCCAAAGCTGCACGGCTTCCCTTGCAAATCATCACAAACTTTGTCTTCTGGGGTGACCTTCTATAAATACATGAATAAGTAAAATGAAGTGTATTGCATGGGAAGAAAGAATAGTCTTAAATCCCAGAAGAATTTTGCATTAAGGTAAAATTCACACTTCCAGACTGGGAATGGCATGCTGAAATCAGGCAAAAAGGTTGACGTTAGAGGCTGGAAGCAGAATTTGCAATTCTGCCTTGACAGCAGCTTCTGCTATGGAAAGTGAAGTCCCTTTGAATGCTGGGGATGCTGCAGGCCACTGCCTCCTCTTGGGTGGCACAGTCTCCAGGTGTCCCTGCACAGACAGGCAGCCTTAAAGACCAGAAAAGAGATGGGACTGCAGAAAATGTGTATATCACCCACCGGTTCCTTGTGCTACCTATGTCCAGCACCAGCAAGAAATTCTTCCCATGTGCACACAGGGGACTGCTTTAAAGTCCCAGTGAAACATAACTGTGTCACCACCTGCTTGATTTCCCCAGGGTGTAAAATGATACACAGGCAGTACAGATTATTTCCATCTGCTGGGGCTGCAAGGGCAGGAGGCCTTTATGTTTTATTTATAAGCCTGTGTGCAGAGAGGAACCAAGTGCCCAGAAGTTGTCCATGAATGGAGATGTTGCCTTGAGTTACAGCTTGTTCCCAGACAGCTTGGTGTCCCTTCACACAAAGAGGGATTTTTTTTTTTGCCTGAAAAGTTTTTCCTATCAGAAAATGTGGTCTCAAGTGAAGTAATATATAGGGGGAGACAAGGGGATTTGGCCATTGTGACAGATGTTTCTCAATATTCCAGAGAGATGAGATGAAATGAAGCAAAAAAAAAACTGAACTCCACTTGAGCTTCGGAGCAAAATAAAGTTATTTCATTTCAAAACATTCATCTGAGATGGAAAAGGCTGTTCATCAGTATTGCCGTTGTTTTCTTGATCTTTGTTGAGAATGCCTCAAACATACTGTTTCCATGCTCCTAATTCAATTCTCCTGAAATTCTTTGCCTTTAAAATGGTTTAGTAATTTGGTCTTCTGGTTTTGTTCAAACAGGAAGCAAACTGTAAAGCAATTACTCCTCCTGCAGCAGAACCAGTCTGTGTCTCAGCCACCGCTAGCAGAAGGACAGAGGTGGGAGGCCCAGGCTGAGAGCAGCCCTCGGAAGAGCTACTACCCCCAGCTCTGCTGCTGTGCCCCTCTTCGCTGCTCTGGTCTCCAGCTCTTCACCCTCAGATTAAGAGGTGAATAAACGGTCCACGTGTTTCATTTGGAGGGTTCAAGACAGCCCAGCTCAGTGCTTAGCTTACCTCTGGCTCTTATTCACAACAGGAACCAAGCTAAACTTCAAGCCCAGACTCAGTCTCAAGCTTCATTTCAGAAGTGTTTGGAGTTCAGTTTAGACCTAAATCTAATTTGTAACCTGTCTGCCTAATCAGAAATGTCTCCACAGCCCCAGGGCAGTCCACTCCTTTCTGGTGCCAACTATGAAACCAAACTCAGACCCAGCCCTTGTCAGAGCTTCAGGGATGATGAATGGGCTGGTTATGTGAAACACAAAAAGGAGAAAGATTTGGGATTGTGGAAGCTGACAGAGAGCTGAGTGAATGTCTAGAGGACACTGGTAACAAGAAGAGCTGTCATCTTCAGTCCTAAATTGAGAAAGAAAAAATTTCTAAATTACATAATGGAGAAGGGAGCAGCTGATGGCCACTGCAGGGCACCAATGGAGCCAGCCATGGAGAACAGGTGGCTCTAGTTACATTTTCTTGCAAGAGACCCAGCACACCAGGCGGACCAGAAGCCAACTCTACAGGAGATCTGGGCTTGGGAGGAGAGGTAGAGCTCGTCCTTTGGTCTAAGACAGAGTTATCCAGAGCACAAGAACTCCTAGTTTTGCTACTGCTTTCTTGCAAATATGAACCTGAAAGCTCCTTGCACAGTGTAGCAGAGCAGGACCCTGGTCTTTTGCTGGGCACCATAGGGTGGTGACATTAGTGACTGGTCACACTGCTGTCTGTGACACTGATAGAACCTACTTTTTGTGAGGCAGAGCACCCAAACCTTCACACCTCTCAGCTTCCATGGACCAGCTCACCTCTGACACCAGATTGCCCAGATGAGGAGAACACTCAAACAGAGACTCCCCAAACTTTGTCTCCAGCTTCTGTATGTACTTTTTCCCCCCTAACCTTCACCCAGTGAACATCAGTTTAAAAGCCACAGCCAGCAGCAGTTCCCAGAGCATTTATTCACTGGCACACCAATGAGTACCAGCCAACCACCTGAGCTGCCTGATAAAAATTGGGGCTTGCTTTCACCTGCTCCTTCTGCAGCCAGAACAAAAGGAGGAAACAACTGCTCTGAAAGAAGCAAGAAGTGAGAACAGATGCGAAGCTGGAAGTGCTAACTCCTCTGTCAGGTGAGCTGTCAGCCTCTCACAGCTCAGTGCAGGCCAGGTTTGAAAGCTTTTGTAGAAATCCAATTATGTGTTGGCTGAGGAATTTTTATTGATAAATAACTTACCAGAGCAATGCTAACTGGGGAGAAGGGAGGGTAGTGAAGGGGTGTTATTCCTACAGAAAAGGGGGAGGGAGGAATCTTAAAGTCACGATAGATTTTTAGGCTCTCAAAACTACTCCCATGTGAGTTTCACTAATAAACCCTGCCCTGGCAACCAGCCATCAAGAATAAAAGCTGACCTGAGAACAAGAGGATATGTACAGATGCAAGTTTAATATAGAACTCAGAGAGAACCTGCTTCCTTGTGCAGTGGGTTCATCTAACAGGCCCCTGGACACAAGATTTCTGTGTGAAGGGCAGTGCTAGGAAAAGATTTTACAGCCTGGCATCTAACAGTTGAGAACCCTATGCCAAATCCTTCAATTTGTACACAATTAAAAGCCAGCCCAGCTTTCAAACAGCACAGCTGAAATTTGAACCTAATTTTAAATTCTGTACTTCGCAGTTGAGCTTCAGTGAAGATGCTGATGTCAGCAGTAATTGTGGATGCTCTGGGAATGCAGGATCATATGCTCAGCCCTGAGCCAGCAATAGAGATACCTATGTGAGGAAGGGAAGAAATTACACTAGAAAGGTAAAAACAGTGGTTTAAATGTAGCAAATACTCAGGCTGCCTGAGAGGAAAACACAGACATGAAGTGAAATCAGCAACCAGAAGGAAGAAGTACGCTTAACTCTAGTCATTTTATAGCAAATAAAAAGTTACAGAAAATGCATGACAATTATTTTACTATTTGGAAGCGAAACTCTTGGCCAAAATGGATCATCAGGAACTTTCACAACTATCAAAAGTGCACTGGAATGTCTTTCCTTTTCATCATTGGCTTTCAATATTTCTTTTCCTCTTTTTTTTTTTTTTTATTTTGGCTTTTGCTCCATTTCAGAATGAAGGAGAAAAAACAGTGAATTGTGTAAATACAAAAGTCTCACTTCTGCCCATCTACAGCACAAGAAGTTGTGGACTGCCAGGAGGCTGCAGCCATCCTGAGTTCATTTCAGAGGCAATGTCAGGTAGCAACCACACACACGGGTTCCCTGAGAACCTTCACTGTCATCCCTTTCCATTTCAGCTCCAGGAGACATCACTCAGACAGAAGAGATAGGGTGTCTTTTTAGGCAAAAAGACCTGAGATCAATTTGCGTGAAAGACCTAGCAGACTAGATGATCACTGGGAATCAATCCAGATTTGGGGAGTCTGCAAATGAGCACTGGAAACCTTTCAAACACATCTACACTTTCTAGCCGCTTCCCTTTCTGGTCTGACTGGTGGGAGCTGAAGGATGACATCCCTTGCAGTATTTCTGCATTTCTTCTTTTATATCTGGCATACAGACAAACTAAGTAGTGCATGAAAATTAAAAGCAAAAAACTAAAAGTTTCTCAAGTTTAAGGTCTGGATTTAGTCTAAGAAATGGGTCACAGCTTGAGCTATTTTCATCCAGGATTTAGCCTTGAATTCATTTGGCTTTGGGGCAAAGGTCTGGGCCAGTTCTGAACGCTGCATTTGCATTTAGTCTAATGACATTCTCTTGTCTTCACTGGCTTCGTTAATTCTGAATGTGACACTGGGTCATCCATGAACTGACATAAAACAGGGAAACCCTTCTAAATGGGCAATAAACTCAAAAGAGGGCTTGGATTTCACATACTGATAGGAAACTGAGTGTCACCATATGTGAACCCCTTTCAAGTCACTCCTAAGGCCCTGTTTTCTCCCCCCAGTTTTTAACCCCTTTCAATGGGCATAAATCTGAGGAGGTGTAAATCCAAATGGACAGGGGGCTGATGAGGGGCACCCCATCACTGCATATGCTGAGGAGCTGCTGAGGTCAACATGTTCTGCAGAGAAGCCACCTCTGTCCTGTGCTGCAGGTAGCAGGGGTCCCTGAGGACATCCTGTGGCTAGCACTCATGTTCTGACAAAGCACGTGCTTTTATGGATTTCTCTCTCCTCCCAGAAAGTAATTAACAAAATTCTATTTGCTTTGAAACTTCTCCACAATATTCTGCCTTCCCTCACTGCTGTACGTCAGCAGAGCAACAAAATTACTAGAAGAAAACGGTTACTAGAAGAAAGATTGAGAGTCACTTTAACCACCAAAATGAATAGGAGAAACAAAAGGAAAATTGAAACACTTTATGTTTAGAAGACAGCTACAGAAGTGGCACCTGCCTGAAGTACTGGTATGGGCTTTAACATTCTCATATCAATATTTCACCTTCCTAATGCCTTTGCAGGGTGAGACACAGTCATCTCATTTCTATCCAGGAGACTAAGAGAAGGCAAGAACTTTGCTGGCAGAAAGGCCCTGGAGTCATCCTGGCTGTGAACGCTGACCAGCAAGGTGCTGGGTGCTTCTCAGCACCAGGTCACAGCACCAAACGAACTCAACAAGCAGTGTGTAGTTGCAGTTGCAGGACGAATCCTCACAGCAATGAGAGGCTCAAGGCTTTCTCTCTCTGCTCCTTGAGCGCAGATGTATTTAGGCTTTTGCAACAATAAGCATCCTCCTTCCCACATAGGAGCGGCATTTCTGAGCACCAAGGGAAGCAGAGAGCCTAACATAGCTCATACATCATGTCTGGTCCTGGAGGCAAATTGACAGCATTTGTACGAGGGCATTGGCTCCTTGGCTTAGTAATGATTCCTGACAGCCCAGCAGTAAAATATTTTCCAGAGTGGGAGTACAAATAGGGATTGATGTGGATCTTATTTCCCATATAGTCCCAATCGTGTAAATACGTGGACTGAAATGCACAGGGTGATGAAGAGCAGATTACCCAAATAGGAGGCTTGTGAGCGGTTTGCCTGTAAGGAAAGCAAGTCTAATAAAAATGATAGACATAACAGACCAGAGCTGGCTACACATCAGCCACAGGCAAAGTGACCCTCAGCTGTTCTCCTGTAAAAGTATCTCATGGTCTTTCTGGGTGTACCATCTCTTCAGAGTATAACACTATAGACCCAGACAGAGGTGTTGGGGATGTGCCAGGTCACACAGCAGTTGAGGGTCTGACCATTTTCACACTCACAAGTAGAAGGACCTTCCATGAATGACCAATCCTGGGGACACACTGTCCAGAAATGCATGAACTACATGCTTAACGTGCAAATCAGATAAGATTAAAGAGACCTGAGCCTAAGAAAAAGCTCATTGGAAGAGACCAAAGAGGCTGGTAGTTAAGGGACATATTAATCAAAGGAGGAATGGAAGGGAAGAAATATGTCCCACTGACAAGAAAGGGAAGACAGGAAATAGAGTAATTTGGCTTCCATTACAGTCCAGTCATTCAGCCTCAATAAACATAGGTGAGGTGAGGCTATTGACTGAGAATATGGACAGAGAAAGAAGCTGGAAAGAGACCAACTTTTTGGTAGATAAATAAGGAACTTGGAAGTAACGTGAATTGGTTTGGAATGAGCTGGATTTCTTTGATGAAATAGTGAAAGAAGGAAAAGCTTTCACAGACTGATCAACATAGAATGTAGCGTTTTATCTATTAGAAAGATAATCTGAGACATGTCTCTGAAAGTTTCTTTAAAAGGAAAGTCAAAACTTCCTAATATTAAAACGGATAACTGAAATACTAAATTTTTGAAACTTGCTTCATTTTTGACTTCTGAAATTGTTGACTGATTCAGCCAAACGTGGCTAATTTCAACCCTCCTGAGCTTTGGTTGTGTTTGTTAAAGAAGGACAAACATCACCCAGCAGAACTGAGGGACAGATGTGGAGCAGCTGTTGCCAACCCACAGTCACTCCAGAGGTGGAGAGGTCACATAGTGACTGGGGATGCCAGAGCAGCACAGAGCGCAGGCTCTCTCTGCTTCAGACAAGGAACAAGCAAGGAAGCACCTGCAGAAGCAAAGGCATACCCGGTGTTGGATGTGTTAACATACCACATGGGTTGGAGAAGCAAAGAGCTAGTGCCTCCAACTCCACTCTGTCCCTGGCAGCCTCCCAGATCACAAACTGCATTCATGGTGAGGTGTCAGACAAAAAGCATTTTTCCTTCCCTGGGAATTAAGGTATTCACATCTTCATTCATATGATGCGTACTTGCCCCATTCCACTCATTTAAGTGCCATTTCCCACACAGAGCAGATAGCCCTTGGGAACAGCTGTCTAGGAAGGTGCTGACATGTGACTTGCTGATGCAGTGTCCAAGTGCCATAGAAGTGGCAAGTTCTTCTACTTCCACTGTGCCATATAACATCACTATCCCTCTTTCCAGCCCTTTCTACTCCTTGCAGAGCAGCCTACATTGTAGAACTGAAAGCAAATCCACTGAGAGGTGGGCCCATGCTGACCTCATGAAGTTCAACAAAGCCAAGTGCAAGGTCCTTGCACCTGGGTCGGAGCAATCCCAAGCATACATACAGGCTGGGCGGAGAATGGCTTGAGAGTAGCCCTGAGGAGAGGGACTTGGGGGTGTGTGTTGACGAGAAACTCAACATGAGCCGGCAGTGTACGCTTGCAGCCCGGAAGGCCAACCGCATCCTGGGCTGCATCAAGAGAAGCGTGGCAAGCAGGTCGAGGGAGGTGATTCTGCCCCTCTACTCTGCTCTCGTCAGACCTCACCTGGAGCATTGTGTCCAGTTCTGGGGCCCCCAACACAAGAAGGATGTGGAGCTGTTGGAGCGGGTCCAGAGGAGGGCCACGAGGATGATCAGAGGGCTGGAGCACCTCCCCTACGAGGACAGGCTGAGAGAGTTGGGACTCTTCAGCCTGGAGAAGAGAAGGCTGCGGGGGGACCTGATAGCAGCCTTCCAGTACCTGAAGGGGGCCTACAGGAAAGCTGGGGAGGGGCTTTTTACAAGGATAGATAATGACAGAACAAGGGGTAATGGTTATAAACTGGAACAGGGTAGATTTAGACTAGATATAAGGAAGAAATTCTTCCCTGTGAGGGTGGTGAGACACTGGAACAGGTTGCCCAGAGAAGTTGTGGATGCCCCCTCCCTGGAAGTATTCAAGGCCAGGCTGGATGGGGCTTTGAGCAACCTGGTCTAGTGGGAGGTGTCCTTGCCCATGGCAGGGGGGTTGGAACAAGATGATCTCTAAGGTCCCTTCCAACCTGAACCATTCTATGATTCTATGAAGTGGGGAAGGTCAGGGAGGACTGGCAGAGCAATTGGGGTGGACCTGTAGTGGGGAAAATGATAAAGCAAAGGCAGAAAGTGATTGCAGTCAATGCTATTTAGTACATAAAGGTGACAGACTGAAATTGAAAGTAGAGAATAGTCTGCCAAGCATCTCTTGGACCCAGCCATATTGAGATTGCACCTAAACCTGGTTCTGCTGGTGCAAACTAAAGTCAGAATGATCAAGCTAACCTGAGAAACAACCACAGCTTAGCCAAAGTATTCCAATAACTCAGTTGTTCTCTGCTCACAGTGTCCTGCAAGTAGATGATGCTTGCTCCTTACACACAAACTAACCCAGAGCTTAATTAGTCCATTTGGTAGCAGTTCAGTGCACATGGGTTTGTAACAAGGGCCTCCTATAATATCTGTTTACTTCTAAATTAAGTGAGCCTCTCCCAAAAAAATATTTTTGCATGGTTAACAATTCTTCAAATGCCTTAACAGCTAGAGCCTGAGAAAATCAATCTCCCTCAGGCAATCCTGATTTTTTTCCCCATCAGCATTGTGAGGAAAAGTAATGATAGAAAACAAGACGTCAACTAAAGAGCCCTTCTCAGCACTGGGGAGCTACTCGTTGGCTGACATGATGCTCCCTGACTGTCCTGCAGCCTCCCCAGCCCCACTTGTACTGGATTNACATTCACACAATCCACACAAGGAAACAAGCTTCATGAGGCACTGGATGACTGGCATGGATGAAACACTGCTGCTGATTCCACACAAGCCACTTCTCTCAAAGGGAAGGTGCTGCCAAAATCAATCTATTTTCACAAAAGACATCAATCTTGACACAGCTTGGATTTCCAATGGGAAAAAGCATTAATTTCCAGCAGATCCCTAGAACAGCTCTGCCTGGAGTTTACATTCTTCACTATACTCCCACTGGATGGTCTAATATAGATCTCATGTGTCTCTTCTAAGGACTGGATGTACTCAAATTTCTCTATGGTGCCATTTCTTGATTAATATTATGGGTAGCACTAGGTAAGGGCTCACTCACTTGCCAAGCTCAATAGCAGATTTAATAAAATTCTCTGTGCTTCCTAGCTAGAGCACCTAGGGTGAGATTTTATTGCCTTGTTAGATTGCTGGCTGTCTTTTCCACACACCTTGTATACACGTGTAAAACAGATTATATGTATGACTGTCTGTACATACAAATATACACACATTTAGGTATACATGCGTACACATGACTCTACTACAGAAACTTTTCTTAGGAAGAACACTTGGCACACTTACAGTTTCCTGTTTTACAACTGAGTAATCAGTAAGCACTGAAGCATTCAGTGACCTTGCTTAAATTCATACATAAATGCAAATTTCAGAACAATAAACTCAGACCCACTTCTGTAAGTGGCAAGGAAATCAGAGTTGATCCATTTGCTTTCTTAACGCTCATAGCATGCAGACTGGTAGACTCAAGAATAAACTGCACAGAAGCTACAGGTCAACTTGTAAACCAAAGAGACAAGTGAAAACTCCAGTTCTTGTGCTATCTGCTCCTTTGTCTTCCACTTTCTTATCTCTCACTTGGTGCAGCATCCATCAACTGCTGCCTTCCCTCCACATTTGCCAGAGCCACTACAGTCTCAATGCCATATGGGTTGCAGCCACGCACAGGGGAAGATGGATAGGGAGCTTGAGGTGGCTTCTCATCCCAGGTCAGGTGCTTGGAAGGAGATACCTATGGCATCAGGGCCCTTTCTGGTATGGCAGCACTTGTGCACAGGTGCCATTATAAGTAAATATTATCAGAACAAAGTAAATTGTCATGATGTTCTTTTTTGCTGCTCTGGAGTGGAGGGCCTTAGGCTTTACCAAAGAGCTTGGTGCTTTATCTCTGCAGTTGCTCCTACTCTGCTCTGGGCTAGCTTCCAGTAGAAGACATCTCTGAGGAGAGCACAGGCTTCCGGTGCCTCACAACACAGAGAGCACTGAAGAGGTCACGCAACACTTCATTTCTGTAGGAATTTTCCTAAATGACTTCCTTTAGCAATTCTTTAAAGTGATTTGCTCAAGCAAGCTCAGACAAGCATTAGAAAAGCAGATTGTGCCTTCTCTAGGAGCACTGGAGAGCAGAACAAAAAGGGGCAATGAGAAGAGGCAAAGCACTGCAGGGACATTCAGCACCTGGCCACCATTTTACTCAAGGTGCAGCCCCTGAGAGAAACAGGATGAGAGCAAACCTTCTATACATCCCAGAAGGCTTGTGCTGTCCACGTACATAAATCTCATTGCTCCAGAAGTGAAAGCATTCTCTAACAGTGACCTCCCCTCACCTACCTAGAAAATACTCCCTTAAAAACAACAACAACAAAAAAAACCCCAAAAGCACCAATTACAAGTAGAAGCTCCTAGTCCAGGCATATCCAACCCACGGCCTGCATGCAGCCTGGCACAGCTCCTAATGCAGCCCACTCCCCACCACCGAACCATCACAGCAGCAGCCAGGCCCACTCCTGGGCACACATTCATCACTCAGCAACAAGCACTGTCTGAGCTGAAGCCAGAACAAGGGAAGGGTGCAGCTCTAACTCAAGTTATGCAAATAAGTTTATCATACATTGGTTAAACGCAGTCCTGCAAACAGCAAATATGCAGCCTCGCTTTCTGTTTTCATGAAGGAATTTGAGCATAGGTTTCAAGACTGCCAAAAAATCATCACATTTTTAGTATACTTTTGAATTCATTTTCAGTTGACAGAAACACATTATACATTCCACTTGAAAGTCTGCAGGTATAGTTGCAAACAGACATTCAACTTGAAGAGAAATTTGATTGTGTCTGTTTATTTACTAGACTTTTACAAGACCCATCTTACCAGAGAAAACTCTTACTTCACAGTTGTGCCTTATTCACATCATTGCTTTTTGGCAGTACATACATTTGTAAACAACTATTTTCAAGGATGAAGCATGGAAAGAGTAAAATTTCATCAAAAATCTCTGACAAACACCTTGAGAACTCACTAAGGATTGCAACCGCTTCCATTGAACTGGACTAATGCATTAATTTCACAGGAATTATGTCAAATATCCCAGCACTTTTATGTTTTTCACACTTTTTTAGCACTTTAATAATAAAAAATATTTAAAAATAAGTTTTGTTGCTTATACACATTAATTATGTAATACATTTTACACACAGCCCAAGACAACTCCTCTTCACCCAATGCAGTCCAGCCAAGTTGAAAGGTTGGACACCCATACCCTAGTCCCTCACACAGCCTATCGTAGAGCACCAGCTGTTGCCTGCATGTTAGGCAACCCAACATTTCAAGTAACACATCTCATCAGAAAGCTTCAACCTGGGCTTACAGGGCCATTCACAACTGTTCTGCAAAATTGTTCCAGACAGGTTCTTTGCAATCCCAGGTAAAGTACTCAATAGTAAACCAAAAAACATGCACAAAAAGAAAGATTAGACTCACCCAACAGGTGAAGGGGATCTCCAACTACACAGCACTCCTCCCAAGGAGGCAGCCCTCAGCCAGAGATGTTCTGTCCTCGCTGCCTGGCCTGTATATGAGCTCAGCATGGCTCTGCCCCAGGCCCACCCCCTTCCAGTTACCAGGGGAGCACAGGTGCAAACAATCTACCTGTGCTCCTGGGCCAGCCGCACCCCTTCACCAGGTGCTCCACCACTGAGACCTAACGGTTCCCCTGCAACAACCTTCTGATGGTTTGCGGTGTGAGCTACTGAGAAAGATTCAGGGCTGGGCATGGGGACCAGGCCCATTGCTGCCTTTGCGCAGCAGCAAGCGTTCCAGCCCTAACAGCTTGTTTTGCTACAAGCTCCTCACAGGGTATGTGTGGGCTTTGTCTCAGTCTACCATGCTTTTTCCTTTTTAGCAAACACAGAACACATGCCTGGCCTGAGACAAAATCCTGACCCTGCATTTGTGTCTGGGTGGTGAGGGGGCTCTGCGGGTCCCCAGGGCTGCTCCTCTGCGGAAGGACATTTGCCAAAGTCTGAACAATTGGGACTGCAGGATGAAAGCCAGAGATAATCTAATTTAATTCCTCTGAAAGCAAATGTTCAAAGAGCACAGATCTACAGGTCCTAAGTAACTAGTAAAACAAAACAACTAGAGTCCAAGGGGAGCACACTTGGCCAAGTTCTGATATTGGTTATACAGCATAAATCCAAAATAAGCCCACAGACTTTGTCTTCCATGTCATTAAATCCACATACCTGAAAGTATTTAGGCCTTTCCTTTCTTTCCTTTTTTCTTTTCTTTCTGGATGAACAAAATGACTTGCACTCATTTGAATCTGATTCTCCTTTGCAGAGCCTGACGTATCACAGGTGATAGCATGCAGTTGTGCTAGAGACAAGCTCTCTGTGTAAAAGAAATGGAGCATTAGATCTATTTCTTATACAGATATAATGCTTTTGGAACAGTGGGTTTCATGGATATATCAGATTCAGGAGACAGGCAACGTAAAATCATAGATTTTCCTCAGTTTAAATACAATTACTTTAAAAACTATTTCTTACCCTTGATTTTTTTTTTTTT
>WBMW01003830.1:1195941-1383699 GCA_013396635.1 Penelope pileata | reverse complement strand
GGGGGGGGGTGCAAAACAAACAAATAAAAGCACACTACATGCCATGGACTAGCATGCCCATCTTGTACAGACCTTGCTTCTCTGGTGGTCTGGATGCAGGAAGGACAAGTGGAGATCTGAGCACAGACTCCTTTCTGAGCCCCACTGAAGGTGGTTTTGTGATTTTTCACCAAGTGCTGAGACTCCAAATATTGTGCTGATCAGAGCATAACTTTGCACCTTTCCCCTACTCACCTGGCTCTCCTGCTTTTTTTTCTGATGATGTTGAGGCAGTGCCCTGCATCCTGCACAGCTGCTAAAATTAAAAAAAAAGAGAAAGAAGCAAGCTGCAGAGTTTTAATGCAAAACAGGCAGTGTGACCAAAAATACCACATTTATAGATTCATACCTTGAGCCAAATTCAAACCCATTGCAGAGCAGCACCCAAACGAAAATGCACATAAAAGACTTGTCCAGGTTGGCTGCTGCACATTCTTCTTTCCACATTTTTCAGGCACTGATGTTGCCAAAGCATTACTGTTGGGCACCTTCATGCCTTCTCCTTCCAATCACTAGTGCTTGCTGCTGCCAGAGACAGAACCCAGCAGCACTGCAGTGACTCGCCTTGGTGCTTCATATGCCTAGATGGAAAATTTGGCCTTCTGATCTTCTGTAGTCCTTCTCTCCCTAACTATGGTCTTGAGAGACTGCTAGAGCTGGTCAAAAAAAAAAAAAAAAAGAGAGAGAAATCTGTTTTTCCTGAGGACTTCTGATGCTTTGCCATTTTATTCCATTACTTATTGGCCCAGGGGAAGTCAGAATATCATAACTTTTTGCAGGAAGATGTTTTCTGCAAAAATATATTTGATTTGAGATTATGTTTCATTTCAAAAAGACAAAAACATCTACTCCTAATGTAGCTCTACTGTGTTATATTGTTAGATCGTATTTTAAACTGTGTAGCCAAAACAAGCCATTTTACCTTATCAGAACTACAGGTTTCAGTATTAAGAAATGAAACACTTGAGCACTATTGAAAGGGATCAAAAAGGTCACCTCAGAGAATTTTGACTTTCCCATCGAAGGTTAAACAGCATGGCCATCTCCCCACTGAATGCTAGGATTACAAGAAAATCAGTCTGACCACAAAAAACTCATCTAACTGTTCGCTAGAGAGCAAGTCTTCTCTTTCTGCTACCTCACACAGGGTGATGGCATTGCTGTTTGGGATGAGCCTGTGCAGACCCACAGATTAAGCACAATGCAGGTGCCACTGGACAGAGGTGGAGGGGCTGTACAAACCCCAGGAGTGATTTCTCCATGTGAAGTGCCCTTGACATGAGGACTGGGAAGCCTCCACAGGGAGGAGAGGCACTCAAGAGCAACAGAGGAAGAAATATGCTGGCAGGACTTGGGATTGTTTACCTGCTGATCAACACCTGTGAATGATTCCCCTAGCAAAGCAGAATCATCTGAAGAATGGCAAATAAAAACATGAAGAGCAGCCAAGTGATACCTTATCAGAATATTTAGAGGTGATTGAGAATTTTCTGCCACAATATTTATGCAATTAAAAATAGTAAAAATGAAAGTTTAATTTTTCAGAGGAAGCTTGCAGAACTCCTTACACTCTTTTCTTTTAGGGGAAAAAAAATCATAAATGAAAGATTTCAGAAGAAATATACCCTGCTCAGTGACTGTCCAAGCTCCCAGGTCCTTCTCCGTGCTCTCATGAACCGGGCACTGTGAAGAAACAACAAATGACACGAAGCATCTTTGGCTCACATATTCCAATGTCATAGATGGGTCACAAGAGCAGTGCAGCACAGGAGATGTAGTGCAGACTAGGAAACCCAGGACAGGGTGGATTGCTGGAACTACAACAGCTCTAAGTCACTCTGATGTAGGTACGCAGTTTGAACAGAACTTTGTCATCTACTGATGGAATTATTTCCATTCCACAAGAAAACATGACACTCAGACTTTTTCTGTCTTATTTTGGAATAAGAACAAAGATCAGAGTATTGGGAATCCCTCCTTCTTCCTCTTGGATGAAAGTCTAATTCCCAAGCAGCTCTGCTGCTGGCTGGGCTGAGGAGCAGCTGCATGCATGAGAGCCACACGCTTCCAGCCGGATGCCCTGCACCATACGGCTCCCTGGCAGCCCCTATCACGGCATGACGGTCCCTTTGTGGGTTTTGAAGAGAGACAAAGATGGAGTGGAAACATTGTGCCATTTGCTTTTGTGCCCTGTGAGGTTTTCTGAAGTGTCCAGATTGCTCATTGCAGTCAACTACTCTATTTATTGAGGTTAAGGGAAACCAGACATATGAGATACTCATGTCACAAGCATCATGTGGCTTTTGTGCCTTCTCTTCCAAGGCAGCTAAATTGCTCATAGCACTCTGAGATACACTGCTGTAAACCAAGAACATTTCACCAATGCCAAAGTGCAGAGTGAGCAGAATCAGGCCCTCCCACCTAAGACACGGTATTGCTGGGGACTTCCATCTGTTTGCAGTTAGGTGCTGGCACTGGGAAAGCCCTGAAGTCACCACGGTCTCTGGGCAGCAGATAAAGCTTTTGTTTTTGCACAGACAAAAGACAGAACAGGCCAAACCAACGTACTGTATGTGAGCACTGGGAAGCCCGATGAAAGGCAATAAAGAATGTCCAAAGTCAGCAACAAACAGTATGGCAGCAGGAAAGAGAAATGTTACAGCAGTTAAAAGTAAAGAAGGAGGGAGGGGAAGGGGAAGAGAGGAGGAGCCAGGATGGCAGGATGCCAAAAGCAGTGAAGCACAGAGTGAGAGCTGCTGAGACTCACATGGGAGCAGGCCACATGGAAGCTGTGTGGAGCAAGCTGCACAGCACAGACCTGCTCACCTCCTGCCTGCAGCCATCCCTCCCCAGGCTTTATCTCTGGTAACTAAAGGACTGGGAAGCCTCGCTTCTCCTTGTCACTTCTCTGCTATCTTTTTACATTACTCTACCCCTCCAAGGGACTGAAATACTTCATGTTAGCCAAGCCTTGCAGATGGTGAAAGAGGCGAGTGTGACATTAGATGATCTGCGTTTCCTTACTTGTTTGACATGCCATCCCATGGCTGGTGTGAAGCTTCTCCAACACCCAATGAAGAGATAGAGACTTGCACTCCTGGCAACTCGTATTCCGATTAAGAGTCCAGCAGAGCAGATCTCCAGCCATGAAACCTATCAGGTAGGGTCTCTCTTTATCATTCTGTATTTATGCAGACCCTGCATAATGGGGCCTCATCACAGCTACAATAAAAATGGACAAAATCAGACTGGGAGATGAGATAAAGAAGAATGTAGACTAGTACAGTAGGTAGGGGCAGATTGCTTTGCAGGCCATTAGGAGAAACACTGGGACAGCTGGGCTGAGGAAAGGACTAAAAGTAACCATGAGGACCTTTATCTTGAATGTGGACACTGAGCATAATGGTAGTCATCCAGCTGCCTTTGTGGCTGTAGTTCTGGCATAGAGAATTTGATTCCTGTTTGCATTCATCGTATTTATATTTTGAAAGAAAAAAAATATTTCCTCTCTTTTTTCTCCTGCTCTTGCAAATATTTTGTGCAGAAAACTATTTTGCTAGTGCTCTGCCCTGTGGGAAGCTCTAGTTTAGAAAACACGGGCCAGGCCATACAATGGGACTTGGCATTTTCTCATGTAAATAGTCCTCCCTTTGCATAGGAATTCTACTGTATAATCTGAAGTATTTTATGTGCCTCTGTGGTGCTCAGAGGCAAACAGATAGAGTGTGCTGGATATTAAACTTCTATTGGTTTGATGTATAGCTGTGGCACTGTGTGTCAAAGAATTTGGTGATCTGGTGACTTGGGTTTTGTTACACGCTCTAAACAACATCCAGAGAGTCCTTTCTTCAGCTTCTCTGTTTTCACAGGCAATGCACAAACATGTTTCACCACAGCCAAACCCTTCTTCCAGGCCCTGCAATAAATCACGCGGCACGTTAGGCAGCTGGAAGTGATTGCGGATCTTAGGGGTGGAAGAATCACACACGTTTTTGAGGTTTCAGTCAGCTCCAGCAGCATTTTAAACCTCTGTCCTGTTCTTAGGTTTTGTTCTTCATCTTTTGACAGCCTGTGCTAGACTCTGTCCTCAGTTCACACTGGAGGTGGGCCAAGGTGGTCTGGCCTGGGTTTATCAAAATCCTGAAGCACCCTCCTGGTTGTGCCTGCTCACAAGGCCAGCACGTCAGGGTTATGCTGTCTGGTCACTGGCAGGGGGAAGGAAGAAGTAAGAGGCCACCACTTTTCCTAGGCAGCTTCTGCGAGGAATGGAAGGAGAAGCTGGAAGGAATGTGAGCTGAGGACACGCCAACGTGCCAAAGGGTGGTGCTGTGGCAGGCAATGAAAGACGGATCAAGCTTCACTGGTGGGAACGAGCCTAAGAGCATAAGCCAAGAGTGCAGCAGCAGCGTTAAGGCAGCTCCTCTCTGAAAGGACTCTGGATCCTACTCTGACACAGTGGATGCAATCAGCAGAAATGGAAATGTCCCAGCACTTCTCTCAGAGGCTGGAAATGGAGTGCTGGCCCTTACCAGAGAGCACCGACAAAATGAGGAAGCAGGGCGGTGCTGATGACGGCAGGGAGTGACAGATAACTTGGAATCACCAAGACTTGTCACATGAGCTGTGTCAACTGAGGCTGGGAGGGACGAGGAGATCCTCCGAGAGCCGTAGGATAGAAGGGAGGACCAATAAGAGACTAGGGCAGGAAGAGACAAAAGACGACGCTAAAGGATTTCCTACAAGAAAAGATTACCAGTGTGAGCACTCCTGCCAGAGAGAACCTATAGGAGCAGAACCTGCTTTCAGAACTGGGGTGCATGGATCAGGAACAGGGCTGCAGCCTTATCTCTCTGCCATGTCTGCCTCTGTAGCTGGAGGGCAACCATCATGATAAAAAGCAAAGGCTTTTTACCTCAAAACTGTCCCCTGTGTAACAGCAGGAGCCATCCTCAGCCTCAGTCCAAGCAGAGTTGGGACGGCTGATGTACTGGTGTTATTAATCACAGACAGGCTGAGGAATGCTCCCTTGGAGCTGGGGCTTTCTGCAGATGGGTTTCTAAGGCCAGAGGGATTGTTAGCTCACTTGGTCTGACCCCATCCGCAACAGAGGCAAGAGAATTTCACCCAGTGTCCCCTGAGAGCCCATCACATTGTATGTGGCAAACACCAGAGTGGCATTCAGCACTCCTCTGAAGACAGAAAAGATTGGGGCTTTCCCCCTCTCTTGGGGAGGTTATTCCAAAGGCTAATCAGTTCCACACTCAGAAATCTGTTTTCAGTTTGAATGTCTCTGGCTTCAGTTTCTAGATCCTGCTTTTTGTTTTTTTTTTAGTTTTTTCATTTTGCCGTAGCTAGTCTCAAAGCTACCTATTTGTTTTGTCTGAGAGACTCTGGATGAATTGAAAGCAAGGAGCTTTGTAAAACAGGAAGATGTTCACCAGAAGCTAGGACTTACCCTCATCAAGTAGCATCACAGCAGCTCCTAGGTAAGATGCCCAGCACTTGGCCTTCCCAACAGGATGAAGTTCTGCTTCTCTGCGTTTAACAGTTTTCCTGCTCTGCTCTTCACTTACACTCCCCCTTGATGCAGGACAGAGGGCTGGGGAAGCACAGTGGGGTATCTCAGCCTCCTATGCAGCCTGCTGGTTGTTGACCCTGTCCATGTCACACTGTGTTTGGAGGCTTTTTTAGCCCAGCCCCAGGCGGGCTCTGCCAAGCTCCAACCTCTGCGCACATACCAGGCTTTGAACCTCCATGCCCAGTAACAGCAGTGCCAGAGAAGCCTACGTGGGGTGGCAAGTGAGTAGGCACCTCTGATAACACCTTCAGCATGTAGCACATCTGTCAGAGCAAAGGTAGGAGTGAGACAAGGAGGAGGCATGGGAAGAGATGTTGCCTCTTTTCTGTAGATAGCTGGGGGAGCTTTGGCTGGAGGTTGTCACTTGTCTCTTCCCGCCTTTCTGTGTCTCTTAAAGGCTCTGCTCCTCACAGCAGCCTCCTTCAGGAACTTGCTTAGACCCCAGAGTGCCAGGCTGCCATCTTCCCTCCCTCCCCTAGCCAACCAATGCATTTGTCCTCCTCCGTAGGCTGCTTCCCTGCTCTCCCCTAACTCTCCTCTGACACCTTTTTGTTCTCCTCCTCCTCGACTTCCTTCAACTGTCACCTCCATCTCTTGCAGAATCTTCCACACCTCTTTTTACAAATCGTCTTTCTCTCTCACTTTTCTAAAGTGAGTTCCATGCCTTTCTCTGTCCACTCTGTCTCAAATCTTCCCATACCCTTCTTTTTTTCTAGTGACAGAGGATTCCACCCTATGTGTCTAACTACCACATCCCCATCTTCTTCAGACTTACTCTCTGCCTTGCAAAGGTCTCTACTCTAGCTCGCTCCTTTTCACATTACCTGTCAGAAAGCTTTTACTTTCTTCTCTTGCTCTGCCCACTTCACCCACAGCATCAGGAAAGGGAGACCTGTTTTCTCTTGTCAAAAGTGCTCTTCAATGCCGCAGCATAAAAATCTGGAGGAACTGGTGATAAAGGAAAGCAGCACTTGCGTGAAAGACACACAAACAAGCAACAAGTTTTCTTACTCAAATCAAGCTCCTTATTTAAAATTTGGAGACAGCAACTCTGTCACTCTTTCCCAATGACTGTAAATCCCATTCTGCAATGACCTTCCCTATGTGCCTTATCCTTACTGTACTGGCTCACAAACCAGGCTTTCACTTTAGTCAGGCTCTGAAAGAGCACAGGGATCTGTGAAGATGGATCTATGCAAAGGACCAGTCCTTCATGTGGCTGCTGACCCTGGAGAAACAGGAGTATTTCCCATGCTGTCTTCTGACCTGTACTGTGCCAAGGCCTAATATATCCTGCTCATAATCAGCATCAAGATGGCTGAAGCCAGGAATGCAGCTGATTTCCCTCAGCTTGTTAATATTGGAAAGCTGCTTCTGAAGAGAGCCAGATGTGCTAATAAGGTGGGTTCACCACTAATTTCAGGGCAGCCCCCTGAATATGCAGTTCACAGATATATTGCCATGATGCTTTGCCAAGGAAGTAAGAAACCAAACTCTCACATCCAAGAGAAAAGAATTGATGAAAGATACAGCAAAATGCTCCACAGAACACACAGACTTTCTTTAATATTAATGTGTGATTTTGTAGGTAATTACTTCTAATCCATTTCCTGGTGGCCTGGGAATTTCTCACTGACCATCTGCACACATAATCACCTGCTCAGTTTTTCATAATCACTTATTAAATCATTGGAGGATTTGCAAAGGGATCATCAGTCATCTGAGCTTCCCTTTTCTTTTTTTGCATGTCTTTTGCCTTGTGTCAGTTTGGCCAAGTAATATTTATTGAATTGAAGGTCAGGAAGGCTCAAGCACTGTTTCACTGCCATGAGATATTTAATTATCTCCAGCCTTTGCTCTACCCAGAGCTGTACGTGGGGCCGTGGTTAAGTTTTCTCTTCTGAAGATAGCCCTGGTATCTGCAGTCTGGTAGGGTGCGGCTCCCTGCAACCCAGCAGGCACTTGGTCTATGGTTCCCTACAGGGTCTGAGCCCAAAGAGCTGCATGGAAATATCCTTGAAACTGGATGGTTGCACTTCATCTGAACAGCTCTCTGATGGGAAATGTTCAGCTGTTCGTGTACGAAGAAAAACCACAAGAAGCAAGTAATCATTTCATTTAGATAAACATTTTTATTGAGAAAATTTTAAGTGCATACACATTTACTGGAGAAATTACAACAATATAAAAGTGTTTATTTTCAAAATAATCTATGAAAGGAGTAATTTCAAAAGCATAATATAACTCCTCCATAAAAGCTGCCTTACAGGAACACAAATACAAAACTCTTTTCACATTATTTGGGAAGATTTTTTTTTTACGTAATAAAAATATAAAGTACAGTATTCACCACATTCTGACAACACTGTGCTCTTAAGGAGTAGAGGATGGGAGGGTCATGCGGCCCTTTCATCACAACAAACATTTTCTTCTCTATGGCCATGAGAATTTCATGTTTGCAGGCAAGACTTATCTTGGTGGGAAGTTGGGAAAGAAACAAATAAGATTTTTAGGTAATGAGGTCTCAGACGTCCTTTTACTATATATCACATCACTCAAAACAAATTGCCAGAGAAAAGAAGACCCTCTCAATTCTAATAAAGGGAAAATATCCACAGAAACTTCTGTAGGAACTGCATTTTCAACAAAACACATATATTTTACTTGGAACATAGCCTTCATTGCAAAAGACCAATGAACAGTCACCTTCACTCAAACACGACATTGGTTAAAAACATATCAAAAAGTCATCCTTCATGCTTCCTCAGGCAGAATTCAGATAAGATTTTTTTACATACAAGTGTAAAGCTACTATAAATTACAAAAATGGCACAGCAATAAATACCATCTATTCTTCTCCTTCTTCAAAAAAGACAAAACAAGAAAACACCTTAGGATTTGACAGCTGCACTTTGAAAATACCACACATGACATGACAATTTCACATTTCTGGAAGCTGCTATTTCAGCACTAGTTCAGTGTTATCTCTTTTCCTCCTTCCCTTCACGTGTGGTTCCTCCATCACTCCCATCTCCCAATGCTTCCTTTCCCTGATTCGGTCTTTGGTTAAAAGTTAAAGGCAGAAAGGAAAATCTAGTGCTCTCCCTGAGCGGGTTTCTGTTAGTGCAGCTTTTCAGCCTGCTAAGACTGCGGTGTGTACCAGAGGAATAGGGTGTGATGCACAGGGCAGTGAGGAAGCTTTATGCAGCCAAGTGATGTCCCTTGTGTGAAGGGCATAGCTGCTCTTCCCAATGCAATGGTTCTCTTGCAAATAATGCTAGGCAAAAAGCAAAGCTTCCCGCTCAAGGTTGAAGTTTGGTCTAAAGCAAGAAAAAGCTTTGATCAGGTCCTCACTTAAGTCTTCAGTTACTCCTAGCCCGATCTGTGCCACCCCTGCATTCACATTGCGCCTAAACTTGTCCCTGTGGGGCTGTGCTCCAGGTAGGGAAAGGGACACGGTGATGGCCCAAGAGCAGCCCATGCTCTGAGTGGTCTTAGCTGCACGAGCAGTGAATCATCTTCAGCCCAGGAGTGTCAAAATTACACTCACACGTGCATTTTAGGCACAGTAGTTGGTTTCTACTACAAAGTAAATGAGGTGAAGCAGTCCCAGCTGAAGCACTCTGTATAATAGCACCCTTTTGCAGAGAGCAAAGGATTTAAAGATTTTTACCTGAATTCACATAGAAATAAGGTAGTCCTAGGTAGCCACAGTGCATTTTTGGCCTTAAAAATGCCTGCCACAGAAAGGCATGCTGAATGAAACGCCCCTTTCAGTGTTCCTGACACAGGCTGCGGATAAGAAGGAAGATTCCTTTTGAAGCAACCAGCTCCAAAAAACCACGCAATGTTATGACTTCTTTTGTTTACAACAGACACAGATACACATAAACACAAATATTGTGCCGCACAGATGTGCTTGCCCCCAGATCTCTGTGTGCAGTATAACATAATTACCATTGTACTTTAGGTGTATTTTCCATACTCTATATAGCGAAAATACTTGCTTATACAGGTAGGAATCAGGAGAAAGAAACTTCTGGCTGAGAGAAGGAATTGGTGCAAGAAGCGTCCCCAGGTGTCCTTTGCAAAGGAAATTCCAGAGACTGTGCCATTCACCAGCAAACAGAACCAGGACCACTGGTGAACAGTGAGTGTTGGCCTTCATCTCCACACACAGGAGGTACACAAGCTGGGCAAACTCTCAGTATTTCCTCTCTTGCTCCAGTCATCTCTTTTTTCCAAAGATATGGCCACATCCACTTCTGGATCTACTCAGCGCAATCAAAGATGCTGCTGCCCTCAGGTAGCTGTGACAGTTCAGTAACTGAGGATGCAGCGCCTGGTGAAGGGCTATGTCAACGCTCTTCGGTCTGCTTCAGCACAAAGCCAGCCCGGCGAGCTGAAATCATCTGCTGCAGATGGGTGGGCACAGACGCCTGGTGCGTGACAGCACCTCTGACTCCTCCAGCAATTTGCAACATGATCGTGCTGCTAAATCTTTAATAATCCATTCATTTTTGTGCTAAAATTTGTCATCAGAGACAAGAACATAGGAAATGCCAGGTGACATCAGATCAGTGTCGTGGCTCCTAACACACTCAGCTTCTACAAACCAAGTACTAGCACCCTGCAGTGCCAGATGTGCATTGTCCCAGCTGCTCACAGCGGCCACCAAAGTTTCTTGTTTCCAGAGAATGGCTTTAGCCCTGTAGCCTGGAATTGAATCCCTCAGCCAAAATACCTATAATCACTACCATGATAATGCTGGCCACTTTCACTGATGTCTGATGCTTTTTAACCTTCCTACGTTCTTCGCCTTTTTCGCCTTTATGACTTTTGGGGCAGGGAGCTCTTCCACTACTTACACAACATCATTGCACTGTACAGTTCATGTCCTTCTAGGTTTAAAACTCCAGGAGACTTGCATGAACCAAAAGAAAGTTAAATAAAGCAGGACCTCTACATAGCAAAGGAAATAAAATATTATATAACAACATAGGGTTAGTTTAAATTCATCTCTGTCCTCAGTGCTAATTAATCAACCAACCTGAATAAAAACATATTTTTTGCAAAATCAAATACATCTTACTACATAAAAATAGCACTGTGAAAGCAAGCCACTTTGTGCAAAAAAAAAAAAAAAAAAAACCACCACGTTTGGAAATGCATGAAGCGTTGCTTTTGTGCTGCATGATAACAGTGAAATGTATTCATTCCCTAATATTGGTTATCTGCTTTCTGGGTCCTACAGTAAGAAATCCTGTAGACGGCTTACAATGCTTGCCTCTTACATCTTGAACCTCCTGTTAACGAAGAACAGAGTTAAACACTATTAAAGTCTATTTCAGTTGCAAAAGATTTGATATTAGGCCTAGTCAAACAGCAAATCTTCATCTGGACTAACACAAAGGCATTCATTTTTCAGTCCCTCCAACCAGTATGTGCCAAACATTTTGGGGGAAGTTCTCCACAAGGAGCTACTGGGGCCCAGAAGGGCAAACCCAGCATTGGGAGTTATTTTGGGCAGGTTGTGCTCATCACAGTTAGTAAGGTGTTCAGAGCTAACACAGGAGGAAGGCTGGCTACAAAGCTTATTCTGGGCTTGAAAGCCAAAGCAGAGAAATATCAGTGGCCAAAGATACTCAGCATAAACAAAACAAAACAAAACAAAACAACAACAACAACAAAAAACAGCAGGGAAAGGAGGGATTAATCACACGAGTGGCTCCCGTAGCGGAGTGAGTGGCACTGGGAATGCCTCCTCTCCTTCCCCTATCCCACAGCTCTGCTGAGAACCTGCCCTGCACCCCTTGTGCTCCACAGGGGCCTGCAGGGTTGCCAGGCCTCTGTGCAGACAGAGGGACACAGAGGGCAGCCCACACTCTGCTCCTGTAGGTGTTCAGCTCCCCTAATGGGGAGGATGGACAGCAGAGGCCTCGAGCATGCAGCCTGACCCAGAACCATCTCCATGGCCTCCCTGCCCTGGGAGCTCAGAGCTGTGAGCAGGCGGGCAGCATGCCACACCTCATGGCAACCACCTGCCAGTGACGGGGGGGGTCCCAGGGATGGGGAGCTGCACGGGAGATGTGTGAGGTGTATGTGTAGAGGCAGGAAGCATAGGGTAGGAGGCAGAGGTACCATACTCAGTGTGAGCATAGCACTCAGGAAGAGTGGTGTGTTGGGGACAACAGCACAGTGCAAGTGTGCCATGGGTGTAGGCAGGGTTCAGTCAGAACAAGGAGCCAGACGGTGCTGATGGCCACCAGGTTTTGTCTGATCCCTATTCCTGCTCCAGACTGATCCTTTTACAATCTAGATGAGCTCACTAAAGCTGAGCTACAAGTGTCAGAGGATAAACATCAGGCATTCAAAAACCCTGATGCCTCAGCACATCTTGTCTAGCCTGAAGAATCAGGATGAAGATCCCTTTCAATGCCTGCTAGGCAAATACAACTGCGTGATCACAGACAGATTGTTGTGGCTACTCCTGGTGAAGGTAGCCTCAGAAAACTCATCCAGGCATAAAAAGGGTAACTAAACCATGAGTAAAATTACCCTCTTTGAAGCTATCCTTTCCAGTATTCCCCACCAGTACCACTATCCCTTATTGCAGAACAGCAGAACCCATCATTCTGATGGGATAGAACTTGGGACATCCAGAGAATTAGTAACAATCTCTAGGATTTGTCTAAAATCTCCCATAGGAGAAGTGTTAAGCCATCACCAATGCAGTATTTCATGACCAGTGCTGCACTTGCCATTGAAAAACACCATCGACAAATTCACAGCTGTTATTTATAGTCTAACTCTGGCAGTTTGCTATTGGAGGAATAAGATCAGTTAAAATGAGTTATGCAGTGACATTAAAACATGGCCACTTTGAGAATGAAATTACTACGCCAAATTTCCCCGATGTAACAAAACTGATGTCAACACAGCCACTACAGCTTTACACCAGGAGTTCAAAATTTCTGTCCCGTTCACCCCCACCTCTGTCGTGGCTCAACTTTCCCAATACTTCACGAGTTTTGTCTATATAATGTCCCTTTACAGGGAGGGTATAGCTGTTACCTTCAACAAACACAGGGAAAAATATGAGGCCCAGGCAGGCTAATGTATTTGCCCAGTGTCACATTGGATGGTCTGTGGAAGAGCAGGGACTTGAACCTGGGGTATCCCAGCTCAGAAACTAATGCCTCCTACCATTCTTTCTCCCTGGAGACTTTAGTGGTGTTGCACGGGAAGGGCAGAGTGGGCCCCGTTTCTTCTGTTGCTTTTTTTTATGAGTGCGATGACGTGGTCTAAATTAAAAGAAAAATACAAAGAGACTGCCATAAATTATCCATATACAAAGGCCTTGTTCACATTTATCCTATGGTCCCTCTACATCTTGCTGGCAGGGTGAAAATGAAGACAACACTCCCCTTCACATGCCCACTGCCCCCAAGGAACACTAGGCAAACGGAAGTGCCCTGGTGGCAGGCCATTTCCAAATTCTGGAGCCAGAACAACTCTTTTCCCCAGAACACTGAAGCCTCCCCAGATGCCTGCCATATTTTGTCAGCCAGGAGCCCCTCCATCTACATGGTACCTGCTGAGGTACAATGAAAGTGGAGGGGGCTGGATTTCTGGCTTCCCACCCACCATTCCCACTGACATCCACAAGAAACAGTGTTTTTTCTATGGGAACATGCCTCCAGCACATTCCCTATGGAGCACCGGGAGGCTGTTGATTTGGCATCTGTACTCTAGCCCTTATTTACAAATGAGGTCAGGAATTAGGAAGAGCTGTTGCACCTGGGTTTACAAGTGCTAGAAGGCAGCAGCGGGGCTTAGCTCCCATCACAGCCAGCTGCTAGAATTTGGGAGTTTCCTTTCTTTCCTCCCAGAGGGCTCAGGGAAAGGCTTTTCCAATCTGACTTTGTTATCTTCTCCAGATCCATCAGCTCTCTTGTCTGTGCCAGCAGTAACAGCTGAGCTTAATGCAACTCCAACATCTCAGGCAGAGGGGAGGTTTTGAGCTGGGACTATGCTAACATGACAATGTAGGAGCCAGGATCGTTCTCTCATCTCTGTTTATTTGGGACTCTGTTAACTCTCTGTAAAGGCCCGATTTTGCAAATCCTTGCATGAAGGGAGAAGGGAAAGGCAGTCAAGGCAGGACTGTAAATGAGGACTGAGATTGCCTAAAAGTGATAAAGGATTTGTTAGCCATTTCAAGAAAGGACTGATTTGCCCCATGACTATAAAATGGATGAGTGTTGAATGATGTTGGCCACAGCAGCTGCACAATGATTTTTAAAGCCAGTTAAGGAATTTGGATTCCTGACAGCCTGAATGTATTTTACTGATGTCTCGTAAGTGTGTATATTACATGGAGATGTGATGAATATAAAGCAATAATAAAAGCTAAGCAGAATTAATGAGCAAAATAATTCCCTACTAAAAACCATCTCTGTATTCACAATCACCTGTATTAGACTACTATGCTCTATGAACTTTTCCTTGCCTTTAGCTGCAGATTGCAACACAGAGGATAGTCTTGTCTTGGAACACTGGTACAGATTAAGATGTCTTGACAGTTTGGATTTTACTTAAGCAATTACAAGAGCCCTTTCTACAAAACGTATTGATTTTATTCCAGAAAAATAAATTCCCATGTACAATTGGGTTTTCATAACATGAAACCATTAGCCATTTTATTGCTAGTGCATATAGGGTAATGTCACATTTCATACAATTTCAGTACAAGTGAAAAAATATAATATATGGCTGATTGAAACTGATAGCTACATTAACATTTATAGATCTATATAGATTTATTTTACAAACTGTTAGTAGTTCAGAAAGATATCGGTGTTTTAAACTACCAACATTCATATGGCTCCAATTCAAATATATGAATTGCTTGATGTGCTATAAATATATTCCAAATACATTTCACTGAAGAAGTCAAAGCTGTGCACTAAAATATATCAAAAACATGCCTTGTGAAAACACTATAGACAGAGTCCTGACTGTCTGTGGAGCATGAAAATGCCACTGGTGCTAGCATTAATAGTTGGAAAATGAAAATAATGCCATGATTACCAGGATTAGGTGATGGAGATGTATGCTTTCTGTCATCTTATTTAATAGGGCTGGGATCAAATTCTCTCCTGTTACTCCGTGTAAACCAGGTTGAAATCCACAGAAATTAGCAGAGTTGCTTCTGGATTACAGTTAGGTTACAAAAAAACAGAATCTGGCTGGAGATCAGGTGCAGGCTCACTGGTTTCAGTAGAGCTGGCCCCAGATCCACCAGTAGAAATGAGAGCAGAAGGTGCTCCAGCTGAATTGTTTCCCTCAGGCAGGCAGGCAGGATGGATCCAAGCTTATCATCAAATTTAGCCTAGCCTGCGAATTTCTTAAGTGCCTCCTAAGTTTCATGTCTTATGAACAGCACCAAGGGCTACACTGGGGCTGACAGCAGACAGAAACTTAGGCATGAGGATTTTCCCAGGTTGGGAAAAAAAAGGTAGCTCAAGCCCCTGTGATAGTCAGCATGTGCCACATCCTGCTCTTAACTTCAGCTGTGCGTCAATTCAAAGCCATCCTGGCAGCATTAGCCTGGATTACCTCTGCAGAGAATTTGTCCAAAGGATGAATGCTGGCAACAATGAAGGCACTGAGCATCAGATGAGATGGGGAAAGCTGGCAGGGCTGGAATCACAGTCAGTGTGTTAGCTGGCATCCCGCCCTGCTCCTCCTCACTCTTGGCCCTATCATGATCCCAGAAAGGCCAGATGGAAGAATCTCTCTACCTCTGGTACCATTTTTCCCCTTGCTTATTTTAAAACCGCAGGGGAACAAATATTCTTCTTTCTTTAGACAGTGGAGGGCATTCAGCCACCTGTATGGCCTCATATTTGCTCTGAGACCATACCCTTACCCATCTTTCTCCAAGAATGCATTGTTTTTGCAAATGACTTGATTCCAGCCCTGTCTTTACCCTGCAGAGGCAGTGGGGACAAGGTTTAGCATGGTTACGGCATGGTTACAGCACGGTTACAGAGGGGCGGCAATGTGGTGGCAGTGGTGGGAGGGACTCTGAGCGCACAGGTGGGCTTCCTGGCCAAAATGCTGCTGCAGGAGCAACCACAGCCCAGGGCCCAGAGCCCTGTCACTTGTTTCATCTTCCACTCCAGCAAAGCTGGAGCCCATCCCTGCATCTCAGCACAGAAATGCTCTCTGTGCTACTCTTGCTCACCATAAAATTTGACTGAGATAGGCTGGGTCCTCCTCAGGATAGACATGACCAGCCACTTGCAAGGGGAATAAAAAAGAATGTAAAGAGTCTGAATTTGCCAAGCATGGCTGATTTTCCCCTGGTCTTGCGGGAGACCTTATTCATGGCAGAACACCTTGCCTTGACTGATATAATATCAGCACTTTGCATTGGCCAGCAGAGAAACAATTTTTACTGCCAAGAGATGCTTAACCTCATCCACCTGTGCAAGCAGACCCCCAGTGTGACATGGAGAAGGGGCTCCAAAGAAACTGTAACAATATAGATTTTGAAGTAACTGTAGTTTTGCTTGGAGAAGAGGGAGTGTAAAGGAAGCATTTTCCTTGGGAGAACGGCTCTTTATAAAAGAGGATGAGTTGGGGACCCCAGCACAGATTCTTTAGGACAGAGTTTGCCTCAAACTCTGGCAAAATTCTTGGTTTAACATTTAGGATATACTAGAAGCTGCTGTTTTAATACAGACTAGGTCAACTCCAAGCCCATCTTCAAAACAATACATGATTTCACGAATACTTTGTCCACATGGTTAAAGCCAGCCCTTAATGCTCTACCCTTGAATAACACAGGATGTGTTAGCTGTTAAGTCCATTTGTTTCTTGCCTTACTTGTTTAAAGCCTTCTCCAGATATTCCTGGATCCACTTTAGCTTGGGATCAATGCACACTTGCTTGCTGTTGCTCTTGAGCCTTGCACTGCCAAAGGAGAGAAGTGAGAGTGAGTCCCATGTGTGATGCCCCTCAGCCCACACACATTCACACACCTTATTCTGCACACAGGTTTGCAACTGCATTACAAACAGTAGAGCCGTAGTCCTTGGGTGTCAGTGCTGCTCTCAGGCACCCCATGAAGAGGCTGGGGTATCCCTCCCATCCTCAATGCTCCTACTATAAATATCTCTGAATTTGGAGGATGCTAGGGGGGAAGAGATACAGAACTTGAATCTAAGTTTTCTAATTCCCATCTGAGCTGTGACAAGTTCAGTGCTGGGAACAGCTAAATTACATGTGAAAATAACAGTGTGGTAAATATAGGTAATTTCTACAGGGAACTAAGAACAGCTTTCAGACTCAACCCAAAATTGAATTTTTACATGTTTTGAGAACAGACACCAAACCATAACTCTTGGATGTCCTGAAAGGATCTGATCACTCCTTTACTTTTTGTTCTATTCAAGATTGAACCAGCAGGTTGTAGGCAGGAAGATCACTGGAAGTACCATAGCGCCAGAGGCAAATTTTCCCTCCTGCATTCAGTCAGCACTGGAAACAAAAGCAGAAACTTCCTGAGGGGTTTCTCCTGAATGTCTGAGCTGCACTTTCTAAGTCAAACTTTAGCTAATTTGAATCTGCTAAGAAGTTGCAGAAAAGGAGACAAATATCGGGACACCTGTCTGAAGCAAATTCCCTGTGGCCGCCTGGGGTTTGTGTTACCTGCATTGTTAACACACAAGCAGTACGAACAGCTCTTCAGCCAAATCAGCAGGTCTGACCCCCAGGACCTCTAAAGAGTGCCTCACTTTTCCCGCAACATTCTGCTCTGACCCCGCTGCTCAGAAGTCTCCCCTGAGCAGCCTTGCCACGCAGAAGTGCCAAGAACAGCAATTTCAGGGAAAGACCCATAGGAGTAAGTTCAGTACTCGCTTAAGCCTTTTGTTGGATGAAAGCCAAAATATTCCCCACTTCATAAAATGAAGTCTGCAGAATATAAAAATGTGGAGTAAGAAGTAACAGGTCAAAAAGGCTCCTCGGTCTGAAGTTATGCAACAACACAGTTGTAACATAAACACATTGAAGATCCAGTCTTGCAAGCCCTGTGCCAATAAAGTGATGAATGGGTCTAATTCATATTTCCCATAGAGCAGTGCCAAGCTGGAGAACTTCCAGTGAAGTGATACCTACAGTGAGAATGGATTTGCTGATGTTAGCAATGCCTGGGAACTATTAAGCTGGCCGTACAGAGTACAGAACCAAAAGCACACGTAACCATCACTTGCTGCGTGCAGTGGAACCCGCTCACCAAGGATGAAGACATTGGTTTTTGTAGGCATTTATTTCTGAGCCTGGCAGCCCCAGCTCCTCACGCAGTCATGGCAGAGTCAGGTGTTTGTAAGGAATGTTCATCAAACAGAGGTTTTGGTGTCTGCTTTAGGAGGTGACTAATTAAAATTAGTGCGAAAAATGCCTATTTCCTTGTGTTGAAAAGCAGGGAAATTAAGATTGGCTTTGTAGAAGCAGACATCCACAAAGGAGACTTCTGGATTTGGAAAGATGACAGTTCCCTGTGGAACCAAAGACAAAGCTCTTAGGCTCTTTGTTCAGGTACAATTCACCTCAACTATAAAGGGAAAAGTCCTTGAGCAAAATAAACCACAAGCTCCTTCATTAAAACTGTATGAATTCAGTGACATTCTCTACTCTTGAAAATAGCTTTTAAGTCACTCACACCTTCACTGTACAACACAGATCCGCTGAGTTTAGATACGGTTGAGATGAGAAAACATCTCAACCATCAAGAAGAGAAATTAGTTTTGATTCCATTTCAACTCCTTTTTTAGTGAAGACCTAGCTCAAACTTTCAGGGGCACGTGGAGGTAAGGTTTAGGTTTAAGTACCTTACTTTTTTAAATAAAAGAAAGATGGTGACCTATAGGCTCAGGTGTTGTGTGTGCCACTGAATCGCGTTGCAAGCAAACACACCTGGATCAGGATTAGGGTAAGAATGTGTGTTGTTGGTATCTCTGTATTTCATGCTCTTAACAATCTTTAATGACTGTGATCCCATGTTAAGTAACAGAAAAATATATACTGTATCCAATCTTAAATGACTGTCATTTTCTTGAAACGACTCCAGAAAATTCTAAATCCTCTACAAAGCCTTAGCATTAGGAATCTTGTGACATCCATTGACAGTCCCAGAACACAAATCCATACACTATTTTCCCTTTGGATGCTTGCCTCCAGAACTGTTTATAGGTACAGATCAGGGTTAGTCACAGCTGGTTTTGCCATTTTTCTGAAACAAAATTATTTCTCAACTAGTTTTACATTTTTCTCACTGTACTCCACCAAATCCTAAGGCAGCAGCACACATGAGAAAATGTGGATGATTTACCCAGAGTGGTTTAAAAAAGAAAAAATGTCATATGAATGAAAACTTGTTCACAAATGGATACATGCCCTTAAATATGTCTGTACATTCCTGAGAAATAGCATGAAAACATCAGTTTTCTGAATGCAGAAATGTTTTGGATGACAAAGAATGGATTTTTATAGTGCTTAAATTGCAAATGGAAGAGCTCAACATGGATCCATGCAGAAGCAGTGATGGGAGCACAGCACAGAAGCCCATGTAGCCACGTAGACACTCTTACACAGATTAGAAGCAGCTGATGGTGGAAAGGCTCCTTCACAATGCAAAGACGAATGCTAACTTTTGTCATGCTGGAGGAAGGAGTCACCCAAGAAAAAATGAACGCAAAAGACCTTCCTAAAACTACACGCACACAAAACCAAACAACCCAATTTTTCCTGAAAATCAGTGTTTCTTTTTCAGCAAAAAATGAGAGGTTATTTTCCATGGGAATGCTCCATTTCTGTCCTGCTGTGATCTATGATTTACTGGACGCTGCCTGGTAAGAGTGTCCTTAGCCCAGGCCAGCACACATTTAGGGGATGCACCTCTGGAGAAGGTCACAAAAAATCTAGGAATTTTTTGCTTGTTTCATTCCTCCCTGTGGAAAAGTGGAGCATTAGAAGACTTGGTGAAGTCTTCATCTCAAGGTGTGAAGCTCTGCATATAAGGTCATGGACAGCCTGTCTGAAGTTCCTGCCCACACACCCATGGGAGGAACAGGACATGGGATCACAGAGATCAGAGGTGGAATACCACTGGAAACATCTGAACTCGGGCTCCTGTGTATGGGATCAGGCAGGGTCCAGCTGTATCTGACACACAGGGAGAAGAGCTGAGCTGGGAATCAGGCCACGAGATGCAGACCTGACTGCAGCAGTGGAGAGAGCTATCCAGCAAACGGAGCAGGAATCAGCTCCATGACACTCCCTTCTGACACCCGAGCTTTGCACCCCGCTGGAAGGAGTGAGAGACTTACACAATCTGAAGTGAGCAGTTGGGGGTGGAGAGGATTTTGAGGTGCTTGATGTTAGCTCTTGCCACATTGCTCTCGTAGAATCGACAGGGGCATCGGTACGTCAGGCTGACGGGCTTCTCTGTGGGACACAGGGAAAGAAAGGACACGTTACTCCCTCCTGCCCCACGGACCCAGGCTGCAAAGCCCTCTCTCACCCTCCACATATGCAGGTGACAAAAAGCAAGAGAAAAGTGGTAGCTTTGGAAGAGCGTTTATCCACAGCTCGCAGCACGATCCTTTCGCCCCACTACCCAGCCTTTTAATCCCTGTGCGTGGGATTTGGGAAGACAAAAGAAGAGGGAGAGAAAATGGAGATAAGTAAAGCAGAAGAGATTAGAATAAAGAGCCCCTGCATTGTGCGGGGATGCTCCTGGTAATTAGACAAGATAAAGGACAAAAGAGGAGGCACTTGTCCTCCGTGTTGTTCTTACCAAATGATTTTGACCTGAGGCCAAATTAGAAGGTAGCCAGAAGAAAGCAAGGAATTCCAAAGAGCTCAGATCAAAACGGCTTGGCTCAGGTGCAGGCTTTTCAGGGAGCATTTACTGGCTACTGAAAAGCCCCGCATCCTTCCGCCTTTCCCAGGGCCCCCGGCTGACCTCTTCCCACCGCAGCCAACCTCTGCTGTTGGAAATATTGGCACATCCAACATGCAACCGGGAGACGCGTGATCGCAGTGGCTTTGCGGGAGAGATTTGGGGTCTTTTGAACTTCCTCCAGCCTGTGGCAAAGTAACAGCATCTCAAGGAGACAGCTACAGGGCAGCACGCTCCCCACGCACTGAGCAGGGACCACGGGGCTGGGTGAGCCTCATCACCGGCACCACGAGGGACAGAATTAGGTTTACTCCCTAGGTTCAGAATTAGCAAAGTATAGCGTGCAGAACGGAGAAAAGCTGCCTGGCTCTCACACAGCATCTGATGATTTCTCCATGGAAGAATTTAATTACTGGCAACCAAGCACACATAAATAAGGTCCTTGCTCAGTGTGGAAGCTTTGAAGCCCCATGCACAATAAAACACAAATGCAGCAGCCTGCCTGGAAGTCCAGAAGGAGCTGCCTAAGATTCTGAGCAATATCCCACTGGGGCAGCTTTCAGACTCTGGGAAGAATTCAACTCGTAGAGGAGGACATAAGGTGTCAGGTGTGGCTTGTGCTCAGACCTGCATCTGATGGGGCTTCAGACCCCACGGGCACTCTGTCCCCGTTTATTTACCCACACGGCGTGCTCACAGCATCCGAGCTCCGCTGCCTTCAAGGCAGACAGAGAGCTAAAGAGGGGGGAAAGGCTCGGAATCCCTAAGCTGCCGTCTAGGAAGGTGAGAAAACACACAGCTCTTCTAAGTGCAGCTGGTCAGCGTGTATTGCGCATTTAGCAGTGCCTGTCCCCAGCACACACACCCGCAGACAACATGGTGAAATCACCCTGTCCTCAGGAGGGAAAACCCTTTTTTCTGAGCCAGAGTCTGATCCCACTGGCAGACAAGCAAACACAAAGAAATCCATCGGTGGAGTTCCAGATTCACACCTGAATCTGGATGAGAACTTAACAAAATTGGAGGACATTTTCCATCAGTTTCACAGCAGTCAGGCCAAATAACATCATTTATGAGTTAACAAATGGGAGGAGAAACAAATGAAGAGGAAAGGAGGGGAGCTAGCGAGAAGAAAGGCACTAGGGCATCTCACTGCCAATCTGTGCCCGACAGCTGCAAATCAGCACATTTATGTAGGAAAGGGAGGGTGAAACTGCATGCAGCCATACAGTGGCTCTGAGACTCTGAAGTGCCTCTGCAAGCCAGCACCAACACAGCAAGTTCAAGCTTTACCCTGAACAACACGCAAGAGATGAACTGTTCAGATCTATGGTTTGAGAATGTAACACTGTCCTGTATGAGAGTGGGAGAGGGACTTTTGATCCCATCCCGCTCACTTGAAATGAGGAGAGAAGGCTTAACCACCACTGACGCATCTGCAAGTCCCAGGTACGGCAGCATGGGTACCAGGGCAGCTGGCAGCATCACTCCCAGCAAACCGACCCCTCCTGCCCAGCGCTGCAGCTGAGCCCAGCCTGGCTCCTGCTGGGACACCTGGGGAACGCAGCATTCCCCGGCCCAGGGACCCCTGTCCTAATGTGAGAGGCAGAAGGGACAGTGCTGCTCCTACCCCGAGGCTGATAAGCACATCTTCCTTATCGCCTTTCCAAATTTGAAGCCAATTGTTCCACACATCCTAGAGCCAGCTGAGCTGGTAACCCTGAGCTTGCACTGCAGGAATGAATGCGCTGGGGGTCCTCTATGTCTAACAAACACCGAGCATAAGCCGAGGCTCCCCTGTAAGGTCTGTAAGCAGTACTGTTACACAAAGACACCAGTTTGCATGGAACTGACTGTGCGTAAAGCTTTTGAGAACTCTGTCTGGCACATCTGCTTGAAATGGGTGAATACAGTCCAAATCTAGAGGAGAGCTCGGCACTAGTCAGACATCTCGCTGCCGTTCCTTCAGCCTCATTTCCTTACACTAAAAGAAAGCTGCTGTTTGGGGCTTGACTGGAAGGATTTTTTAGATTGTTTTTCCAGCTCTAAGTTTTGCCAGCTCTGAGCAGCCACCTCTGCTAACAGATTCTGCCCAGAGCCACTGTGCTCCCAGAAGTGTCCCTGCAGGGATGGTCGCTGTGGCCGCACGAGGGGTGAGCAGAGCTGCAGGCGGGCACGGGCTGGGCACAAGCACACAGAGTGCCCGATGGCAGCGTCTCTGCCACTCACCCACAGCTGCAGGTAACCGTGTCAGGAGAGGGCTGGCAACTTTTTAAGGCTACAACAGCTCCGCTTCCCTGAGGTGTAAGCCGTTGTGAGGCCACGGTAGGCAGAAACAGCTGCACCAGGGTGGCTGAGAAGCACTGGGAGCTCACCTGCCTGCAGGACAGAGCAGCCCTGCAACTATGATTCTGATTCTGTAACTCTGCATCAGGGCTGAGAGCACCGCAGGACATACGGAGAAGCAGGCAAAACCCTCTCATCGCTGCAAGCGATGTCTCTCCCCGTCCCCCAGTTTTCCTCCGGCCGCTCTCGGCGCCGTACGGACCCGCGGAGCGGTGCGGGGCACACGGCCGCGCTGCGCCTCGGGCACCGCGCTCTGAGGGCCATCGGGAGCGATTAACTCGCTCGGGCTGCACAAAGCGCGATCCCTCCCTGCCCCGGGAGGGGAACACCCAAGTTTCTGTTTGGAAGGACACTCGTTACCGAGCCGCTCTCGATGGGGGGGACAAAAGGTGGCAGCGTGCACCGGGCCGGGAGTGGCCCCATGGGACGGGCAGCGCGGTGCCACCGCCCCGCGACAAATGTCGCTGAAGGCCCAGGGTGCCCGGGGCAGCTCCGTGCCCGGAGCGGGGGAGTCCTGCATCGCTGTGGCTTCGCTCTGCCCCGACCGAGGCAAGATACAGCCCACGAAAGAGGACCGAAGAGGAAGCGAGCAACCGCCTGGTTCTCATTTCTGTAACATTTTTTTTTCCTTTAGTAGAAATCAATACGCATATTTTGCAAGAAAACCACCTCCCCGCGCGCTGCCGCGTGCCCCCCCGCCGCCCGCAGCCGCCACCCGCGGGGCACAGCGGCCCGCAGCGAGCACCCCTCGGGCCCGCAGACGCAGCTCCCACCTCCTGGCTCCGGGCAGGGGCTCGCCCGCTCCGCACAGCCCCGCGCAGCGCCGCGCACGGAGCCGGGGTCGGGAGGACGGCGGCGGAGAGCAGTCCCACTTACCCTCCGAGAGGGAGATGACGGCCAGGGCGAAGGCGAGCAGGGCCAGGGCGCGGAGGTCCATGCTGGGCGGCTGGGCTCGGCTCGTCCCGTCCCGGCGGCAGCAGCGCTCTGCCAGAGTCCCCTCCTCCCCTCCCTCTATAGAGGGGCCGGGGGAGGGGAGGCAGGGGGAGTAGCCAGCCTATGATTTATTGCCCGTGGCATGTTATTACATCCTTCCTCCGTTCAAAAATGCTTGGAAAGGGACCAAAAAGAGCGAGGGCTCCGCTCTGCGCTCCGTCAGCCCCGCGGTGCTCCCCCGGGCAGAGCCCCCCCAACCCCGCCCGGGGGCTCCGCACCGCAGCGGCACCGCGGGGACAACGTGCCTCCACCGGGCGCTGCCTGGCACGGGGCAGCCCCAGCCCTGGCCTGAACCAGAGCTGCGGGCCGGGACAGCGCGGGGACATCCTGCCGTGCCCCGGTGTCCGCACCAGGAGGAGAAAAATCCCCTTCCATTCCCGTGGGCGCAAATCTAGATTTATACTTGTGCCTTGGACATCACATCCAGCGCCTTACAAAGCATCTTTGCAGAAGTTTTTCCAGGGGATTTTTTTGGGGAGGGGGGTGTAAAGAGAAGGAAGCTTTCAGTCTTGCCTCTGCGTGCTTAGCTGTAAACACCACCTTTCTCTAAACACCAACTTTACACTGCATCAGCCAAACCCAGTTGTACATCTGCTGCCCCATTTCACCTCCGTTGCAGTGCAGATGCCCAGCACCTCGCTGCCCGCCTGCGGAGCTCAGGGTGCGACAGGGCTGTGCCTGCATGGCTGCAGCACTGTCAAGGGTGATGGCCCTGAGCTCATCTCCACTGCTTGCAGCCCCAGGCCACCAGGCCCGGTTTATTGCCATTCAATACTTTAAATAAACATTGAGGCTTTGATTGAGATGGGACCCCCTTGGCTGTGTTTAAAGCAGGCACCCTCGGAAAGGTTGGGACAGAGCTGAGCGGTGGTGTAAAGCTAATCCTGGCCGGGAGGTGTGTGCAGGACAGGGCCCCGGTGCCAGCGGACAGCTGCACAGGCAGAGGTAACCCTGGAAACTTCCAACCCTCTCAGCCTCAGCTCTGGAGGATGGAAACAGCAGCCTGGGGGAAATGGGCCAGGAACAGGCTCCCTCTCCAACAGCAGCTGGCAAAGGTGATGCTCACCTCCAGCTCCCCAAAATCTATTGCTTGTCTCTGTTTACTGAGGAGCCCTGAATTTGCTTAGGCTGACCTTGCTCTCCCCTTCCTTCAGGTAAGCCAGCCTGGTAGCACAGAGCCTGATACACTGAGAAGGCCACTAACCCCAGTAAGTGCCACCAGCCTTGCTGTGAGCTGCAGCATTCCGCAGGGGTGGGAAAAGTGAGGCTTAACCCCAGCGTGAACACTGCAGGGAGCACTGCTGTCCCACTGGTGCTCAGCAGCCTCATGGGGACGTCTACGCTGCCATAGATGCTGCTGCTGCTGCCACCAGCACAGAGGAGGACAAACAGCCCAGGATCTAACCAAGGAGACTGGAGGGAAGCAGAGAGCAGAGTTAATCCGAGCAGCAGTCTCCCCACTGGGCCCCCAGACACGCACACTTGCTATAACCAAAGGGAAAGCAGCTCGGATGCGAGGAGATGCCTGAACAGACCTGCAGAGCTAACCCAAAGAGCTGCAGCATGCAGACATGAGGGCTCTCCCCCAGCTCTGAGCGCAGCCACCTTCATTCAGACCGCAGCTGCACCCCCCGCTGCCCTGGTCGCCCCCCAGCTGGCTCTGGTCGCTGTGTGGGGCAGCAGCACACCAACCCTCCAGCACTGCCCAGAGTGGGTGCCCTGGACCCCCCCTTGCCCCTGGCAGCAGCTCGCAGCATTCCCAGGAGGAAGAGATGTTAAGCTAACAGAGCTCATTCCAACCCCGGGCAATTTGTGCAAACTGTGATTTTCTTTCCACCGAGAACCAACTGTTACCTATGGTACAAGGATTCTGAGTTTAAGATTTAAACAGCAATGAAACAATAAGCATGAAGCAAAACAAAGAGGGGAAAAAACCTCAGTGAGGGTCTTGTCGTTTGCTCCTCAAACCTAAAATGAGGAGCTGAGGAAAATCTGGACAAATTATATACATTGAAAGGAAAGTCCAGCTGCTTAGCAAGTGTTAAATTCCTTGAAAAGATCGTTTTAACTCCATGTTAACTCCCACAGAATTAACCAGTGTTTTCCTGTGTGCTCAGAAAATCCGTCTGCAGCCCTGGGTGGCTGAATCCCGCTCCAGCCTCAGAGCTTCCTGATGGCCACCAAATTCAATCTGTTGTCTGAATGTTAGTAAAGGATGAATTCAGAAACCTTAAAAACAGACTGCTGTTGATTTCAACACAGCCTGAGACAGCCTTTTCTAATCATAACAAACTCCAAACTTTTACTGTATTTGCATCAAATTACATTTCCTCTGAAATGGGAAGATAGCAGCATTTCTGCTGCTTAGAATTTTAGGCTGGCATAGCCCAGCACTGAAATCATTTGTGTCTGAAGTTGTTTTAAATCCCCACAGACTACATCTGCAGTGAGACATTTCTGGCCAGTAAAGCACAAGTTAATATTATTAAGAAACATTTTTTTTGGTTAAGAATTAAACTAAGTGTGCACGATTTGGGAAAACAGTATCCCTGATTTCACTCTGTTCTCACTAACAGTATTTGACTGTGATCTTCCCTAATATTTCTTGGGCTTGTTTTCTGTAACTAAATGCTTCATTTTTTGTATGGCCACAGTGTTCCCACAGAATCTGTTTCAGTGGAGCTAAGATTCACAGCACAACTCAACAAGTCAGAATAAAATAGAAACCAATGTTGATCCCAGGAAATTCAGCAATCTAGAGTTAAGGTTAATTACGTTTAGAAATCTATATGTGTTAGGCTGAGGGACTGCACAGTTAAGATACCAAATCAACCTTATCTCTGCCTTGTTGTAACATCACACAGGAGCACAGGATAAAACCAGAGCAGAGCAGTATCCCTGTCTCCAGATGCAGCTTTTTTCCAGGACACGATTTTTCAAAGAATGCTTAAACTGCTTATTTCCACATAGTGTGATGCTGTGATGGGAAAGAAATGAAACTGAAATGTTAACATCAGAACTCCTTAACTTTTGCATGGTATCTTACAGTGAAGAGCTAAGAGTGATGGAGATATATTATTTTGCAGCTTAACCTAAAACTGAAATTCTTTGCTTTATCATGCTTCCAAAAAAACCCCGCCATCACCACCACCACCAATAAAAAACCCACCAAACCCCAGCAAAACAACACAACAGGAAACAAAAGAAAAAAAACAACCAAAGCAACCATATAAAGTTAGTCTTTCTTCAGTTACTGACTATATGCCCTTACGTTTACTTCTATCTCACAGTCATTCTTGTTTTGCTTAAGAATTCTCCTTTTAAAAGCATCCTTATTTTTGCAACACTCCAACATGAGTGATATTTTTGCCGACACCAGCGATCAGGTGAAAGCTTGGAGGCATTACAGTGCTGCCGAGCACCCACACAGAGTCAGAAGATGACAACTTTAGAGGGGATGAAGATCTTCCTTGGCTCCTGCCTTTGATATTCTTCTTTAAAGTGCTTAAAATAAAGATTATTTTCCCTCCTTATTGTCAAGGTTCCAACCTCCTCTTTTTTAAATGTAGTGAACAGAGCTTTTAGTATCTTCGACAAAGCAGCACAAAGCACGAGAAGTGACTTGTTGGATTTGTCTGCCTTACAGAAGGAAAAAAATCTCCCCAAATAATCAGGTTTCAGACAGAACTGCAAGAGGTTGGTTCTCATCGGAGTAACACAGCCTCAAATGCTCATGTATGCAGAGATATCCATGAAGTGTGTTGGCCCCAAAAGATTCCTTGGAGGGCAGAGGAGGAGATCAAATAGAGGTCAAGTGAGTAACTGTTTATGGATGGTTAACTGGAGTGACAGAACTGTGGTAGCTGCTTTTCTAGCAGTTTAAAGGTTTAAGTTTGCTTCCCTGGGAGTTTTGCCTGCGATTCCAATGCATGTGAAATTGGCCCTTCAGGGCAGAATTCATCGCTTCTCTCATCCCAGCAGAGCACATCCCAAGATGGTCTAACCTTTCATGAAGAAACTCAAAACGTGATAAATTTTGCTTGGTTTTAGGTTTTGTTACAAAGGCAGTTCTTGGCCTCGCGGTGAGGAGTTTCCTGAAAGCTTGGGGTAAAGCAGAGCCAAGCTTGGCGTGCGCTGCCTCTCCCCAACGCTGCAGAGGGGATTTTGTTCCAAGAGCGCTTAAAGCTGTGTGGCTCTGCTTGGGTTTCGCTTGGAGCTTTCAGGTTCAGTGAGCTTGCAGGCCACTCTGAGGAACCCACGGCTCAGCAGTTCACAGCTCCCAGCAAGAAGAGGCACCTGGGAGCCTTGGCCAGGGCCATGCTCAGTGCTGCCTTTACGCTCTCTCCATGGGAATGGATGCAGAGAAGACCGGAGCATCACAGCAGAACAAGCTTGTGTCTGAGGGGAAAAGATCCATCCTGGCTGCCAGGTCAAAGCAGCCAGAGGTCCTACGGCACCCATCTCATTTCTTTCAGGCTTTCATTCGACTGGCTGAATATGAGTTGTCCATCTCTTGGGACTTTTAAAACTTGTTTTTAATTTAAGATAGGCATGAACAAAAAGCCATAACCCAAATATCTATGCACTGAGGGGATTTTCAGGCTCTGAAACAAACTTCCCAGCTGCCTTCTCTCTCAGCAAGGTCTAGGGGCCTCATGCTTTTGTCTACATTAGCAACTTGTGTGGTGTAGTATGAACAGATCTATAGAGCAAAGCGGTCGCTCCAGCCCATTACAGTGGCTTAGTTCACCCTGGCTGTAGCCTATCCTACCACCTGAATGCCTACTAAGTGACAGGCATATGTCTTCTGGAGCTCATTTTCTGATCTAGTTTCATCCTAAAGCAAAGTATTTCACACCCTCAGAAACATCTTTGTGATGAAAAGTAAAGAGGGTTATGGCTTCAAAAGTCTGTTCCAGGAGCACACTCCTCATCTCACTCAAAGTATTCCCATTTTTAACGAAAAATTTTTTTACAGAAAGGGTGGTGAAGCACTGGAACAGGTTGCCCAGAGAGGTGGTGGAAGCCCCGATCCTGGAGACATTCAAGGTCAGGCTGTACCTGGCTCTGAGCAACCTGATCGAGCTGTAGTTGCTCCTGTTCATTGCAGGGGAGTTGGACTAGATGACGTTTAAAGTCCCTTCTAAGTCAAACAATGCTATGACTTTAAATCCTGACGTGGATGCAGCCCCAGAGCCAGGAGATCCGAGGCGCAGCTCCATCTGCCAGCCCGGAGCTGCGGCCGAGGAGATGCTGCGGGAGGCTGTTAGGTGTATTTTGGTGCCCTCTAGTGACCGAGACGGGAACCAAATACTATACAAAGCCTTGCAGTATTTGGAGAGACTCAAACTTTCTTTGTATTTTGCTTTTGGTACTGAAAATGATTTTATTCTTCTATGAAATATCAGATATTGATATTTCCTGAATAATGATATTCTGTAACTATCATTAAAAAGTCTTTTTAAAATGTGTTTTTATCATTTAAGAAGTCCATTATTCTAGTAGTGTTTTGAAAAACCTTAGTATCTATTAAAACTATGAATGCAGTCACTGAGAAAAGAATAACCACGGATTTACACCACATAAAAGCCCAGGTCAGCAGGTAAGATTAAAAGGACAGAAAGAAAATCAGGCAGGAAGCTTTGGGGATGGGGAAGGATGGTATGCTGCATGCCAGCGCTGGGTGCCAGTGCATGGGCAGCACGTACAGGGAGGGCTGAGGAGGCAGATAATGTAAACTAAATCTGATTTGTATTTCCTGGTTTGTTCTCTGGGCTATGGGCAGCTGTGTTACTTGCACACTGAAGCAAGGTCCAGCAAACAGCTTGTTTATGGTGATGGAAACGTTTCATTTGCTGGAACTGTTCTGACATTCGTCCTCTGGAGTTGCCAGATGGTAAAAATGTTTAGTTTGCAATAAACAATCATTAACATCACTTAACATACATGTCACTCACACAGCAAGGACGTGTGTCTTACAGGACCAGACCTAGCTGCGGTGTGGCGGTGATGTGCCAAATCCTTTTGTTTGATTACTTGCTGGAGCTGTGTCCCACTCAGAGTCTTACCAGATCCTATTACCAATAGCCAATTGCATAAACCTTGGTTTCCAAAGCCAACTTTTAAAACTTTTGCTTCACTTAGAGGGAAATACTCCGCCAGAAATGAGTCCCCGAAGTACAAACCCATGAGCTGCCCTTTCCCAGTATGTTAGCAGAAATGTCAGCTACTCATTTCTCTTCTTTTGAGTAGGTGTGGGCTCATAGTTGTCGCTATTCTTCCTCAATTCTGCTTCAGAACTTGGGTTCAGGAGATAATCACTGTACATACTGGAACACAGAGGGAATGGGACCAATTGGTGCTCCTGCAGAATCTTTGAGACTAATGGATCCCCAGCTGCTTATAAAACTTCAGCCATCCACAAAGAACATCAAAGAGTCGCTCAGTTACAAGACCTAGAGAAGTACAGTAAAGCCATCTAGCCAACTTTTCTCACAGGACAGGCTTGATTCTGATTGAAGATTTATTGCCATTCTGCTCAATCCATCCTTTAAAGCTTTCAGAGATCCAGCTTCTATTTCTTCCCTCAGGAGCCGTTTCTATAGTCCAAAAGACCTCACCACCAGAAACCTGCTTTTTTCCCTAATGTCTTTATTTTCCACTCCTCCACACTAGAGTGAATAAATTCTACTTATACTCATTTACTACTTTACAATATTCCTCCCTGGAGATGGTTTCTATTTCTTCTTCGACTCATACAACCAAATCATAACTGTCCATGTTACTTCATTGTCCTATATCGTGAGTCCCCAAAATGTTTTCCTTATTGTATCTCAGCTCACAAACAGGGACTGACACTTGTTGACATGCAGGTGGTTTTATATTTGTAAGCTTTGTTAGCATGCAAGTAGGCATGCTATTTTCAGCTGGGCAGGGAGTATAAAGGTAAGGGACTCACCCAGACTGAATGTTGTGTCAGGAAGTTCAGCCATGATTTTAATTACCAGACTGGAGCACAGTTGTGCAAACAACTAACAATTGATTAGAGTTTGTAATCTCAATGTTAAGGATTGCAGCCAATTAAAAATTACTGACCTCAGAAATAAAACAGCATATTCACAACTGTGTGACCGCAGGAACTGGCTCCTCAAGGCTCCTGTCATGCAGTAAAAAACACTGAGATCAAAACAAGAAGACAGTTTAGAAGAAAATACTTCAGTTCTGCATTCCTCCCCATTCTCAGAAAGGAGGCATAGCTCAAAATGTATGTATGTATGTACACCCCTGCACCTTCTCTCTTATGGGAAATGTGAGAGTTGTCTTGCTTCATGACATACACATTAGGCTCTAACATCAGCCTCTCACGAGGGAATAAGGTAGGTGTTTCCATTTGGCATAGCCACCCCCTTCACACATGCATACAACCAGATCCCCGACAGCTGTATCACAGTTGACTTACAGCTTGCTTGATGTGTGTTAATTTAGCATGTACCTGAAGCTCTGCCTGCATATTCCAGGCTGAGGCCCAATCCCTGGCTCTGCTCTGACTCCACGGAGTAAGCACAGCATGCAGGTGATGATGTTTGTTGAGCCCCACAGCAGGAAATGCCACCCATGCAATAAGGTGCCCAGCACAAGTTCCCCAAGAGCTCACATCCTGCCCTGCTCCGCTCCCCCAGTGCTGCCACGACATTTATGGAGGCAAAGGGCCCTGAGGAGGATGCATGACACAGTACAAAGGCTGCGCTATTTCAGATCAAGCAACAACACACGAAGCCCAGAAGCCTGTCCCCAGCAGTGGCCAGCAGCAGATGCACAGGGCTGGACAGCAGGCACTGCTGAAACCCTGCAGCATGCCAGCTCGGCACGTGGCCAGGAGTCCGGACTCCGCTCCAACAAGGATTTGGGGCTCCTCACTTGCCACTGATTTCGGCAGCTCCAAAAGCAGGTGTCACACCATGCAATTTCCACAGGGAATCAGAAACTTCAGTAGAAATAAAGAACAGTGTGACACAGACCCTACTTGTTAAAGAATTTGCTCCGCTGTCTGTGAAAAACAAAACACAACTTAATCCCCCCCCTCACTCCCATGCCTGAACTTAAAGATCTTCTTCCAGCTTCTGCAATAGCTCAAAAAGCATAGAAGAAATTTATGAAAATAGCAAATGCCTGTCCTGGAGATAAATTTAGGAACACACAGTGACAAGAGTGATACTGAGTCTTGCTTTTTCAGCAGAAGCTGACTGCAGTATCCCTATGCAATAAAATACCTCTCAATAACCTAATTGGGAAACCAACACAGTAGAGTTGCCAGGACAGCATGCACCAGAAATCCAGAGAACCCACAGCAGAGAAAGGCTTTAGGTTTGCAGAATTGGTCCTAGAATGCCAAATCCAGGACATTGTCATGGCGTTTCTTCCTATGTCCAGCCAACAGATTGTAGCTAACCAGATTTTCCTGTGAAGAACAAACAATTTCTGCAGAATTTCTGCAGCGTGACCATCTAAGGACATGATATTTCTTGCAATCTCCTTTCCCAGAACAAATGTCCCCTGCTCCTGTAACCAGGGGAAGGAGCGGAAGGAATGTGTCTGGACCTGGCGATTCTTCACAAGAGGCCAGTATCTGATGTGCTGGCTCATAAACGACACAAGAAGATTTTCCCTGGATTTATAGCCTTGTTCATTCTGTGGGGGCTGTAGTTTTCCCTTTTACATTTCGTTGAGGTGTTGCGTGCACTCGCAAGCAGCAGATCTGTCTGACGGAGAAACAAAAGCCTCTCAGATCCCCTGCAGAAGGTGGCCTTTCCTCCCAAGCAAACACCCTTACCAGGTGGACTGCCTGCAGCTGGGGTGTAGGAGCAAGACTGAGCTGTTTAAAGGTCATAAAAACCCTTGGGCCTATTTTTTATTTGTGGAGGAAAAGAAAAAAAATAAAAGAGGTAGCAGATGCTTCTCTGCACTCCTCTTACAAGTGCCAATGAGAACGAACCTGCCTGAGACTTGTCTATGCTGCAGGTGAGGAAGAAATCAGCCTGGCTGGCTGCATAAAATGAACCTTTATGTGGACTTCACTGTGGGGTTCTTTATGGGAACGTCTTAGCATCGCATAGACCTTAAGTGAGGGGATCAGCTCCCTGGCCATTGGAGGCTATGGGGCACCAGCCTGGCCTCCAGCTGCCACCTCAGAAAGACACAGGTCTCATCAACTTTCTGGCAGGTTTGCTGCATACCCGAGCTGTTTCAAATGGCACAAGAAGCCTGTATCTAAGCACTGAAATCCCCCCACAGAGGATTCTGTCCTCTCTTCTTATTTCTATTTTAAGGTTGTTGGAACCAAAGCAGGATGTTATTCTGGACGAGGGCTGCCAGTGTCCTCTTGTTCTGGGGGAAGCAATGCCTGCTCACCAAGCCTTGCTTGCTGAAGATGCTGCAGGCTGCTGGCTCCTGCTGACCTCAGTTTTTGGTATGAGTGTTCCGGCCTTTTGCAAACAGATGCTGAAGGAGTGCTATGGCACCAAGAGCTATTTATGGAATTTGAGATTACACAGAAAGTCTGTATTAAAGACAAGGCTGAGCTCGTGCTCTCAAGCAGTCCAGTTTATTGCAGTAGCTTCAGTGATCCTCAGCTACAATGGCTCCTTGTGAACGCTGGGAGTCTTGCAGACATTGCCAGAGATAATTAATACTCTGTCTTCCATCTACCTACTACAAATGAACCAACCGCAAGCCCCCACAAACAGCTCTTGCATGCTGCACTGACTTGCCCTGGACAGGTCTGTGCTACATTTAACTCCCATGAACATGCATACAGCACAGCAAGCATCATTTACTTCTGTGCACCTTCAGCTCTGCCTAAGCCCAATTTCATTTTAATTCCATGCTTGGGGCAGGGGGGTAGTGGACGTTGCAATGATTTGCACAGCTTGCATCCAATGGCCATGGGAAAGTATCTTGAGTGTCTGCAGGGAAGCCTAGAGTTTCTGGCATGTACATAAGCAAGGCATCAGCAACACAAACAAAAGGAGCCAAAGCACATGGCATAGTGTCTTATGTCTTGACAGACACAAAGGCAATCGCCGCAGAGGGTTGATTATGGCTGATCTGTGCTGCCCCTGCTTTGCCACCCGGGGCCTGCGGAGGAAATTGCTGGGAAGAGATCAGCACTGAAAAGCAGCAAGCGCAGTTCCAGGCACGGAGAGTTCAAGGCTATCAGATCCTTGGTGGCCTGGGACTGCTGCCTCTAGAAGGGTCAATGCAGTGAGGATTAACTCGCTGGCAAAGGGCCCAGTGAGTGTGGGGCTTCCTTCCAAAACCTCCCAGCCTGAAGGGCTTTATTCAGCCCTAGCTCCAGATGCTACAGAATAAGAGGAACAGGAATTTCCCAAACGTTTACTCTATCAAGGTTGTGAGGCTGGAAGAGAGAGTGGGAGGTTCATGCTCAGCAGGGGAATCAGCCCACAGCAGCAAGGTAGGAGCCTGCAGGGGCACAGGCAGGTGCCTGTGCTGGGACCTGATTCAGAGGCATCACCTTTCTTCATTTCTATTGACAGCAAACCCAGAGGCTGCTTGGGGCATGCTCAGCAGCTGACCTTTTTGTCTAGTCTCCATATTCTCTTATGTCTGCAACCTTTTCTTCCTGCTTCAGCCATTAGTACTCTGTGGTTTTCATTTCTTTTCCCTTTCACTTCTTCGTCCCATTTGGCTTCATTTCTCCCAGATCTTTTAGCTAGTCTTTTGGAGGAGGGGGGGGGGGGGTTTTTATAGATTTAGCAATCTCAGGCTTTTTGGTGCTTACATGTCCAGTAAAGTTAGTACAGAAGTCACAAGAAGGACTATCAGCTATGGCCCTGTCATGCAATCTTCAGTGTCCCTCTTCATCATATTTCCACATGAATAGGGTTATCTAGCTGGTGCCATCTAGCTCTGCAAGGTTGCACTTCATTTAGATGTATTCATTGAATTCTCAGCTCCACTGATACTCCATCTTCTAACAGCGAGGCTAAAAGGGCACAGGAATGTTTATGCTGCTTCCAGCCTCAATCATAATGTAGGGTTTTGTCTGAGTGGAAGTGCAAAATTGGAGCAGCTGGCAGAATTCAGGGGAACTATAGGATTCCCTTCAGATCAAAGGCAGGCACTTTCTTCTTCATTCCCACAACCAGTGGTAAGGAACTCTGCTGTGTGCTTCAACAACAACAAAAAGTCATGTTTTCTTCCCCATCTCTTCTCGTTTTCAACCGGGTTTGATTGAAAATTTTTCATCAAAGCTTTTTCAGTGGACATTTGAGCTCTTGATGAAGAAAAAAAAGGGTCTCAGTGCCCTTGGAAACATTCAATTTTTCACTGAGTAAACAAACCAGATTATTTTTAGAGGAGAGCAGCAGAGTCAGGGGAGAAGAGCAGGACGATACCAGGTCTCAGAGGAAAGGCAGTATATTTTGTGTTAAAATTGAGTATTTTTCAACAAGCTGTAGATCATTAATTGTTCCTTAATTTCAACTTTTTAAAATGTCTAATGTCAGTCCCAGGAAATGCTGACAACTAACAACTGGTCTCTGCTTGCCGGCTTGTTGACTCTGTTGCTGTTATACCCAACACAGGCTTGTGTCTGCATCTGAAGCTGAGATACAAGCTTGTATCTGTGCTCCAGAGTGGAAATTTTGTTTCAGTTGTTCCCAATTTGATCACACTTCTTGAAATTCTATGAGATTTTGGGAAATTGTTAGAGGGCCATTCGCTTATTCCCTACAAGAGTGGGTACGTGTAATATCAGAGGAAAGCTCCCTCTCTTCAAAGAGCTCCCAAGTCAAGGAGAAACTTCCCTCTTCTTATGGACAGCTGACAGCAGAATATTGCAACTTGAAGATGAGAGCCGGTGTTATATATAAACCGTGCCTCTTCTTCGAGTGCCTGAGAGCTCTCTGGTATCCGGATAACCTTATCTCAAAAATAATAAGTTTTGAGCCCTTATGAACAGAGACAGAAGTGTCCCTGGAGCAGAAGCAAGAGTGTGGTTGAGCAGATCCAGCCCTGAGAAGACACTTGAACCTGCCTAAGCAGTTCTGATAACCCGCAGCCGGCAGTGCTCGTGTTCAGACTCCCAGATACTGGAGACACAGACACACACATGCTGCGGGCTGCAGGAGCACAGCTAAATCAAAAGCAGCTCATTTTTATAAAAGCCATCCAGGCAACATGAGGGCCACCAAATCCAAATGGCCTGAATAAGAACTGTAGTTCAGTTTTCTACCCTGGAATAGGCTCGATATGGGTTGTGAAGATAACAATAACGTGGAAAACAAAACCAGGTGAAATCTGTACAGAAGAGTGATGGAAACCTGGTGCTTGAGCAGAAGAGCATGCAGCAAAGGGACTCTTGGAAGAGTTTCATCTTGATGTCAGGCTGCTCTCCTTTATGAGAGCCGGTGATGAATTTTGCACCACTGAGTTATGCTGTCCTATGTGACTGTAGCTCTGTTTATTTTGAAATCTTTCTGTGGCAGAGGGAATTTACGAGCCAGCAATATTTCTGCTTTATGGCACTTCCTTCGTCCACATTCCTTCGTCTGGTCATTTACATGGGCCGGGCCCAGGAGGAGAGGTCAGGGGGGCATCCAAGTGGTATCCAGAGGCTCCGAATGGAAACATGTTTTCTCACGCAAAAATAAATAAGGGAGAAAAGTTTCCATTGCAGAAGAGAAACAAAGGCTGGGATCACAGCAGAAAGCAACCAGAGAGCAGGAGGCTGCCCAGCCAAGGCAATTAACAGCATTTAACATCAGCCATACTCTGTACATAACATGTCTGTTCCAGTGACTCCCACTTTGGCTTTGGTGTATTTTAAGTTTGGTTGTTTTAAATAGTAGTTGAAATGCAAAATAAAATTGCAGTTATCTCTGAATCTGGATGAACAACCACGGAACAACTTGATGTGCTTGCACATGTCTCCTCCAAGCTGCATCTGATCACAAAATGGCAGCTCCCGTTGGACAGCAGCTGAGAATTCTACACTTGTAGGGGCAACAGATAAAAAAAAAATTATCTAGATACTTCATTTCCACTCTTCTCAGGAGTTGGATGGACATCCCAGTTGGGAATACAACTAGAGCTGCCTGAAAATCAATTTTTCATCCAATTTCCTCATTAAAAGTCTGTAGTAAAATGAGAATTTTAAGCCTGTAAGCCCCCAGACAGTCTCACCAAAAGATCAAACAATGACTTGAGCCTAAGGGGTCCACAAGATCAGCACAGTCTTACTGAAACATAACAAGCACTCAAAAGAGCAACATGAGTAGCATCGTAGCTGAGATAGCTCTTCTGATTAGGCTCCCACTTCCAGGTGGATCAGCAAGGTGCCACACAATGGTGTAGGCCCAGGGGAAGTTCTGTCACCACGCTCCTCACCCAGCAGAAAGGCCTGAGCTCAGCTGATCTCCTGTGGCTGTGTATGTCTGCCCATGCATATCTGATCTACAGAGCAGAGGACTTCTCTTCTCCATCTGCATGCAGAATGCCACCTGCAGTGGAGGGTCTCACCCCCTTTCCATTTACTTGCTGTGAGTCCTGTTGGTCTTGCTTCTCCTTTTCCACCCCCGGATGGCTCTATTCCTGCTTTAGATTAAACAAGTAATTCCCACACTGGCAGTTTGTTAAATGTCCTACAGTGACAGACAATACCTCAGAAAGGCACAAAGCATTGATTTATCTTAGGTTACCGGCTACAGCACATGGTTTAAATCAGATTCAGGTCCGTGACAATGATATAAGAGAGAACCCTGCTTAATGGCAGTGAGGGGAGCACATCTCCCTTAATCACACACAGATTTCCAATTGGATAGAGGCTGGGCTGTCTGTTTGTCCTTCATTATATAAAGCATAAACACACATTCAGCCTCACAGAGCTCATCCACTCTAAACATCTATTGAGAATTCCAGATTCCTCCACTGCAATCTAAATACCTTTATTATCACATCCATTCCTGAAAATGTATACAAACTAACTTCTGTTCGCATTCTATTCTCATCTTTTCCCTGAGAAATGACAATACCAGGTTCCCAAGGAAGTTGGTTTTAGGGCCCCATGTAGACATTGTTGTTTGGATGAGTATAGCTGCGTAACATGCAGAAATCTCAGCATCCAGTGAGCTTGATTCTGAGTCTCAGTTTTCCAAAACAGAAAAGAAGTTTTTTACCCCTCTAAGGTCTGATACTAGATTTGAACACAAAAACCTGAATAATGCTGCACACTCGGTGGCTTTTTGACAGCAAGCATTGAATCTGTATCCTCTTGTTCTCAAAGAAAGGTACCACTAGCTGAGCTACACGATCTGTGTCTCAAGCAGACTTCTGTGATTCAGGGACTGATGATGCTGGATGGAACAGGTCCCTACCCTGACAGTCCATGAGGGAGTTACAGCATCATGAAGATTCACCTCCTCACACACAGATTTACCAAGGAAAAGCTTCCAGGGAAGACATGGGTTTTGTTAGAGAGTAGCACAGCATAAATTTGGCATCAAACAATCACGGCCAAAAAGGCTGCAATGATTTAAGAAATTCTTACTTCATGGGTCTGCACTGCTGCCTCTGCCAGATGTGACACCCTCTACTTTTCTACTGCTACAACAGCCCATGTGAATGCTCCTCATCAGCTCCAATGCAAAGCCAGCCAGGTCAGCATATGCCACCTCCAAGCAGCAGCTTGGTATTGCACTGAAAGGCATGAAGAGTGCTCATCTAAATCTGTTTCACAGCTGGATTGTTGTGAGATAATCTCTTCTCAGCAAGAGGTTCAATGACAAACAGTTGGACAACTGTATTATCTTAAACTGCCATGCCATTCTAACAGCTATATCAAAATCTAAATCAGATGGGTCATTTCTAAAGACACAAAGCAGGATTAAGAGCCTGTTCCTTAGTGGCTCTTGAGAGGAGCTAGACACCTCATAGATATTTGTGGCTTTGAAGAGAGAATCCAAATACTGGTCATTTGGGTCTCGCTTGAAATATCTCACACAGGATTTTTTTGGCAAACTCAATTCTACCAGAAAGTTTCAGAGGAAGCTTTTAAAATTGCATTTACCATCGGATGTAACTCAGACACGACATTTGTAATGTCATCAGAGCAAGATTGCTGACGTGAATAACGGTGTTGGCAGCGGCTTCCATGGGACCAGGATTGGGTCCAGTATTCACATTTCCTAGGCATTCTTTGCTAAACATTATTTTACATAAAGAAGCATTTGTTTGGACTCCAGATGTTCAAGTAACCTCCTGTCATATTCTGTCTGCATCCCAGCTCTCCCTTCTGTGATCTGAAGTGTTACAAGGAAAAAGTGGAAGGATTTATTTTGATCTTGCTTCCATCTGTTTTACACTTCACTGACTCTCCTCTTAATTTGCACCAGTGTTTGAGAACAGGGCGAAAGCACAGCACTGCTCATACCAGTGTAAATGCAGAAGACGGGGGCATTTACTCTGAACTGACCTTAGGCAATTACTTGCAGAGTTATTTGGGATAAACTGTTGTGATCCAGGAAATCAGCAAACCCTGTGCGGGCAGTTGTTCAGGGAGAAGAACATCTGCTATGAAACACTTCAGTTGTTACCAGTGCTTAACAGATGGGCACTGCTGCAGCTAATGACTGTGAAATACAAACTTTACAACTTTTCTGAGCAACCCACAGCAGAATTATTGCAGCGTGTCCAGTGACGACGTCTCTATTTACTCACAGAGCAGTCTGAAGGCAGCCCTGACCCAGAAGTTCCAGGGCTTTGGCATCAGTGTCAGCCTTGATTATAGTATAGAAAACTATCCTATAATCTCTATATATCCTATAGCACTCCCCTCAATATTTGTGGTTATAATCAATCTTAAAAATCATCTGATTTGGGTGAGAATGGCTCCTGGACATCGATCATAAGATAATCCCTATAAGCATCAAAATAACTGTGTGCTGTGGGGATCTTCCCCCTCCAGTTCCAAAGAAAAGCCCTTCTACCCCAGGGCTTGCCTGCACCAGAATTCACCGTGGCTGATGCTGACAGGGGATGTCTGAGAGCAGAGCATTCCCACTAGTTTAAAAACAGACAAACATTAGTGTCAGGGTGCTCTGTGTGGGCTTATAAGAGGAATCTAGCAAAAGCACCAGCTTCTGTAGTTCAGGTATTTATCTAAAGTTTCCATGTGGGTGAGATTCTTCTGGAGGCAGTTAAAGACTCCTGGTTCTATACTCAATTCTGTAAGCATTCTGCACGCAGAATTGTAGCTGGAGCTAGTGGGATCACCCAGCGTAGGAAACAGGGAGACTTGTGTTCCAAATGGGTAAAAGGTATCCATAAACCATACGGGAAAATGCAAAGCAAAACAAAAAAACACTGTCCAAGAAATTCAGAATGACACAAACCTTCTGCTTCCATCTTCATTTTGTCTCAGCAAAAATGGGAAGCTGATCTAAGGCAGTGGGAGTGAGTTTGTATTTCTTTACACTACAAGAAAAATTCTCTGAGCACTTTGTCGCAAAGAAACACAGGAAAGAAGAATTAACAGAGACTGCAGTAATCCATGCTACGAATGAGATGGACCCAGCTTCTCCTCCAGCTGTATCATTGGAAATGCACCAAGGGAACCTTCTTGGATGCAGAGATTCTCAAGGGTCTGCTGCACAAACTGTGTCTCATACAGGAAGTAGTCTAAAATGTAATGTTAATTTTTTTTTTTTTTTTTTTTTTTTTTTTTTTTTTTTTTTTTTTAAAACAGGAGACCTGAACGTTTCCATTCCTGGTCCAGAACAGAATCCCCTGATGCTCAGCTATCCTGTTCCTCCCCAGGCCTGGCTGCTGGACCAATCCTAACACAGCCAGCAGCCCAAGGTGATATCACTTGCTAACTATGAAGTTTGGGATTGAAATGCCTTGTTCTTTCTCATTTTGCTTGCCAGCACTATCCCCCAGCTCCAGTCAGGGCCTCTTATTTTCCTGAGAACTAAATTTAACTGAAATAGTAATAAAGATACTTTACATGCTCATCTAACACTAAGAAGCATTGGTGTGCAGATTATTGGCATGTGGAATGACCTCTTTTCAGAGTTTCCATAATAGTATGACTATTAAGCTAGAAGATCATTAATAATATGCCATTTAGCTTGTTTTTGAATGGTGGAGGAAAGAATAAGAATACAAGGTTGAAGAAACTGAGGGGAAGAAGCTGGAACCTTTACGTGCTCCTGGCAGCAGGCAGGGAGACAAATCCCAGCTGTGCCTGCAGCACACTTTGATGTATTTGTAAGACACTTCAATAGCACATTCATTTCCAAATGTATTTACTCATGGTGGTAGCCCAGCCAGCTGGTGTGTGTGTGCGTGTGTCTGTCTGTCTGTCCCCGGTCTGCAAAAGATGATAGTAGAATTGAGGCTGTGAAGAAGCATGTCTGTTTGCTGCAGCTCTTTCCTTGGCCAGGACCAGCCAGACCACAGTCCCCTGGTACTCAGCAGTGTCATTGTGCCCATGCCACTACGGCTGCTCCCGACTCACTTGGCAAGCTCACACCCAGCTGACAGAGCATCAGAGGGAGTTGGTAATTATCTACTAAAGCATCAAGACCCCAGCCAGTGCCACCTGCTGTGGCAAGCCCTGCTATTTTCAATAGAGGCCACCTTGATCCCCATCAGTTTCAATGCTCCTTTTATACTCCAGAAAAAACTCTCCACAGATACAGCAACCACTGGCACCACACGTTGGATGAGGAGAAGCTCCACAGTGGGAATGGATGCTGCTATTTTTAAAAAATCCTTTCTATGAAAGATTCTACCAAAAGGGAAGTTCTGCTTTTGGCTCAAGATCCCCTGTGCGTGGACAAATGATCTCATCAGGCAGAGAGTGCCCTGAAATAGAAATAATGGAAACACTGACAGTGCCTTCATCTAGCAGGCAGGACCAACACTGCCGGGCTCTTCTCTTGCAGCATGAGAACACAACGCATCTCATGGGAAACCACAGACCTGTAACCCTGACGTGCGAGTGCCTGGCCTTATGGATGGGTTGTGACTGCTTGACACAACTTCACAGTTTCTGCCCTGACTGCTGTGCTTTCATACCTCATTATTCATGTTTACTCTGAGGTATATGTTTTGTCTGGATGGGAGAATACTGCTTTTCCTTTACAGTTTTTCCCCCCTAGACAGTGACCAGAGTTCCTATTCCTTCTGTAGGCCAAATTCAAAGACTTATGTATGAGATAGTGTAAGATGGACTTTTTATGCTTTCTTATCTTATATCTACAGCCCCAGACAGATATGTCAAACACTCCAATTATGTACTTAGAACAGAAATAAGCATCATTTTGATTAGAAAACTTGTCTCTGACTGGCATCTTTTTGCATTCTCCTCTTAACTTCGTTTGTTTCCTCTTCTCTGGAACATTCAGGTTGTTAATTATACCAAACTATGAGCGGACACCACTTTGACATACCCTTAACTTCATGAATAATCCACATCAAAGTCAGAGGTGATATAAGAGAGACAAAATAAAAGGAGAAATAGTGGAAGAGACCATTATCAACCCTCTCCCATGCTACATCCCATGAGAGGCCTGGAAGACGCTGTGACCAATGCAAATTTGGACTCCCTCTATGATCAGGTCTTCCTTTATCACTGCATTTTTGTGACACTTTTTACTACACTAAGCAAGGGCAACGCTTTGTCATACAAAAGATTGCAATACTTGCAAAATACATTGCAAAAGATTTGCAATACTTTTACTTCTGCCATAAACTATTGACAAAATTATTTAGAATGGAAATACTCGATTTCCTCTTTCAGTCACATAAAAATTAAACATCCTGACAATGAGGCATCATCATACAGCAAAAATAATAGGACAGTCATCTCATCATGACAATTAGCACAGCTGTATCACATCTTTTGCTGATTTTGCACTGTCTGCATTGCATTCAGCCCAGTGACTTCCAGAATAGACCTGGGTACTACTATGTGGAGGTCCACACACACACAGAGACCTACCCAGCTCCTAACTCTGTAAGATTTACCAGTTTAAGTCAATTCTAATTTCTGTAGCTCTTCCTCATGCCACCCAGAAGAATCCCTGCCTCTGAAAATCAGTCAAGCGTTGCATGTTTTTTTTTTTTAATGGGCTGCATAGATATGAGAGCAGTAATGCTGTTTATAGCATTATAGGAAGGAGAGGGTTAAACAAGTTTTATGTTCAGAGCACCTAAAAGGGTCAAGGGGTCATTTCCTTCATGTGGAACCAGTTGACCAGGTGCAACTGTGGAATTTTCCCTTCCTCAAAAGCCTCAAGGTATAGGCTATTTCCCAGAGGTGGATAATTAGATTTAATGGGCCAGTATTCTTTGGATATGGCAAAACCTAAAAAAATTAAATGCACAGTGGCTAGAGAAGAGCACAGAGATTTATTTGACAAACATTGCTGTCAGTCTCAAATTTACATGAATCATCATTTAGGATAAGAGAGGAAACAGAAAGGGAAATGTTCTGTCTGAATGCAACTGAAGTGTGTGAGTTCAGCACTGATTTCAGTGAGTTATTTCTGTATTATTCTTTTTAAGCAGCTGCTCTTTCCTTTGGGACTTCAGTGATCTGGGGCCCAAGAGAACACTGTAAAAGCTCATCAGCTTTCAGTGTCTTGGAAACCAATTCTTTTATCTGAAGCAGGTAATATGTCTTAAACACATTAGTGAATCTCATTGCTTGAGAATAACTTGAAAAACAAAACACATGCACTATATGATATATATTCTTCCTTTGGTTCTCTATGATGGATATAGTAGATCTGAAATGTTCACTAGCTTAAAAAGATATTTCTCCATTTTGGTTCTGTATAAGGAATGATACAAACACCTTGCTAGAGCCAAAGGGAAACATTCTTTTTTCCTGCAAGACAACCAGGACTGTACCCCAGAAATACAAATTCTTATACAGAATTTGAAGACTATACAAGTAAAGATCATAAGTCCAGATTCTTAAAGGCTCCAACAGACACTGAGGGGCCTAAGAGACATTTTTGCAAATGGCCATTTTTCTATAGTCCTAGATCCTGAGCAGTACTGAAGTGATGCAGACAGACATTTCCTGAACTCTATTGAAAATGAATAGAGTCAAAGCCCCTATGCAAGTTAGATGTTGGTGAATGAAAGACCTACACCACACTCAGCTTGAGATTCAGCCTGTCAAAAATTGATTGAGATTTAAGACAATCAGATTGGGTAATTGACTGTTATCTGCCTGGTTGAATAAAAGTTATCCCTGCTCTACTAACTGTGAAAACACTGCCCTTTTCCCATCTTAAAACGTCACGGATATTTTCAGAACTGGTGGAATTATGCGTCAGAAGACACTGACATTTACGTTCATGTGTAAATTAGGGCGAACACAGGTTTTGGCTTTTTTTTTTTTTTTAATTTTTTATTAGCAGTAGTTTAACATAGCACCTGAGAAACCCTACTTGAAAAGAAGGTCTTCATTAAAATTTCAACACCCTTGCTGTTTTGGTGGAGCATTCTGAGAGCTCCCACTATGCATGTAATTGTTTTTCCACCGTAAAACACTCTTTACTGAAGAATAATTGATACAAGGCTTAAAATTCTAGCACCAACATACAAAAAAAAGTTATTAACTTCTTTCAGTATTTGTACGGGCCCCTGGTTCTGTCCTCTAGAGTCCCATCATGTTCTTCAAGGGTGGGCTAGTAAATTGTCTTCTTGGCTGCCTCATTGGCCAAGTTCACCCACACACATCTCATATTCCAAGGAGTTTGATCCCATAGGTCTGTGTAATGTAACTAGCTTCTCCCCTGCAAACATGCGATGAGAACTTTATGCTATTTTCTTTCTGATCTCAGCTCATAGGCACAGGCAATTGACTGGCCTCTGAACTGATGGTGAAGAGTAATCAGGAATACAGAATACAACTGTATCAGTTAAAAGGGAAATAAAATGCAAAGGCGTGAAATGACCAACTATCGGCATCACCAGCGGAAACTGTTCATGAATGCATGACTTTGCTGGTTATTAGCAATTTGTCTTCAGATTTGTCTATTCCTCAAAATCAAAATCAAAAAAAAAAAAAAAGAAGTGTGTGTTGGCAGGGTGCTTCTACCCATCAGTTCACGAAGTAATGTCTCTACTCTGCTCACAGATTACATGAGCTGGGCTGAGGGAACACGGGGCACCCCTTAGACTCTACCATGCTCATCACTCTGCCCTTACAACATGCTCAAATTTCTACCTCTTACTTCATTCTATGCCATATGGATTACATTACAGCTATATCAGCTGTTCACAAGATTACAGTTACTTTATAGCCCAGAAAGTGCTGCAAGCCACACAGTTCTATTGCATTCTTGCTTATGCAACCAGGTTAAGTCCCAAATGCCTTGTTCCTGCAACAGAGACCTCCCAGATGAGTCTGGTGATGTCAGAAATGAGCATTGGGCATTGACAATTCCTCAGATGTCTTTGGCCCACCCTTCTCATACAATGTTTATGGCCTTTCTTTCTAATCAAAATAACTAAGGAGAGTTCAGTGGAATAATGTAGCAAATCTTCTACTGGGAGGAAGGGAAAATAATGTTAAATGATACCAGTTTCACAGGATAGTGCAGATATTTCCCAGGGTCTGCTCGATCCAGGAGCAATGCTGAACAAAATCTTTCTTTCTGCACTAGTCTCTGCACCCTACAGAGCATCAGAGCCAGTGGTGGGAAAATTCCTAGGACACCTGCTGCCTCTCAAGATCTGCTGTGGAAGGTTTCAGGTCTGGGATGATTGGTATACTGTGGTATGTAAATTCTGCCTATGGTACCGAGGAGTTATAGAGCTTCACATTAGTCCAGAAGATACGTTCATCATGGCTGCCTTAACTTTGGCCTCAGCTGCAGAGTTCTCTCCAGCTTCTGCAGTACTCTAACACTGTTAGATAGGCACAAGGTGATTTAAAGCCACTGTCCTGAAACATTTCCCAGGGGTGGGACTCATGTGCTGTACCATCTGGAGACAGAACACAAACTAACCCCAACAGGCCAGACCTAGAAACAAGTCCCTAAAAGCACAGTTGTGTCTTTGCATGCAGTCTGTTCAAAGGTGTGGGAGCATAGGACAATGTATGGCCACAAACATCTCTGTACACCTGACTAAAGTCTTTCTCTGAAAGATGAACCTGAACTTCAATAAAAGCAATCAAGAAGTAGAGAGAATGGTACACATTAACTAGTAAAGCCCTCACCTTGCATCTTTGCCCTCATCTTTGGGAGGGGGGAGCTGCGGGGGGGCCTATGGTAGAGCCATAAAATGCTGCGATGTTGATGTGCAGTGATGTTTTGTTTGGGGCCACTTAGCTTGACAAAGTGATCTAGGGAAGGTGTGGAGTTATTGCAATCATTTACAGATATTGAAAGTCCGTGTGTGAGCCCTGTGGAGGACAGTCAAATTCACTGAGGTGCTAGAAGGATGGATAAGAAGGGATAGAGAAAGGAAATTAACAAAACAGCATGGCTAGCAGGAGGAATTTGCTGATTTTCCTCTGAGTAATAATCTCATCCCTGCTTCAATCATATAACACTAGATGGATAAAAGTTACTAAATATATATATATATACACACACGCAGTAGAAAAAGCAAAGAGGACTCAGTTTGCAAGGGTGGATTCAGAGAGATCCCAGAAGCTTTTGCTGTCTATCATCTCCAGGTTTCTCTGAAATTCAGGATCTTCTGCGAATGCTTGTTCAAATTTATGCAAAGTTGAATTCAATAATATTTGTCTACTACTGCTTATTCCACCATAAATTGCAATCAGGAAAAAAAAAAAAAAAAAAAGATTTCTGGAGACCAGCAAGGTCTTGTTAAATGAACAAAGCCAAGAGGGACTTCCTGCCTGGGTGTCTTTGGTTTGAGATTATCCAAAAGCTCTTTCTTGACAGAGATTTCCCAGATTATTATTATCATTGTTGTTTCCTGTAATAAAAAAAAATTCTTCAACAGTTAGTTTGAATGAATGCTGAATCTGTGCTTCTCCAGCCTGGGAGCCCGTCCCCAATATTACTGGAGGCTGTTTACGGCTGTTTTATGTAGCCTGTCACTGATAGATTGACTGAATGCCCAACTGTGTCTGCCTGCCAGAGATCAATGGCTTCCTCCAGAAAGAAGTAGCCCAGAGGGAAAAGGAATGCCAGGACCAAACAGCTTCCTGGTCTCCCATGCAGTTTATGGGTCGGATACTCTTCTTGCTTATCTCAGGGCAACACCAGGGTTCATCTCCATCCAGATTGAATAGAGATATGCAAGGTAGTGTTGCTATCACTGCAGATGTTGCTGTGTTGCTGGTAGCTAAAAGATCACATAGATCTCACTCTTCTAGGTTTCCTCAATGTTATCAGGAGAACATAAAGTAAAATAAAGAAGACAGCAGCCTATGCAGCAAGTGATAGGTGAACTTTACAAAATTTAAAATCATTTGGTCTAGATCAAAACATGAAATACATTGAAGTTCGCTATCTGAGAGAGATGCTGACAATTTGTAGAGACCCAAGGAAAGCACTGAAGATAGTAAAGGGGTCTATAGCACAAAGTGTGAGGAGAGGCTGAAGGAAGTCTGGGGAAGAGACAGCTTGAGAGAAGAGGAACTGACTGCATCTTCTACTTGAAGGGATTTGTAGAGAAGATGAAACCAAACTTCTCAAGGGTACACAGTGAAAGCGCATGACACAATTGAAAAAGGCTGCAACAAGAATAATTCCAAATGGATAGATGGAAAACAGCCTTTACATTTAAGCATTGGAAGAAGTTGGCAAAAGATGATATAGAGTAAGAACAGTAGAGAGTGTTCTGGCTTCTTTGTGCTGCTGTGTGTCTATTGACACATCCCTGGGCTAACAGAGCATTATCATTTCCCATTGTGGACAGCTGTATTACTCTTTTCTTCCTCCAGAAAGAGAGGGCAGGAGATGCAAAGAAACAAACAGTGGGAGAGTGGTTCACTTACTGTGGGACCCATTTCTTTATCAAAGCTTGTGCTATCTATCCATCTGTGGTTAATTATGAAATCACAGAAACTAGAAGGAAAAAAAGTCTAAGAAATGGTAGCCTTTCATGACAAGAGTAGATTGTTGTGATCATCCATTTCCCCTTATGTCTTCTCTTATGCCCATTGTGTTTCTTCACTCTTTTATTCAAAGAAATCCTTTATACTCCCCACTGGTGAGTCTAACACATGCAGCAGGAAAGAAAACCAGCTCAGATATAAGACTAGATACACTGCAGGACAGAAAGAAGCAATTGCCTTGAACACAGCAGTAAACTGAATCCCTTGCTTTTAACTAAAACCAAACCACTAACCATCTTAGGATTTTCTGTAAATTGGGTTCCAGCTTCTATTTCTTAGCTAGATACCAGTGTGGAAGACTACCTTCTGCCTCTAGAAACTGCTCTATTTTAGGTGGTTATAGGAACTTTCTTCTTCCAGAATGGTGCCAGGCACCAGGAAAAGGTTAGTGACCTGTCTGAGAGATGACTACCACTTCTAGCCACGTAAGCGATTCCTTCTCTGCACAGACTGCTAATATTGCGCTTCAAGATGAAAAAGGAGATCATCAAAAAGCAGCAGGCTATATAACTCATTGGGTAAAACTCCTGGAATTAATTTGGACCTTTATTTCTAAATATCATATTTACACATGACCTTGCCAGCTAAGCTGTGAGGAGCTGTATCTTTGAATGGCACGGCAAGATGAAGAGTCAGGCATTTCAGCACTACAACTCAGAACTGCTTCAATTGACTGCAATGGAGCGATGCTGGATAACAACAGATGAGGATACAGCCTCACAATATTTGACATCTGCCCCTCAATGAAGGCAAAGGATTTCTTGGCACATCTCCTACCTTCAATATTTTAAAAATGAAAATAGCCTTTATTGCTTTTTAATTGGGAAGGAGGGAGTATGTTTTCTTTGGATCTCACTTCAAAACAGACGATCAGAGTTGCCGAAAATAAAGAGCTTTGTTTAGGCCTCTTCTGATCTTACCCGCTAAGCAAAATAAACTCAGATGGAAGAGTCCCCCTCCACTTGTGCTCTCAAGTGCAGGTCATTTCCCTTGCAGGTTTATTTGAAAAATAAGAAACCGATGGCTTCAGTTTGCAGTGAGTAGTTGCCTGTCTTTAGAAGATGCAGATATTAGCACTCCTCTCCCACCACTACTTTGTGGTCAAAACAAAAGACAAAAGTCAAGTACTCTTGTCTTTGAGTTGTTTCTTATGTACTTTCATGTGTTACAACAAATCACCCTGAAAGGTCACTAGCTGAATGCAGGACATCATATTAAAGCTCTCACATGAACCCTATTCCCCATATCTGTGTCACTCCTATTTAAGGCAAGTCAATTGAAGATGAGAAATAATATCATGTTGCAATACTGATATGGAGCTTTCACATTTGTTCTTCCTTAGTTGTCTTTTTTTAATAGAAATACAGCATTCAAGCTGAGAGGACCACTTCCTGCCCTTTTCCCTTCCCCTGAATATAGAAAACCAGATCCTACAGGGACTGCTGTGCCTACTTTACAGATAAACTCAGGACAGAGTGATTGACAGCATCCCAAAGGTACTATGCCATCTAGAAGGTGGGTAACAGGATACACATGATGACCAGAACTTTTGCTGTACTTCTGAACAGTCATTTAATTGCTTGCTGGGCAGAATGTGTTGACTATATTCCCTGTAACATATAGCTGCACAAGTGTATCGCTTTCTACTTGTCAATGATAGAGCAACAGGCCTTGAATCTCAACTGGATTAATGAAATTAGGATGTGGGTGACTTAAGGATAAATTTTGACCTAATAGTCTACCCCAGGACTGGAATATTGGGCCCGGGGTACACACAGAAATGACCAGAAACTACATGCACATTAGCAGCTTCACAGAGCAGAAAAAGTTGATAACACCCCTATCACTGACACCTGTTAAAATGCACCTAAGCTCTCAGTATAGTTTTTTTCCACCAGTATATCATTTTACTAGACACAAAGGACCAAGCATATCAGACAGCGCTAATTAACTTCTTAATCTAGAACAGGGCCTGTTATTTCATATGCATATACAGGGCATAGGTGTGCATTACAGCCATTTGGAAAGCGTTCCTCATGCACTTTTTTTTTTTTTGTAATAGCAAAATTGAAAAATCTGAAAAATATTTGGCTGGAAACTATAACAGCTCTGTCATGGAGGCCCTGCAGAGCCTCCCGGGAGCTATATTTCATGTGCTTCACACTCCCATTGTCCCCTGGGCACGTTCCTAGCTTGGGCTACATCTCCTGTGATGCATCATCTTCTCTCCCCAGTCATTGATGTGAAGCAAGAAGTAAGGTTAATGACACTATCCCATGTGACATTTTCATAAACAATGAGGCTACACAATGAGACTAACAAAGGCTAAATGAAACTACTCAAGACTCAATGCCAAAATGATCAAAAAAAAAAAGAGAAACTTATTAATTGCTTAGACTCACCCTAGAAAGATATATGAAGAAGGATTACTCAAGGGTCTGTTCTGGCTCTGGCACAACTCAGTTTTGCTAATGGTAGAGGAGGGATCAACCTTAAAAAGCCTGAAAATGATACAAAAGTAGTGAAACGGAGCAAGGCTCAAAGCAGCTTCTCTGTGAAACCAACAACTTTGGCAAACACTGTCGTAGTGAAAACCCAAAAGACCAAAGCCTCAGAGGTGTTTGCATTCTTCAGATATGCTGATTTTAATGGGCAACAAGTACCTGATAGCCAAATCTGTAAGTGTATTTAAGGTATCTAACTCGCATTGTGCTTGAGAGACTTTGTGCCACTGAGGAATTAAGCCTGAGGTCTTCTGTCCGTGAGAAATGGAAGGCTTAAGTGGCCACATGGTATGGGCCCATTTATGCTTTTCCCCAGCTACCCTGAGCTGCCCATAGATCTCAGTTTCCAATTCCATTTCACTTCTTGTTTCTATTTCTTTTTGTGCCATCTTCCAAGCACACACACACACTTCGTAAGCATAAGAGTTTAGTCCACAACAAAACTGACCCCCTCATTCTTGTTGTCAGAGCTCCCAAGGTGAAAATGAACCTGAGACACACCTGGGGTGGGCTGAAGCTACAGGCATTTGTTGCTTAAACCATTACACAAAGTGTTACTCTAATTGCTGGTGGAGCCCACGGTGGGTGAATGGCAGCTCCCAGACCAGTGTAAAACAGCAGCCCCTTGCTTCAGAGATTAAATTAGCAATTGGGTGTAGAGCAGAAGGGAAAACAGGCTGGTGAGGGGGAGAGAGGACAGCATGCTGGTGGGAAAGGAGCCCTTGCTCTTCCTGTCTGATCCCAGCACCTCAGCCTTGGCTGTGCCTTTCTGCCAGCCTCAGAAAGCATCTCCGTACCCCCTCCAGGCTTCTATTTTTAGAAAAATCAGGGCCATGTGCAACTGTTTTAAACACACACACAAGAAAAGCTTGAGGTTTACAAGCAGTGCAAATCCAGGGTTATTCTCTCCCTAATGGAGTTTGCCTGGTGTTACCAAAATCCAAGCCTGGGCCACTGGTTACAGGGAACACAATGGAATTTGAAGCCTAATTAACAAAAGAAATCCCTCCACCTGCCTTTAACCAGCACACGTGTTTCCAATTGGGCTCAGAGCCACAAGTGGCTAAAATTTTACTAAACAACTCTATTCAAGAGCATGCAGCAGAAAAATAGCCCCTTGAGTCATGAGCCAGAACCAGATGCTCAAGGGAGCACAACACTCAAAACAAGGCCATGTTCAGGGCTGTGGGTGAGGGGAAGAGGAGGATAATTTTACAAAGAGAAGATCTTGGTGCTCATCAGCCTGGTTAGCTGTGAGTGGTGGCTGTTACAGGGCTCGTGGGAAGATGTTGGTGCCCGTGCTGGTGACCACACCAGCATGAAGGAGTAATGGATGCACACAATCCCTTCCACAATCCCTTGTCTCCTCACTGTGTGCAGTTAGGACTCTCATACAACCTCTCACTTAAACCTATGTACTCCCAAGTGGCGTGGCTGATTTCTTGCCCCTGCACGAAGGAATACATACAGCAGATGTCCAGAAAAATGAACAGAGCCAAGTCAGTGACAGTTTGCTCCTCCAAACAAAGAGGTGTCTCCCTTTTGAGGAAGGTAAAAATCCACCAGCCATCTGGTTTTACCCTGTGGCTGTGGTTTGCTCAGTAGCACTGTATGTCTAGCTCTTTAGAGGGGCTTGGTGACAGACCTAACAGCCTGCTGATACCTACCATGACCCTGAATCAAAGGGTTTGCAGGAATTACTGCTGGGCTGGAGTTGCTCCACTTCTGTGGTTGAAATGCAAATGTAAGTAGCTAATTACAAGCTCTTTGCATCTCTAGAAGAGAATGTTTTAAGCTTCTCTCTGCTAGCCACCAGCAAGCTGTTGCTTGCATTTTTTTCTTATCTATGAGGAAGGCAATGGTAGCATCACCTGAAACCCACAAAACAATACCAAAAAAAAAACCACACACACACCAACATATGTAAAGAGTTCAGGAAAAAGTCCAGTGCTGCTGTGTACCCAGTGCCTTCAGCTGGATCATCTGCACCCAGCACCTGCCTCGAGGCCCCCAGTGAGCTGCTAGCCCTAGTGATACACAGTGATACTCCCCCAGCTCAGGGTACACTGATAGATCAGGTATGCTTCCACTGAAACACCTCAGGTTGAGCTTTCTGGAGTTTTCTAACATGTTATTGATGAACTGAAAGCTTTTCAGCTGGTTTTGGCACTTTGCTTTTCCATATGACAGAGATAAATGTGAGCTGGAGCCTCAGCCACTTTCTGAGGCTCTGTGCACACACACCAGTCCTCTCTCCTCCTAAAACATACACTGCTGCTGCCAAGGTTCAGCCTTGACTTTGAACCCCACTTCATTTGACGGCACACTTTCCACATTCCCAGTCCAATAGCCTTATCACTGCCAGCATTTAACAATGTGACACCTCCGCTTCAGCCACAGTAGAGGCCTGCTTGCAGCCCTCACGGGTGGGAAGCGAGATGGGGGTGCTGCACTGCGGGGGTCAGACTGCGCTTTGGGAAGCGTTCAGTGGCCGGGTAGCTGTGGTGTGGAATACACCAGCCTGACAGAGGTCTTCATGCTGCTCTTAGGTAGTCACTGGTACTCTGTGCTGTCAAGTGTTATCCCACAGGGAAGAAAGAGACAGGTTGATGGGCTGTTCCCACACACCCCTTGCCTGGGACAGCTGTTTGGTGTCGGTCCCTCAGGTGGCTGATGAGGACCTCTCCAGTTGCAGAGAGGCTCTGGTTTGTAAAGCTCAGCATTGCTGAGCTGTGAAGAGAAATGCAATAGGCATCTGGGATGAAAAATGAGAAGCTGAGGCTAAGGACCTTCACCGTGCAGGCCTCCCCAGCTGAACTGCTGTGACCAAAGCAGCGCTGCTGAGGACCGGCTCTTCCCGACAGCACAGCCTGCAAGGTAGTGCCAGCCCTGTGCTGAAGCTGCGTGTTGGAGAGGACAGACCTGCACTTTATTTCTAATTTAATTTCTAATTTTAATTTCTAATTTCTACTGGCAAATTAAAACAAGTTTTGCTATCTTTAAAGCTGTTGTAAGTCTACTGGATTTAAACCTTGTGATATGTATTTCACATGCAAGCTATAGCCAAAAACCAATTTAAAAGAAGCTGCAACTTCTGATACCCAGTCACACATCTTTGAAAAGATGAAATTAGAGTACTGTACAGATATACATTCCATCCTGCCTCAAACACTGTGAGCATGTGGGTGAGGAGTCAGCCAGCCCACTAAGCAAATCTACTGCAAAGCCAAGCACAGGGGAGCTGGGGATGGAGAAGGGGCGTTCCTTGCCCAGCCAAGTACTTGAAAGTGACACTAGCTACGTGATCTGCCAATTCTGCCGGGGGCAAGCTTGGGATGCAGCCCAGCTTCTCAATAACCTCTGCTGTGCCAAGGAATCTCATGCATGTCGTGATGCTAATCAGCAGCCGTGGGTCCTGCTGGCTGCTCAGCCCGTGCCCTCACCTCCAGCTAGTGAGGAGAACAGGGGCTCCTGGGTGCCAAGCCTGCACCTACCAAACCTGTTTCCAGAACAGATTAGCAAACCTTGCTTTTTTCCCCACAAAGGCCTTCTTGACCAGCAGACCAGTCTGAGAAAAGCAGGACTGATGACCCTTGTCTCCTGCTGTAAAAGGGAAACATGCTGCACGGCACTGAGGAAGGAGGGACATTAGTGATGCATCCACCTTGGGCTCTCCTAGAGTTTTTCTAGGTTTCCCCCTTAGAAACAACTGCAGTCTCCTTTTCCTAATTGCATTAGGTTCGTAGCCTTCGCTTCCCACCAAAACAAACAAACAAACACAAAAAGTAGACTATCTAGATCATTTTCCCTTTTGTTTTAAATTATGCCTGGAAGATAATATAGGTATTGCAAACCTTGATGCTCTTGGTGTTGAGGTTTTCTATGGTGAGGTGGGGGGAGATCACAAGAAAAATAGTTTTATTGCCCCTTGTTGACTTGAAAGCTGCAGAGATGGAGATCTTAGGCCAGAGTCAAAACACTGAACCTAAACAGAACAGACTTTTGCTTCATGTATGAGTCATGTTAGAGCACAGGTCTGTGTCTGGTTAGAAGGAGAAAAAAATGACACCTGGAAATGGATAAGGGGATGCTTTTGAAAATGTTAGGCTGGGATTTTCAGTGTTACAGTGGGGACTTAGGTGCACCATTCCCATTAATTTCAATGGATATCTAAATTCCCTAGAAGGCTTTGAATAACCTCAAAGCTAAATTCTTGTTATTTTTGGATATTTCCTTTACTTGACCCAGGTTTGCCCTTTCAGAGTGAAAAGAAAGAGGTGAGAAGAGTGCTCTGTGCTTTCTGTTCAGAAGAGCTGTGCAAAGACTTCCCTGTTGAAGCTTGTGGTGGTCATTGTCACCGCTGTCTTCTCTCCCAAACACTCAGCTCAAGCCCCCTGGATGCTATTTGCTTGCCATGTTGCTGACAGAGATTGTACAGATCACTTGGGAAAGGACAGTAAATCATAACTATATGACAAGCTGCTTCTGACAGCAGGTCCCTCTTGTCCCGTTCCTGCAGCCTTTTGGACTTTGTTTTATGTGTTTTGTGGTCTGAAATATTCTATAAATCTCTTTGAACCTTTCAGAGCCTCCCTTTGTATCTCACTCACACAGTTCTGCAATTGTCTATTGGACTGGGAAGGTCCAGAGCTGACAGCTCACTTTTAGCCTGGCTGCAGTTTCCGCACTGCTTCACTAGACAACCAGTTCCTCATTAATTTTCTGTATTAAACTTTTATGAAGAAAAAAAAATTTGAGCAGCTATAGAAGATGTGTGAAGAGATGACACACAAAACCTCAAGCTCAACACCTTTCTGTCTGCGAAACCATCCCTGTACTTCTGGTTATTTAAACAAAAGAGTTCTTCCTGAAGGAAAAGTAAACACACAAAAACGTGAGTTCTGTGAGGCAAAGCAGTTCACCTAGCAGAGGGCAGGGACTGAAGATTTCAGTATTTTCACTCAAATTCAGCCTCTTTGTGTCCCTGCTTTCTTCTCTAGAATATTGATACAGTAGCAGGACTCATCTTCCTTGATAAAAATATCTTTTTCTTACAGATTTATTTTTGGTTAGGGTTAGGGAAAAAATAGATTTTAGGAAAAAATAGATTTTGCTTGAGAAGTGAAAATTGGAAACTGCATGCTGAAAGGTGGGTTGGTTTGAGTGGTTCCATAGATAAAATTAGAAACGAAGGAAGTCCTTTCTCTGATCTGCAACTGACACCCACGGGTGTTCTGCGTGTTAGGGTTCAATGCTGATTTGTACATGTGTCACCACAAGATCCTGGCTCTACATTCTGCATCAAAGTAAATTCATCCCAAGCTTATTGGCATGGAAATAAGATGTATACTAGAGTCCAAGGCAGCTGAAATGGCTGAATTACCACAAAGCCAAAAGCCTACCAGGCAGTAAGAACCTATGTGCTGACAGACATGGGGTGAACACAAGGGACAATAAGGGAACAAGATGTGAGAAAAAAGGGGCAAGCACAGTAGCAGGAGAACCATGAGAGGAAATAGAGCATTGGCAAGGCTGAGAACACAGGTCAGACCCAGGGTCCAGGGAATTAGACTGGCCATGAAAATGGGAGGCAGAACAGAGGTTACAAGGGGTACAGGCGTTTTATAGCCAGAGATGACTGAATAAGGAGGGGTATTTCTCTGCATACCATCTTTTTGCTGCTTCATGCCGCTCAGAAGATTCACATTCTAAAGAGGCTGCTGAGACCTCCACCTGTTAGTGATACTGCCAAAGCTCTCCTCAGGCTGGAGCAGCAAGCACTCTGCACTGACGCCCTAGGGGCAGGTCCAATTATTACCCTGCTGAGGTAGCCCTGTGACGTGTCACCTGCTGCCTGCCACTCCCTGTCTCAGTTCTGTCCCTGCCCCACCAGCCCCCAGCACACAGGAAGGGTCTTCTCACAGGGCACTGAGCACACCAAGCTCAGTGGTTTACAGTAAATAATTGCAAATCCCCACCACTGATCCAACTTTCTGCACCCACACACTTTCTTTCAACACTACCATCTGGCAGAGGTGGCTGCTAGGTGACATGGTGGCAGTAAGGGATGCTGTCACAGCCTCAACTCTACGTCACATATGTGATTGCTGGCTGATGTTGGTTGTTCATCACAGAGTCCTGGATACACTCCCACTTCAGCACAACAAGAGGGAGAGAAGAGTGGCTGTTCAGATCAGGCTGTTAATGCTGTGTCCCTGCCACACGTAGGGAAGGAGCTATGAGACAGGAGACCCTGTTACAGTCTAGGGCAGGCAGCATTGAGGACAACCAATCTCAATTCCCAGCTCTACTCTTGAAGAAGCCCTTACTCCATATTGGTTCACAGCCACAATTCCTACAGACTGGTGTCACCCAACTCTTATCTCACACAGCACAGCATGGCTTTGTGCTCATCTGAGACATTTGGGAAGACCTAGGATATCCCAAGCAAGTACATGCAAATAAAGTGCTAATTAGTTTAGTTAAGAGTACTCATTTCACTAGCTGTAAGAATGAAGAAACAGACAACTAAAGATGAATTGCTGTATTAACAGTGCTACTCAAACAGCAAAATCATACTCAATACCCTAAAAATAAAACTGAAATCTACCCTCAGTTCCATCTAAAGAGCATCTGAGAAATACTGTTATCCATCCATACATTTTGGAGTTAAAGTTGTAAGCTAATTTCATTACATTATTTACTCCTTAACAATTACTTTAATCACCTTTGAAATGACTGAAACATGTGGCTAACATATGGTTTATGCACATCCTTGAAGGACATATGTAATGTCAGAATAATTTTAGTCTTATCTGATTCCATAATCTCGAGCAGTACATTGGTAACATATGTTTTGTAATTTTTAATTCTATATTAATGATATCAGGAAATGTATGAACATCAAAATCATGAGAAATAAAAGTCTTACGAGTTTAAAAAGGCAAGGTAACCATGGAGCAATGACTCTGAACAGCGGTAAAGTGCTTCCAAGTCTAAAGAACCAAAAGTGACTAGCTGCAAAATGTTTTCACTTGAACACAGGAAAAACCTTGGAGACAAGGAAAAGAACTTTGCTCCTGAGTAAACACAGTTGTACACAAATTTGCAGTGGCTTTTGTATCCTTCCTTAAAAAGGGTTTAATTTTGAAATCATTCTAAAATAATATAATACTCTAATTTAAATCTTTAAAGCTCCATGAAATCTGTATTTCTTATTCCAAATAAGACTACCATGCAGCTGCGTTTCCCTGGAAATGAACTGTTTTTCCAGTCAGGCTCTTTATCAGCGTGAACACTTGGCTGGACTGTGCAGACTTCCAATACACTGGCAGATCAAATGCTCCCTTGAAAGTGCAGGAACTTTTTCTTACAGGGCTACCTACACAGGTTGAGTCTTCTACATATGTGTGAGTCAACCTAGCAGCAACTTCACTGCACATGCCCGCAGTTCTTTAGCTCAAGTGAAGAAATTAAACCCCTGAATCCTATTTAAATCCATAACATATGGACTGTACTCACACTATATATCTGTATCTCCATGGTTATGCAATACATTTCAGGGAGAAAAAAAAAAAAATCACCTGTGAAAGCAGGCCCTGAAATCCAATTCTATAGTCCAGCCAGTTTTTAGATGCAATATTTTCCAAAACAAAGCTTTCCCCTCCCCATGCAACACATAATCCAAAGCTGTCACATCCTGCACATCCTCTCTGCTTATCTCAGAAAATTTAAATACACAAGAAATCACTATGTTAATTGAATGACTGCAATGATGACATTTTATCAACAACCTGACCAGCCTTAGTTCACGTAACATTGGCTCCTATAGTTTGGTTTTTAGGACTTGAGAAATTGCAAGAACTTTGTCTTTTGCTCAGGAGTGGCTTTGGAAAAGCTTGAGCTCTCAGAGAAGTAAATTTCCAAACAGTTGTTTATGGGCAGAGCTGAGCCCATGGCTAATGTTAAGCACAACACTTGAGGCAGACAGCATCAACATTTTGGGTATTAAAACAGCTCAAAGAACAAGTCATGCTTCTAGCATAGGGATCTGAAGGACAAACAGTACCAGAATGAAACTAATTACCTCCAGGGTCTTAACCCAAAACTTGCTATGCAATTTCCAAAATGCAATATCCCAAATTCCAAATGGGATCCACATTCACTTAGTGCTGGCACACTTGCTGAGAGACTCATCTCCCACGCTGAGATGACATCCTTCTCATAAAGCACCTCCGGGTCTCAGCTCTGTTCATGATTGCAATCATGGCTGGTGAGACAGGGAAGCATAAGCATTGCTCTACCAAAGCAATCCCTCTTCACCATATGTATTCTAGATGCTACAGCAAAGTGAAAACAGCTGAGAAAGCTCCTGTTTCACAGAACAGCGGTGTAAAGCTTTTGCTGCTAATTATTGTTTCTTAAATGGAATGGTGTTGACTGAAAATCCACTGAACCTTTTTGCCAGGAATCATTTAAGAGAAGAAACATGCCCAAACAGCTCCTACCCATCCCAGGGGCAGCCTGGGGTTATATCACATGAATAAAAGAGAAGCATAGCCAGCATGAATCCCCGTGACCGTAAACACCCTCTCTAGCTGCTAAAAGCTGTGTCTTCTAACAAGCAGACCTGCAGTTGCTCAAATCCAAGTCAGGGTGCACTGGAAGTCCACACTGCGCACAGTGAGGGATGTAACAGGATTTTGTTCTTAGCCTCACCATTCCCCAACTCTGGCAAGCAAAAGGGGGAAAAATCCTTCCACAGCCACAGTAAGTCAGGGAAATTCAAGTCCTATATTTCTCAGGCTCCAGGACACACTGACCCAGCAGTACTTCAGCATTCAATGAGCTGCCTTCTCCTCTGACAGGTATGGACAGTTTTGACTAGAACAAATGTATTCCACACATGTTTCTGATTAGGATCCACCCTGTTGTCTCAATATATTGCCTGTATTGCTTTATATCATGTTATACAGGGTCAGCTTCCAGATCTACATGTAACATGACATAATCATCAATGACAGGGTGCAAAGCTCCAGGGCAACAGAGAAAGAGAGGCCCATGCTGGTCAGATCAGATGTCCACAGACAGCTGTGCGCTTGTCATCTAGGTGACACACAGATAACATGTTCTATCAGGTTTATGCAGGTTACCAAAGCTGAGTATTGTCTTTAACCAGCTAAATTGTTTATTCTTCCATTCATAGACAGTATAGCCAGAGGGCCAGGATGGCTGCATGACATTTCCAGGAGATGTCTGCCTCTGCCACCCTGACGCTCAGAGCCTGCAGGCACGCTAAGGAACACATGAGACTTGAAGGTGCTCTGGGACACGGCAGCCATTAAAATCTCAGTTACCTGCAAGCTACCAGGGCTGAGCAGATACAGGCCAGCATCAGTGCCAACGGTGATGCTGAGGGATGCTGTGGGCTTTCTCATTTCCTGCAGACATGCAGGGTTAAGGCTTCTCTCCTTGGGGGAGGAGGAAGTGGCTGTGAGGTCCTCATCCTCCAGATGAGGCTGGGATCCCTCCCCCACTGAGACCATGAGCAGCTCAGCATCCAAGAGCCATCAGAGAGGCTGGAGTGCAGCCTTTTCTGCTGCATATTGGGTACCTTGCATCCTTACCATCTGCCTTGACAGCAGCACCTGAACTGGCTTCACTGGGTTGGCTTTTCTCACCTCATTTTGCACCGTGTTGGCAGATGTCTGCTGAAAGAGGATTACCCACACACAAGATGTTACCTTTACCTATGTCTTCATGGGCTGAGTTCATCCTGAGAAAAGAGCATTGAGGCTCCCTAACTGCAGGTGGGCTCACATTAGCCGCAAGTGATCCAGATCAGCCTACCTACTAGTTTAGGCTGCATCAACTGCATGTTGCCCTAAAGAAACTGCGTATCACATGACCTATAACATAGGTTCACTTAATCAACTTCTATCCAGCAGGTAGGAAGCCTGGGGCACCAAATAATTCTGGGACTTCATAGGTGCCCCAGAGAGCAGAGACATTACCTGCCTTCACAGAGTCCTGACCCATCCTGCACGTTGCCAGCGCTACCTCCACCAACACGGAGGTTCATGCCAAAGCCAGAAAACGCAGGCTTCCTGCAGTAGTGGAAATGTTAGAAATGAAGTGAGTCCACCCCAGCGCAGGGTGGGATGGCCCTAGCCAGTCTGCAGAACAACATCAAAAGAGTTATCAGAGTGGTGAATAACACAAGGGATTGAAGCAGGTGATCTGACTCCAGCAGAGCTATAGGGCTCAGGAAACTGCCTCACCAGTCCTGCTCTCCAGCCTAGAGTGTCTCTGTGGAGAGAATATTTTCCCTTTCTTTTCTGTGCCACGGTGCTCAGCTGCCCCCGCATTTTGCAGGTGCACTCAGCTGAGACTTGTCCCAGAGCCTTGCATTCAGAACACATAAAAGCTTATGCCTCCCCCTGTGCCCATGTGTCACAACAGTGTCAGTCCATGTCTCTGTGCAGACGTGAACCACAACAAGGCCCTTGCACAGCCCCCCAGCCCAGCTCCGGTCTGCCAGCCACAGAAAGGAGGCTTCAACACGTGACCGAACAGGGCACTTCTACATGACACCAACAACTCAATGGAGGCTTTATCCTTTAGCACTTGCAGTATCTCACCAGCAAAACAGAGCTCTTGAAACAGTGCATTTTGCTTGCTCAAAACAGACACTTCTCCAAACATCTCCAGGCTGGAAAGCTCCTTTCAGGCTTACACAAGCATGACCAGAATCATACCTTGGCCTGTAGCCTTTTCCCCTCAGGACCAGCCAAAGCTGCCTGCTGTACATCAGACTAACACAGGGGCATTTAGGCCTCCAGTAACCTACCACCCGGTCACTGTTGAAATGATCCCATTTCCTTCCATTTACTACTTGNAGTATGATAAGGTGGTTCAGAGAATTTCTTAGCAGTCAAATAAATGCTGCTGAAAATGCTAAAAGGCTCTTGGCTGCATCCTGTCAAACCAAATCCAAACCTCATCAGTTTTCAACAAGTCTCTGAAGACATATTCAATTGATATGAAGTCAGACAAGGACATTTTGCTGGAGGCAGTCAGTTTTGCTGAGGTAAATCACACCCAGCTCTAACAGAACCATGCTCCCCAGCCAGCACGGCCATTCTGGAGTCACACAACACAGCGCACACACAAATGTGTTATCCTCCATCAGGCTAGTCTTTTTATACAAGTACGGTTATGCAACACAGACACGAGAGGTGGGGTTAGGACCTGCCTGTTACATTGGTAGTGTGCTTGTGAGAACACAAGCCAATACCTGTCTTCCTGTGCACGTTCCACCAGGCTCCATTCCCCAAACACACAGACCAAACAGGACTGTTTGGGTCAAAGCAAACCAGCGCAAGGCAGAGGGACCCAGCCTGTCAGCAGGGGCTCACCAACACTGAAGAGCACCAGCATCCTGATTGCTGCAGCCAAACACAGCCCATAACCACAGCCACTGCACAAACCCAAAGCCACCTCCAGAAGGACATACCTTGCTGTTGAGTGTTCACAAGCACCCAGCTAAGCAGAGCCCAGCAGAAAGGGTTGCCACATCCAGGAGCATCCAGATGTAAACAAGCAGACCAGGAGGGCCCACATGTTTCCCAGGGCCCCATATGCCAAGGGCAGGGGTAAGCCTCCTGCCCCTCCTCACCACGTGTGTGGGCCAGAGCAGAGCAAGGAGACACACAATCAATCCTGAACCACACAGCAGTGTGAAAAGCCATCCATGTGCTGCAGGGTAATTGAGTTCCTCATTAGCTGTAATTAGCAGGCACCTGACACTCTCTGACAGAAGACCAGCAGCAGAGAGGCCTCTGCCTGGCAGGAGAGGGACAGCGGGAAGCCTGCTCCTGTGGCTTGCTCTAACAGCCTCTATTTCTCCAAGCTCCCTCTGCCCGTGCTGGTGGGGCAACAGAGTAGCACCTGTGAACGGGAGGTGCAGTCCTGAAAGCCTTCACTGCATAGGCCGGAAACAACAGCCCCAGAGAGCTGGGCCTTGAGCCGGGCCACAGCCTCTGCCAGGAGCTGCTTTGGTGCAGCTCCATGCCTCTCATTGAGCCAAGAGCAACTCCTGTTAAACATCCCACCCCTCCTGCCAGCTGCTTCTGCCTCTGCAAACATACAAGTCAACATCTACAAAAGTGTCCTTCCCTGAGTGAGGTCTCTTGCCAGCCCTCTCACCCAGACAAAATCTTTGTGCAGCAGCCGCATGCCCCCACAGCAAGGGAGGCCAGCCAACGCTCCTGTGTGGTTAGATATCATCCATTGCATTGCTAGTCCTCAGCGAACCAAGAGGGCCAGGCAATATCAGACTTGCAACTTCACAAGAAGGAAGTGGGCCTTAAGTGGGCCCAAACCACAGACCTCTTGGCACAACTTGATTGTTTCAGCACATGAAGGTGGAAAACTGCTTTGTGTCCTGCATGGTCTAAAGGACCTTGGTTATTCTCAAGGCAAAAAAGCCTTAGGGATGAGGGAAACCAGGAGGCAAATCAAAGAGAAGAGAGCTAGCAAGGCCACGTGCAACAAGAGCACTGGGAAGTGATGGGGTGAGTGGCAGGCCTCGAGTGGCTGGGACAATGTTTGTTAACCAATCAGTAAGACAAATGTTCACTATGCTTTTTTCAGTGGAAAGGCTTTGGATCCTCTTGAAAGCCCGTCCCATCAGCCACCAACTTGTTTATCCTATGAGCCCATCTTTTGATTAGTTCTTAAGCACCTGGCCTTCACTTGGCAGCATGTGAGCTGCCTGCAAGCCTTCACATATTTATCTGCAGAGACAAATGTGAGGGAAGGGAAGAGACACTAACTCTCTTGGACAGAACAGGTCTCTTAAATCCCCAGCTAACCATTAAATCCCTCCCATGCTTAGTAGCCTCCAACTGGCTCTTCTGGCCATTTATTATTTGTAGCATGTGTCTGGCTGCACAGTGTTTCGTCAGCTCTGGAGGAGGATGGCAGACACAGGAGTCCCATGCTCTGTGTCCTTAGCCTCAGAGACACTGCAGGATTTCAGACTCTTTGGAGCGAATCCCATGCTCTTTTAACTCATTTGCAGACTTACTCTTTATAAGAATGGAAAGGATCAGTCATTGTCAAGTACAGGCCTGTATTTTCACTCCATTACTGTTATAGTGAGCCTGAAAGCAGAGTGTGAAGAAATTCTTACAGACAGCCACCTACCACAACAATATGATAATGCTTTATTTATAGTTCAAATTTAATCTCCACAGTCACAGCTGTGGTTCTTGCTGTGACTCCACTAGAGTAAATATCTCCTCACAACTGGGTAAGCTCTTCCCATGGAGGCACCTACCAGTCTGAGCAAGGCTCCTCTTGTTTTTTCTTGATGAGCTAAGCAGCCTGAGCTCTCTCATTTCCATACTGCAAAGCAATCACAATTCTCTGAAAATTTTTTTTTTATGTGGACTTCCACTTCCTCCTTTCTAATTTTTCTTCTTCTTTAGAAGTATGCCCTGTTTTAAAAAGTCCACAACAAGGGTTTGAAAGGGAACACGTACCTTTTATTAGACTAAATGACATAGTTGGAAAATTTAGACAAGCATTCAGTTACTGAAGACTTGCCTAATGAAAGATATTGCTCTTCTCTGGTGTCCCTGCCTCGCTTGTGGCCTTAAACCACCTCAACTTCAGCAATTCCAGTACTACAAAGAAAGCACAGAAATCTTAGACAAGCTGGACATTTAATCTGTACTGCCACAAAACAGCATTATTACGACAAGTGCACTGCCTGGGCTGGTTTGTTTGTTCTAGGATAGCTCACCAGTACTAGGCAGCTCCTATTTCTTAAACATAAATCACCACTAAAACCATTTCTTCAAAAGAGTTCAAAACCAACAATAGTGTACTTGAATTATAATAGATTGGTTATGTAGGGCAGCACAGAGAGTCACCAAAAAGTACATTAAGTCAAAGGGGATATAGTAAATGTTTTAATAAACTGTTGTCAGAGCACAAAGCAGCTACTTTTAAGCTATACCCTTTATCTCTGTCTTGCTACAGATACAGGTTGAGTTCCGTCAGCCTCTTCCTGATTTGTCTCCTCCCCAGCCTTTGAAAGCTGGGATAGGAGTAGAGCACCCTCCCACCTCCAGGCAGGCTTTGAGGTACAGCTGCCCAGGGTGTCCAGCAGTTCCCTCAGCTGAGACTCTCCAGTTCTCTTTCCCCAGCTGCTAATGCAGTACCTGGTTCCATGCTAATACCAACATATCACACGTACAGAGACAAAAAAAAATAAAAAAAAAAATAACACCATTTCAGGAAAGCAATCAGTTCTAAAAAGAATGAGGCAGACCTTAAATCCATCCAGCTCAGTCCACAGCTCAGCCTCCCCTGCAGCTGGGAAGGTCTCTCTCTTCAGATTCCCTCCATTCGTCTTTTCAGCATTGGCCTGTCACCACAGAAAGCTGCTGACAGATGGCCCCGACTCACGCAGCCACGCAGGAAATCCCCACAACCCATTATTGCTGTGCAGGAAAACTTCTCTCGCAGCCAGGCATCCCTGCCTAGCAGTGTCTGCCAGTTAATATTCTGAAGTCTTATCATCATTGTAGCTGCATCTTATTTGGCCAGTTAAAAGAATAAATGAAAACATTAGCAGCAGCATTAGGTTCAACAACTCTAGTGACATACTTCTGCTGGACAGCTGAAAGTGGTTTGTTCTTTTCCTCAGAAAACAGGCTCCAGAGAAGGATGTCAAACTGCAATCCGACCAGATCTGCCCCACAGTCTGCCTTGTCTAGCTGCTTGCTCCTGCAGGCAGTGTAGGCCTGGCAAAGCAGCTGAGAGATAAACCCTCCACTGATCTTACCCAGTAATAGGATTTGTCTACCTGCTCCGTGACCATCCTAGCAGAGCAGCATGAATACAGCCCCGTCCCCTGCAGGTGCCCTGCACCAAGGTGCAGGAACGCATGCTGCTGCTTCTGCTCCCGCACAGTGAGGGGGAAGGGCTGTGCCAGTACAAAAGCCATCACATTCTCCGCACTAAAGCTGAGCTGATATATCTACTTTGGCTTAAACAAAATTACACATTTACGGCATTATACTGAGAAAACTTTTATGAGGAAACCAGGACACAGAGGTTAACCTAGTGAAAGACAAAGTCTTAGAGTCCAATGAGAGAAAAAATTGTATTCTGGATCAATTATTGTCATGCTGCCCCTAAACCCACATCGTTAGACCTGTTAGGGAAAGGATGTTTATTTTACAGTTAAAGAAAGATACTAGGAGACACAAAAAGCTATTTGAGAAGTTAAATGAAAGCATTCCCACATGGTGAAAACCATTGTGTATAGAAAGGGCACAGAGAAGGAGCCTTTGAGAAACCTGAATAAGAAAATAAATCTCCCTTTATTTGCCTTGGAGAGTCTGTTTTTTTGATGTCAGCTCAACGTTTCTTTGAAACCTTTACCATCAAGTTGCGTAGTGCAAAAGGGAAACAGAGATGTTTATTTATCAGCAGAGAATCGCAGACCAGTCTCTGCCCAAGACAGGCACTGTCGTCTTTACAACTGCTGCGATGGCAAATACATCACCTACCGTGGTATTTCCCAGGATGAGGAGCCCCAGCAGCAGTGTGCAAACCCCATCTGGATCTGGGGCACGCAGGGGGACAGAGGGAAAATATTCACAGCAAAGGTTGAAATGACTTGAAAGTGTCTTTGTCATATTCCATTCTTTATGAACATAGAAATATCCATTTTTCCTGTTTCCTTCTCCAGAATGGTGGGAAAAATTATCACCATGTTTCCTGAATGAGTGAGTGGAAAAACGACAATTTGGAATTAAAAATGAGCTTGTAATGCAAAGCTAAAAAGACAAACTTAAGGTTTTCACATGTATACTTTCAGTGCAAAAGCAGCCTTCTTATTATATTCCTATGTAATTTCATAATGCTAAATTTTCCCTACACAAAAGCCCTAAAAAATGTTTTAAATTCTTGACTATCAGGAGACTATCACCTATGTCAACCTCAGCACTTCTCAGCTCCCAGACCCATCACACGTCAGCCATGCAGAGAAATCAGCTTCCACACGATGGACTTCTCTGGGGCCCGAAGGAGTTCAGGAACCAGGAGGTTCAAGCTGCCAGCACCTGGTGGTGGGACAGGAGTCTCACACAGGCTGCTCTCAGATGGCAAATCATCACTGGCATAAGTTGCATTCGTTGGGGTTGGTTCCTAGAAAGAAAAAACTTGAGCCACTTACCTTCCTTTTACCCAGAAAACATAATTTCCTATCATCACTAGTGCCAGTGCTCTTGCCAATCCTTTACAGAAAGCCTTACGCCTCCTGTATATCACTATATTCTTCACAATTTCTCCCCGGTTAATAGCTGTAGGTGAGGAATCTTAGCCAGGTGAAGGATCAAAGCAAAACAGAGAGTCTCCTCACACCCGGGGTGCTCTGGGTGCTGTTACCAGGCTTTCACCTGGGTGGAGCAAGGGGCCTCAAGAATCAAAGAACTCAGCCACAGCCTCGGATATGAGCTCACAGCTGCAGCGTGAGTATAAGCACAGGCTTCAGACTGTGGGGAAACAAACTCATCACTGCAGCACGTGCTGGCTCACCTGAGACCAGGTCTTAGGTGGCTTCAGGCCAAACCCTATGTGCAGAACCAGGAAATCCCTTCCTCATTTTCTCCACCATCACAAACCTTAATGCCTTCAGCCAGCTTCTTATTTTCAGAGAAAACCAAGATATCCAGCTTACAAGCTTGAAATATTTTGTGCAGGTGATCTCTAAAATGACAGCTAAATGCATGTCCCCTAAGATGACCTATTAATATTTGTGCAGGCCCAGAGCAAATAAATGAATGTACTTCTTCTATTTGGATGGCTAAATATTTCCAATTACGAGTGTTACAAACAACGTATATGTTTGCTTTGGAGGAAGGCTAAGGATTTAAAGCTCACAGTAGAAACATTAGCTGCTGTCACTAGTGTGACTTGCTGACTTGAGCGTTTATTTTTTCTGATTTTCCCCCCATTCCCTCCAATTTTTCAATTAAAACTTAATTGCCTGCCCAATCATTCACCACGGAAGCGATAGGGAGATTATAGGCTATCGTAAAACCTTCTCTGGTCTCATATTTCTCTCTGGCAACACAGAGAAAAGGTCACTTATAAGACTGGCCTACACACTAAGCCACACTTTTATTGCAGCTTGGGACTTGTGGCTTAAGCACTTGCTTTAGGAATGTGCACTGGGTACTGGATGGTGTATTAAGGTCCCCCCCTTTCTTCAGTTTTTCCTTTGTGTCTTCTAGCGAGCCACATTGTTGTCCCATCAGCAGGAATCAGGATCTAGCACCTGGTGACATACTTCTTGCACCTTGCTCTGACTTGGGGATGTTGAGCTGGTTTTATAGCTTATTTCAAAATTTTAGATCAAATTAGGGTCATTTCTGCACGTGTGAGATGAGCAAAAAGCAGTAGAGCTGTGTCTCAGCCAAGCAACTGTTGAGTGGAAAGAAATTTCTGCAAAGATCATTACTTGCTATTGAAAGCCGGCTGAGTGAGGACAGCATACAACCTTACCTGCTAGGGAGCCATGACAGCCCAGTGTGATAGCATTCATTTCCTTACATAAGCCTCTAGCTCTAAAATGAGCAAGGACTTGTTTAAGCTTGTAACCAGAGCAGTGGCTGCAGGGAAGCTATAAAGAGGGTTTGTATATATGTGCAATGATAGCAGCAAAAGAAGAGATTAGATAAACAGAAGATCGTTTACAGCGTCATGTACCTCACAAACCTCTCCTGGCAGGAGATGTATTACATTCACTCCAAAACAATTAACTGGTCTGACAAGCTGGGAATATTCACTGGGGGTAGGTAGCAAGGGTGATTTGTCATTGAGACCCCTAGGCTATCAGAAGAGCAGAGGCCAGGGTTTTCCTGGGCTCTCTTATGGCCAGCTGTTTATTTTTAAGAATTAATTTATTTTTCCTGGTGGGTTTGCTGCAGTTGCCATGCTAAAAGAGCTGTTCTGAGTGTCATACCCTTATGGGAGGAGCCAGGGAGAAAAATAGACTTGGTTTCCCAGCTTTACTGAGTGGGTGGAGGTCACAAGCTTGGATCTACCTTGCCGGGGCAGGGCAATAGGGCCTGGAAACAACATTATCATCATCTGCACAGTCCTGTGGGGGCTAAGTGTCCATCCTTGATCAGACTTCCACTCTCTCTGCATCCAAAGGAGAGCACAGAAGGAATAAAACAGGGTACAGAGCTTGGTGAGCCTGCAATGCTCTAGAGAAGACTGCAGACCTACTGGCAGAGTCCTGCAGGCCTGGTGCCTACCACACAGGCAATCATCCTCCTCATGGTCTTGGTTAGCTGCTGGCCATGCTGGGGAGGGGTATTACATGAACTACAGATTTACAAGTACAGCTGCTCTGTATCTTTGTGAAAAATATTACTTGTCATCCTTTCTTACAGACAGTAAGCTGTTTTCACCCTGATCCCCTTGGCATTTCCAAGGATTGCCCAGATAGCTGGATGAAAAATGTTTGCAACCACTTTCCGTATCTGGTGCTTTTCCTCATTTGGGCCTGGTCTCATAGAGTCCATAGCATTATGCCTACTTCTGATTAGATGGCTGAAAGATTTTTAAAAGGAGAAAAGTAAACAGCAGGTAATAATAACATAACCTTCTGCCAGGTGGTGTTAACAGTAGGAATAGGCAGACTCAGACAGTGTCTAGAATTTCCCCTTAATATAGCTAAAATAAATTGTTCTATCCTCCACCTAATACCTTGCCATCTAGAGTTTTAGGAATGCAGACTATAAATCCCTGATCACCTTTAATACATGTTATTTTTTGAGCCCTGAGTTTATGTTAGTCATCAACTGACTATGAACTAAAGCCCTTGTGAGAACTTCAATCTTTCTGGTGAAAATTCCCCTAGACCTCACTTGTCAAAGAGGCCACTGCCACCACCTTCAGAGTAGTGGAGCACCTTAGCTAAAGCCTTCCCCATGGAGCTCTGCCTTTCTTCTCTTGTAGAACAGTAAGGCCACTACTACCACCGAGCAGAGACCACTTTAGAAAGAGTAACTGTAATAGAAAAAAGATCACATGCAATATCCTCCTTCCAAACAGACTTGTGACTTGTCCATGGTCATGATGCTGGCCCACGAAGTAGCCAACTAGTGTGGCCACTAGTCCTACCGCTCTCATTTGGACTTCCCACTACTATCCGGAAAAGCTTGTCTAATGTGTACAGAACGAAGAAAGCACATTTTTGGCTGAGAAAAGATGCAAAGATCTCGCTGTTTAGCTAGGGGGCTGTTTTCTGGTACGAGTGCATCCACCCAGCACCCTGGCAGAAGGGCCTATGAGAGGCATATTTCTCATGTAAAGAGAACCATAGGGGCTGCGGTGCTTGATGGTGACCTCTTAAAGCCCAACATCCAGCAATGTTTGGGGCCCTATCACCACAGCGGAAAGCACAAGCATCCATGCCTGAGAAAGCCTTGCCACACAGAGGAGTTTTATCTGGGAACCAAAAAGTCTCAGTGTGGTTTGGGAAAGGATTTTCATTCACTGTTCTCATTCCAGAACTACAGGCGATTTTTTAGATAGGCTGGATCCATGCCACAGCGTGCCTTGAAGTCTGAAACTTGTACTTGATTCTCATGAGGAAAGTTACCCAAATATGGCCTGTGTCTGGTGTGCAGCAGCCTTGAATGTCTTTTGAATGTCTTCATCCTAAGTGGCTCTCATCCTGACAAAAATGGAAAGGTAACCTTGTCTACACATTAAATATCATGGGAAAAATATCTAAACTTTCCTACTTCCCTAATCTCCCATCACACAATATTTTTCAAGAGTTAACGAAATAATAACAGAAAATCCAATAATAGGCCAAAAATCTTATGTGGAGTTTCTTAAGACTGAGGGCTTTTTCCTTTTTCAATGGATCAAATTCATATTCAGAATTTGTATATAGAAGGGATATTATCCATAGCATATCAACAGTAGGTTTTGCAAGGAAAGTGCCAAGAGTGAGTGGGCTTTCCATAGTGACCTCTCATCTCCCTGCAGTGAGTGGAATAGATCAAGTCTATTCCCAAAAACAGTAAGCTACCTCATTGATCCAGAAGCTTAAAGCTTTCAGAGTCTAAGCAATGGCATACAGGTTCTCTGCGGTGGGGATCTCATGGCTTGCAATGGACACCTGCTAATTGAACTCACTGATGCCTCATAGAGGCTTATTGCCTCAGGTTCACCTACCACGCTGATTTGGCTACTGTGTTAACCTTAATGGTGCTGTAACAATGGTCTCAGTGCTGAGTTTGCTGAATTTTACATATGTATATTTATTCTTCCATAAAATCAACAGAAAGCTGTCATGAAAAGATCGTTGCCACTTCTTGCATTTGCAGCAGGACTGGTAACTCAGAGCACAGATATTCAATTAAGATATTGAAAGGTACTTACAAGGCTCGGATTCTGATTGTATAGCTCTGTCCATTCACATCACAGACACTAGCAGACAGAGGAAGAGACAAGGTGATTGTGCTCTTCTCCCCAGGGTTACAGAGGAAGAATCCTACAACATTTGATGCCCACTGGCACTTCTGGGGCTGGAGGCTTCATGCCCAAGAATACTACACTACTGGCAAGATAGGAGGCAATAGAAGCATAGATAGGGCTATTGCTTCTTTTGTGAGGATGCAGCTCAGCAACACCCACAGGGCAAAAGAAAATTTAAAAAGGCAAAGAACAATATTAAGAGCATCTGAGTCCTATTTTCTATAGATGATCCAGACCTTAAAATAGTAGCATCTGGGGAGTAACAAAATATATCCACTTTTGGATCTGCAAAGGTTTCGGTCAGAAGTTCAGACCATTGGAAAAATACCTTCTCTCTGGGATAAAAAGGAAAACCCAGAGACCCCAACAATTTCAGGATAGAGACTGAATAGTCCATATTTCTTCAGAGGTTCAGTCAGCTCTTTAATTTATACAGCCACACTTTACCACACATGTAAGATGTACCTCCCTGGTAAATTCTTCTCCTTGCTGGCCTTTCAAGTGCAGGATCTCACCTGCTTGGGTGTCTCTGAGTGATGCTCATAGGAAAATAACCCTTGAAATGCCAAACAGATGTGAAAATGCATCTGGGGAGGAATGTATGGGTGGTACCCATCTGTCATCACCCCTTTCACCAACTCCTCTCCTCACCTTTCATCTGGTGCCCACCTCTGCCACGCTGTGGATGAGGGAGGTAGGTGAAATGCGAGCCAAAGCTCTGTTTAACCCGACCTCTGTTTCTGCAATGAGCTCTCCACTGGTCTTTACCTGGCTGTCTGAAATTCAGCCTCACTTCACTAAACATTTGATTTAAGATGGAAGAGAAGTGCTTGGGTATTTTGGTCAGGTCCCTGTTGAAGAGCTGGTCCACCTTAGCAAAGATCTTAAAGATGGAATTTCAGAAGTCATTTGTACTTATAAAGAAAAAGCACAGACACCACTACCCACACATATAGTCAGTCTAAGAGGTTGCTGCCTTATTCCCAGCTGCCTGTGTTTTTTTTTCTCCCATTTAATTTTCTCTTTCCCGACCTGCTCTGAAATAAGTTAAACATTTTTAAACAAACACTGGGAGCAGGGTCTCCTTTTGTCAGAGGAAAATGCTTTTTACAAAACAGACATTTTTCCTGAGAGATGTTTTATATCAAGAGAATTTATATAGCAAAATAAACACAGCCCTTATTATAGTGATTATCAGAACTTTGTTTGATGGAAATCTAAATGCAGGTAAAAACTAATAAGCAATATATGATGGGTTTCTAGTTTTTAAAAAAGTACAAGAAATTTGCAGAGGATCCCTAAGGACTTTTTAAAAATACAAAGCTAGTCAAAATCTCTCAGTGAAGGTTAAAAATACGACCACTCTGAAACCAGTGACACCATCTTCAGCTTCTTTAAGCTTTTATTCTTCTACATGGTAAATTCCATTTTCCATAGGTAATTGAACAGTTACAGTAACTAAAACTCTCCTACAATCTTCGTAGATTATAGGCATTTGCCTGCAAATGCTTTGAAAGTCTCTGATTTCCAATGGTTTCAAAACAAAGACCAATTCTCTCCATCCCATTCCTCAATGCCAGTGGGACAGAAAGTGCATTCCTGACATCCATACTGAAAAAAAAAAATAAAATTGATTTGCTTCTTGTCTGTATCAGAGTAGCCACATTGTCCTATAATCATATCTAGATTTTTGGCACACAAAGAGAAACTTATGCTCTTCTTTACATGCAGTTATTTGCATTTCTCTAGAAATCCTCAGTGTCGCTGCAGGGGTTTGAATCACTTTGAATCACCCTCCAGAGAATCCCGCTGTCACCAGCGTACTCTGCTCACTCCAAAGCTGATCCTGGAAGATGTGGCTATAAGGGTGCACAGCTTGCAACTCAGAGACAAGCCGTCTGCAGACATGCAAATGTTGAGGGTACTGGCAGCCTGTCCCTGATGTCTCCTAGGACATCAGTCCTAAGAGAAGGAAGGATGCTCTCCAGATAGCAACAGAACCACCGCCTTAGAGTGGGATTTGTATTATGTGTGGAAGGCATGAAGACATGCATGAATGACTCCGGCCAGGCTTTCAGGTGAGCTAAGGACATCCAGAAGAGATTTGGGGAGCAGTTACAGGTATCAAGTGAGATCCTTCAGGGCAGTGTTTCTCCAGGGAAGCTCCCTTTGCCTGGGACACACAGCTGGCTGCCTCCAGCACTGCCCGTGGGCAGAAATGAGTGGCCTGCAGAGTGCAAATCACCTCCAGTGAGCCACCTGCAGTGAGACAGCAGCTCCTAGCTCTGTCTGCTTGCAAGGTCTTTGGCAAATGCTTTGGGAGCCAGGATCCCCACTACACACAGAGACACCACTGATCGGTCCCTTTGGAAAAGCAGCGCTGCTCCATGTGCTGGAACCATGCCCATCCCCATACTCTCCCTCTAGGCAGAAGCAGCACAGCCCACCTCTCTGCTGGCAGCTCGGGAGAGCTTCTCTGCTTTCTTGTAACTTCAAACAACATAGAAGCAGAGATTGCCGATAAAAGTAAAGCAAATCATTACTTAAGAATGGACTAGATAGAATCTTATTGTAGGGGAATTTGTGGAAGAAGCTTTACTCTAGGGAATAATATGTGGTCTCTCTCTTTTTCAAGAGGCTCTTGGCGTTCTTCAGCTCTCAATTGGCCTGAAACCTGAGCCAGGTTGATACTGATCTTTTAATTAGTATCCTCTGTTGACCTGGACAAAGCATTGTGAGAAGGCTCAAATCAATCATTCCACCTCTCTGACTGAGTGCTCACCTGTTCAAAGGTTCTGTTTTGGTTGGTTTATTTTTTTGAAAAACTTGCAAGCAAGCAGAAGGATAGAATATTTTAAGCAACCACTGTAAGAACGAGAGAAATGTTTGTCCTACTCACTGATCTGAGAGCTTGGAATTAAATTCCCAGAGACAATAATAATTAAAAACAGAACAAAACAAATGAAAAAAAGAAAAACAACAAACCATCAAATAAGACTTCTTGCTTGATTGCACTGGAATGAATTTGACCAACAGATGGCAGCTATGAAAAGTGAGATGGGTCACTTTCCCAGCCATGTAAACAGAATGAAAACACTGTAATATCTGTCTTTTAAAAATGTTAGAGTCCTGCTCTTGAGACAGGTCATATAAAAATCTGTTCTCAATTCAATTGGTTTTGGCCCACGTGCAGTATAAAATACTGTGCAGCGTTGCTCATCACCATACCGCAGGGTTCCCTGATCAGCTGATGACTGTGAATCTTCCAGGCACACAGATCTTCTTGCTCTGCAGAAAACCTTTGGGCACTCAGAGGTTTGGATGGAAACAGAGGAGAAGGTATGAACACAGGAGTGCTCAGGGACCGTTTTGCCAGACGATATGTGAACAGCTGGAAAGATCCCAGGGACAATGACAACACCAACATGCAAATGTCAAAGCCTCGAGGAGAAACAGAACAACTCACCAGGCTGCTGCATGGGGTGAAAGCTCTCAGCTCAGGGGGAGCCAAGGAAGCATCTGTGCCCTGCAACACAGACACATGGGCACAGCACGTGTCTTTGGTCACAGACACACAAGCCTCTGCTCTGCAGATGCCTAAGCCAACGCAGCCAATGCCTACTCCAAATATCAGGGTAGCATTGGACTGGCCAAAAGCTGGACTGGTCAAGTGCTTGCAGCAGTCAGAGGTTTCACTTCTAGTGCAAGTCTCAATTTAGGTGAGATTTTTTAATTAAAAAATAAGTCTCTGCAAGATTTTTACTGAGAAAATTTTGCTTTGCTGCTTTGTTGCAATATTTCTAGTCTTAACTGGTACAAGAAAAGGCAGGAGAGAAATCTGGGCCTCCCATCCTTCATCACTTTTACGGGGGCAGTCCTGTCCTGCTGCCTTCCAAAGAGATGCTTCAGCTGGGAAAGATATGAGGAACAAAGAGGAGAAATAACTTGTTCGGCAGGAGGGAAAGCTCTCATCTGATCTACAGCCAAGAATCAAACATGAGGCAAAAGAGAAAAAGCTGCTTCTAGTGCCTTCAGGATTTTTTTTTCTCAACTCAGACACTGGCCCATTCAGAACCTGAGGAACTCACTTAGCCTCTGAGTGCCCCAATATCCTTTCTGCAAATGCAAACAACGTGAAGGTTTGCTCCACTCAGCCATCCCCATTGGGCTGCACTTGTGAGAATGTAAGCAGCAAGGAAACTCATGGAAATAAAAAGTGCTTTTCAGAAGAGCTCAAAAATGGGCAGAAAACAAAGAGTTTGCTTATTTAATTCGGGATTTACAAACAAAGCAAGCATTTCAATGGCACAGAAGGCAAGGAAAACTGATGGAGGCTAAAGGAGGCTGTTGGTGCAGAAGGCTTGGGGTTAAGAAGCACAGATCACATCAATGGATTGCCTGGAGGTGCTATTTGGATGCACATTCTCCTTAGCACTCATGAGTTCAGCACTGAGCATTGGTCAGACCGATAAAGTTACACAAAGGCATCTGGAAGGGAATGTGTTATAACACTGCTATCGCCTGAGATATAAGGTGCACAAACGAGTTAGAGGACAGGACAGAGGATCAGCTCTTCACTGCTGCTCATCGGTTCATGCAAATGTTGAATTGCCTGATTCCTCTGAGATTGGCCTGTTCACACAGAGGTAGAAAAATTAAATAGGCTTGGAGGATAAATAGCTGGGTGCCAGTTTGGTGACATTTGAAGATCCCAACAGAAGCCCACCTACATCTGTCAGCACTTGAACATCTTTGGAAATCTATCCTCTTCTCTAAGGATGAAGCACGATCCACAGCCAGAGAATGCAATGAAGGAAATGGAGCAGAAGCATTAATTTTGGAGCCAATGTATCTCTATTTCCCCAATTTCTGGGACAGAGTCCCAGGGTCAGGCCAGCGCATGGACACCTGTGAAGTGCATACACTGGAGCCAGCACACCTGAGCCTGGCAATGAAATTGTGCTGCCAGGAGCTAACATCACACACAGGTCACAGCCTGCATGCCCTTAGCAGAGATCAGCAGTGGCCAGTGGGTTTCATGCTACCCCAGCCAGTCCTGTCTCCCCAGCCAAGGGTCCTCCTCAGGCTGCTGGAGCTCCCCAGGCAGAACATGTGAGGAACCCATGGTGCTGGCTTCCACCACAGCTGGATTCCCTTTGTGGTCACAGAAGTGGGAATAAATAATAGTTGTGGCGAGCAGCACACATCTGCTGCTGATGGGCAGAGGGGAAGCACAACACTTCCAGATTCTCGACAGTTCTCTTCCTGCTGGCCCCAAGCCAGCTCAGCATGCTGGCAAAGCACTTGCTTTGCCTCATGCCCAGGGCAGCCCACTGGAACTCACGGGGATGACGTGCCCTCATACACAGCCCTGCTTCAGAGACAGCTCATGGACATCTATGCAGTATGAGCCATGGCTGCAAGGAAGCATCCCAGAAGCAGCCTGTGATGCTCTTGTGAGCTGTTTTCCCCATTGGTAAGCATGCTGCAGCACTCACACTGTGAGGTGCTGAGAGGGGAAGCACACTTTTAGGGGCTGCCTTTAAAGCAGCAAACAGCGGTGAGCTGGGCCAGGAGCCTGGTGGGGTCAGGTTGTGTTGCCATGCACATGGCCTCTGGTAGAACAGAGGTAGGGGCTGTAAATGTCAGGAGTCTGTATGCCAAATGTGGCATTATCTGTCAGCAAAGCCTACCAGGGAGATGGCTGTGAAAGGGCGAGGTAGCTAGGTGAGAGAATACTCACTGGATCAGAATGATTTATCCTAGGATTTATGGACATCCTCAGCCAGCCAAGGAAGAAAGAAAAAAATCAGCTTGGAAAGACGTGCACAATTCATGGAGACACAACAAGAGCTACCATAGCTACAGCACTGGCTGCACAGTATGTGCTGCAAAGCATTTTGCCAGTGCCTGGCATGTTGTGCTCCCAGCCACCTCGGAGCTCTGACTGCACAGCGTTGCCTCTCAGAGCACCTGGAACAAGGGCCGCTGACTACATGGATTTTGCAGCTCACTCTAAACAGCCACAGTTTCTGGCAGGAACCATTTATTTTTATTTCTTCATTGTTTTTCTTTATTTTCTCTTCAAAACAGCTTCACTTTATGAATCTGAATTTAATAAATTTCCTGCAGCATCCAAGCTGCTTTCCAGTCTCCAGGAACACACATCCACACACTTTCCTGAATGCCTACTTTCCACACTGGTTTGGATGCCATGGATGAAAGTGAAACCTTACATGTAAACTCAGCCCTCACATGAGTTCACCTTCCCTTCCCTTTTATTTTCCCAAACCCACGCTCTCACGCACGCATTTTCCAGAAGGAGCCTTGTTCCCCATCCCACCATCTTCCAGCACCATGGCAGTTCCTGGCACAAGTGCCAGTACAGAAGCCCACAACAAAAGCTATCAGTTCTCCCAATCCCATCTGGTGCTGGAGGAGCAGGCACTCAGGATACATCAGTATTTAGACTGTTAACAGTCAGACCCTGGCGAGGCAGCTGTCCTGCCCAGCCACTGTCCAGCCTCTAGGCTTCTACATGCAGGGAGACTTCTCCCATAAAATGCAAGAGGTAACTCTAGTCCCTTTTCTTCACAGATATGCCAAGATTTCCCAGATGTGTAGTAGATGTGAGAGCTGTTCTCTGCTGCAGACTACACAGTTCTTTCTGCCCACAGGATCCGTAGGTTTGAGTCCAGAAGGAACTGTTACCATCTGACATCTGGCATTGCACTGAGCAGGGAACATCATTCCCTTATCCTTCTGCTGAGGAAAGCTGCATTTTAGAGGCACCTGGTCATGATTTAAAGACTACTAGTGATGGAGAAGCCTGCACAGCCTCCAGTAAATTATCTAAGTAGTTAACTCTTTTCACTGTCAGAAAATCTGCTCCTTATTTCCACACTGAATTGGCCTGGCTGTAGCTTCCATCCCCTGGATCTGCTTGGACCACACCTTCAAGGGAAGTGTTCTTGCATCCCTCAGCAACTCATGTAAACCAGGATCTGGTCGCCTTTAAAATTTTGCTTCAAGTTCATCTGCAAAGTCTTATTATGGAGGGACTTAAACCCCACCATGCCACATGTGCTGATCCAACCCAAAAACTAGGGAGATGCATAAATCAGGCCTAAAGACCACTCCAGCCTCCTCTGACAGTGGCGAGCCACAAGTATTTAAGTAAAAATATTAAGCCCCAGGGAAGCAGAGTGACCCCTTGCATGACATCTCGCCAACTTCTCTCCTCAAGGGCTCAGAGGCACCAAGCTGAAGGTCATAGTGAGGTTTCTCAGCTCAGGTGTAAAGTCACCCAACTTGTGTTCACATGGTTTCCAGTCAGATCGGGCAGGCTGAACTCGCATCTACTTGCTTAACACTTCACAGGCGTACCCTTAGAGAAGCATAACGAACAAGTCCACAAGGCAGTTTTCCAGGTACCATCACTTCACCCATTTTTGTTTTCTCATCATAAAGCTCAAAGTTCTGTGACTTCTCATCAAGAGTCCCCAGTCACTTTCCTCTAAGCTTCCCATGTGCAGAGCATGACCAGGACCATGGCTTGGTACCTATCCAGTCACACCTGTACTAAATTAAACACAAGGAAACAGCTTTTGGCTGCATTTTGGCAGTCTCCTGGACCCATGGCTCAGCCTTTCTGGCTCAGTTTACATCACCACTGCAAATGCCCGAAATTGACAGTATCTGGTTTACATTTACAGCAGTTTATACAACTCCTTAGGCTGAGTTTTTGTAAGATTTCCAGTGATGTATATAGCCAAATGCCAAGAATCAGAGCAGATTATTGCATTTTTTCTTGACAAACATCACAAGCTTCTTTTCTATTCTTACTATTACTGTGATGGCACGTAAGCATACCAGCCTTACACCAGGACCCCTTCTACACTCAACACTGCATGGACACAGGAAGAAAAAGCCACTGCCTCACAAGGTCATAGCAGCAAGCACAAGTAAGACCCCCAGAGGAGAAAGGAGTCCTCCTCCTACACAGAAAGGTACAGGGCACAGGGGTCCCCAGCAAGTCATCCACAAAAGGAGAGACAATTAGTAGTTTCAGGTACATTGGCTGACAAAGCCATCTTAGGAGTCTGGCCGTGTTTGAAATGCACCAAGAGCTGGTAGCCAACTGCGAATGACTGGCAGGCAGCTCATGTGTTGTATAGCACGAGCAATTGGTGAAGAAGGGCTGGTTGACCCCCAGAGGACTGGGAGCTCATAGATTGCTGTTCTCTCATCTAGATGCCTAAGGTTTATTTTCTCTGAAAGAGAAGTCTGAAATCAGCTTCCATACCAGCAGGTTCATAGGAATCTGTAAAGTAGGGCTGAACTCAATAGCCAGGTGTGTTATGAACAAAATCAGATTCTCATCCTGAATGATTCCAAACACTTTGTTTAAAGGACTGGTCCTACCTCCCTGTGCCATCGCTTTCCCCAGCATTAGCCATCTTACTTTATAAATGAAATTTCACTCCTATTTACTCGCTGGATCTTTCTATTCATTAACCGTACCCACTGGTCCAGTAAATCACATAGGCTTACCTCAATTTCTACCAATTTACTGTCCCATGTGTTTTGATTTTCTTTTATTACAGGATTATTTTATCTAAGTTGTTGTAAATGAAACACAGTGGAACTGGGATGTCGTAGGTAAGGGCAGCCAACAAAGATATTGCTCCCAGCTGCTCACCCCCATGCGTTACTCAGTCTTCTCCTGCAATGCTGGCTCTGCAAACCAAGGCTGTGAGGTGTGCTACCTGTCTCAATGTGCAGCAGCACACCGTACTGTTGGGGCAGCTGGGACAGGGGAGCATAGCCGGGCACAGCTGTCCAGGCTGTCCCACCAGGATCTGGCCAGCACCTCTCAGCTTCAGATCTTCATGGTCAAAACCTTCATAGGGAATGTCGGGCACCAAGCCCACACCTCATGTAACCCAGTAAGGATGGCTGACAGAGTGTGTATGTAGTGGGAGGTGGGCTGCAAGTCAGCACCTGATTTCATGCTGGTAGCCTAATGCCAGCACTCAACTATTGCATGCAGCCTCAGGACACATATTTACTCAGCATATGCAGCCAACAACACTGAGAAGATTGATGGAATGTAATGGCATATGGGGAAGCAAACCGCTTCTTACTATTACATTGCTGGATTCAGCTCCACTTAGTTGCACACATCCAACCCCAATGAAGCAAGAAGCACAGGGGGCAGCTGGCCGTGGTACAAACTCCTTGAGTGCAGATAGGAAGCTCTCAACTTTCTGCAACTTTGCAGCCAGAGTTTCACTTGCAAGAATATTTGCAGAGAGCATCTGAGTGTGGGGAACAGCATTAAAATGGTTTCTCAGCTTTTGTCACACTCATATTTCAGTACTTCCCTCCTTTAATAGATTCATCAGTCTGATAAAGGCGTCACAAAGAAGTAGTGCAATGCTTCCCCAGTTACAAAATGCAAACCAGCAATACAACTGCTTGGTATTACAACAGTGCCTGTGCTTCACTACAGTGTCCCTCCAGGTGCAACTCTTGCCTTACGTGGTACCTTCTGCAGCAGGTTGTCAATAGGCAGTACTCTCCTGTTATCAGACCCTGGGACTTTGCACGCTGACATTGCAACATAAGGCTAAAACCTTAGTACAGTTTGCTGCTCATTGCAAGCTGGGATCCAGCTGCCTTAACCTCAGCTCTCAAACCAGCTGCTTGCTGAAGTTTAGCGGCCAATTGCCAAGGAAAGGTTGGCTCAACCTCCTGTGTAGTTAGGATGGGCTATCCATGCCCATTGCCTCACATACAAAAAGGAAGCACAAATGAATACCCTTCTGATTTCTAAGAAAGGATAACAAAAGGGAGGGAGTTTACTAACTGCCCTCCTCACTTCTCTCTTTCAAACAGCTGCATAATCACTGGCTGAGACCACAGTTGTCTGTTAAAACAGGAATTGCTACACATACTAGACAAGCACAAGTTATGTTAGAAGCACGGAGATCAAGATGAAAACACTGCAGCGTTAAGGCTTCTTTTTTTCCTCCTCTCTTTTGTGAGCCTCTCGCCTGAGCCTGTTTCTCACAATGCGGACTGAAGTCCCACTGCATGCAACAAGGAAAACTCCTGTGTGGAAAAATGGGACAGAGCATCCACCAGCTCTGGAACGCTCAGGGGAGTGGGCAATTATCTTAGCTCCCTTCGCTACACATGCTCACTTTCATTTGGAGAGACTAGGAAAGAGGGCTTTAGAAAAAGTAAACAAATGTAAAGCAAGAACTTCACAAAACAGAAAGCTTTTGTTTATCCAGTCCCATTGCTCTAACATTGATCGTGGTCTGACAAGCCTCCAGGATGGGTCATGAGATCCAGCATCTCAGTGTTTAGCTCTGGGCAGCACGCTGCAGGGATTGCAGCTGCTTTTTAGTGCCTGTGTATCACATGCTTCTCAGGAGCTCTCACAGCTGTGCCCTTGCGTTCTGCACCTTCAGCCAGTAGACATTTTGATGCTGCAGTGTATCGAAAGTCACTTCTACACCACTTTCCAAGCCCACAGGTTACACCATAATTTCGAGTCTGTGCATGGTCATGGTGATTTCCAAAGCATCACTGCAGGGCTAAAGGGCTGCATGTGTGCTTTTCTTCCCTATAGCTTAATGCTCTTTAACCTCTTCACCAGATTCTGCCCCCCGCCCCTCTAAGAGGCAGACATCTGAACTCCAGCCCACAGACGTGGCAGACACCTCTGCCATAGACCTGCAGTCTGGGGCATTTGTGCCCCTGCAGCTTTCCAGGGACAAAGAGCACCACACTGGGGATCCAGGGGCAGATGCAGCTGCTCAGCGTGCAGCCACACAGTCCAGTAGGATGCCCAGGTGTCTGATCTACTTTCTGCTGCACACACTGCCTGCATCAATGCTCTGGGCTGCTGCTTCCCCTCCCAGCTCCCGACTGTCCAAGGCATACTGCAAGCACATGGAGTTCTCCTCCTCCTCAATACATGGATGTGCCACAGCTGGCCAGCAGATTATTTTTTTAATGAAAAATGGCTGTAATATAATCATTTGCCAGAAAATCAGATTTCAGAAGCAACAGCTAATCTTTCTTTTGAAAACATCCGCCATCTCACNTTTTTTTTTTTAAATAAAGTGTACCTTTTAAAGTTTTGATTGCAAAGCACATGCAAACTCAAATGTGATCCAACACTGGAAATCTGGGAAGGGCCAAACAGTTGTAGTCTGTAGGGCCAGACAGTTTTGTAGAAACTAAGTATCTCCACTTCCCTGCTGCTGTCAAGGCCAGCAGTGGGTGTGAGCCTGCAGCCTAGTTATACACTTGCTTGTCATGGCTGCACTGAAATCCCACAGTTACAGGAAGCCCAGATGCTTCCCAAGATCTAGATGGAGGCTTCCTGACTGCAAGCACTGGTACCAGGGCTGCTGTTGCTGTTCCCTATGCCACAGGCAGTGGCTGTGCTGCAGCCACTGCTTGGGAGCCAACGCTTCTCACCACAGAGGAAGGACATGAGGAGGTGCCCCACAGCACCAGCCGTGTCCCCCTGCCTCCTCTGCTGTACCAACCAGACTGGCTTCCTGAGAGAGGCCCAGCTGCCACTGAGGCCCAGGCTGAGCATTAATTACTGCCACAATGGATTTAAAAATAATTACCTCATGATGCAAGTGGCTCACCTGCTTTTCCTCCTCATGCACTGCAGTGCTTCCTCACAGCCTGTGGCTGAAGGACCTTGTGGTGAGCAAGACAGGTCCCAACACAGTCTCACAGCGCAAGGAGGTTCCCAAAGAGTTTTCAATGGAGGCCAGGTCTGGGGTCTTCAGTTAAGGGAAAAATCAGTATCCCTAGAGACTCTCAGATACTACCTGAACAGGCAAAAAGGAGGGTACACAGCACATCCTCTACACGCTCCTGCAATAACCCCTCTGGCAGCTGTGGGCCAGTCCACCCTTTCCACAGCAAACTCCTGAGGGCCCATCCCAGTTTCCACTCATTTTCTCTTCCTCACAGACCCCTATTCATATTTTCTAGGTATGCCACTCTGTCAAATTATGTATTTAGGTGTCATGCAGGGAGTAACCCTTACAGCCCCTGGTCATGCTGCACCAGGCAGCCAGGCCCAATACCCACTGCAGACCCCATCACAGGCCTTCGCTTTCCACCAGGGCCATAAAAGTCCCCCAGTTTTTCAAGAAAATAGCTGAAATTCCTCAGAAGGATGAGCTTAAACCAGGCATGAATACATGACTCTACAAATAAACAAACTTCCACATACATTGTTTGGCCTCCTTAATGTTTCAGTCAGCACAGGAAACTTCGAGTGAGGGATGGGGCGATATTTCAGACAGCAAAAGCATCCCTTTAGTCAGGAACTGTGTGGGGAAGAACCCCTGGAAATATGGCAGACAATCTGTGCTGCAGTGGGGAGACACGTATTTTCACCCCCACCCTTCCCTTCAACTATAAATAAACAGCAGACATCAATAATAACAATGATCTCACTGATAGTGGTGTAACAGTCAACACTCCCACAAAGGCAGACCACCATGGACTCAATGCTGGAGTCATGAAAATAACTCAAACCCCAAGCAGCTGGATTAGCTCTAACACCATCAGAAGTAACGATGACAATTTGCTGTGCACATCCATTCATTGCCTCTACTAATTTCTCTCTGTTAAACTCTGGCAGAGGTAAAATGCTACTGAGGGCCATGTCTAGCCATCTACCCTCTCAATGTTAGTCACGGTTGTGATCTCTTGCTGATCTTGCTAAGGGTACAAGATGCCTGATATATCTTGATAGCACCACATGCTGAAGGCAGAGTTTCTGCATGCTCAACTGGCTGCAGACTCTATGTTGGTGTCTTATCCCAGATACGTTGAGCAGAATTTCTCACTGGTAGAATTTAATTAACTTTATAGTTGCAATTAAAGCAGAACCTTCCAGAAGGGTAAAACTTATGTTATACCTGAGGATGGAAAGGAAAGCTCCAGTTCATTTTTATGGAAAGTTTATCTTTATGGGTGGTTGAATAGAAAGTGTTCTTTAAGTTTTCAGGGAGAACTAATGGACTTAATTTTTTAGCTTCACTTCATCTATCTACAGCAGGAACAAAAGATTGAAAAAAAAGAAAAAGAGAGGGAAGAATAAAAGTAGAAAAAAGTGCTGCAGCACATCACAAGTTTGGGTCAAATCGCTAGGTTTTCTCCCAAAGCACCTGGTCCAGTTTTCATAGGATGCTTAACAAGAACTGTTGTTATTCTGTTTATGTTTCATGGTCAGGTATTTTCCGTTTTTTCTTCATTGCTTTATTTGGCACTGAAGTTTCTGAATTACAGCTATGGCCAAAATATTTCTCAACTGTGGTTGTGGAGAAACCCCTCTCAGACTGACCAAAGTGGTGGCACTACCTCCCACCAGGAGAGCCAAGGCACAAAGTACAGCCCAGCAGCAGGGTGCTGTATCTCCTCCCCACCTCGTACAGCCCAGACGTCTCTGTCTTAATGTCCTTCTGCATCTCCAACTTGTTCATTTCAGCAGAGCGTTTCCTCCTTGTCCATCTATTACTGCCTGAACAGGACACCAACACCCAAGGGCAGTGGGGTGCAGGTAGAGAGAGAGAGGAGAATCCTTGTTGGAGAGTCCCCCAAGACGAGTGTCACCCCGCCCATTCTCACAAGCAAGAAACAAATGGCACAGAAAACACGTCTGGTATTCAGTAAGAAATACCTCGGCCCTAGAGAGCTGCTATGCTGCACAGACCAGGTGCATTGCTGTTCCCCAATCACACAGCAGAGACCAGAGCAGGGACTGCAACACAGGAGGAGGAGGATAATCACACCCAGCTTCCTGACAAGCCCCGCCATGAGCAGCTGCGCAGCAGCATGGCAGCAGCAGCACTGTGCTGACATCTGGGCCCAAGCAGGGGGCCACACTCTGTGGAGAGAGGCAACGGGCTGGGTTCTGCCTTGGTAGCAGACATGCAAAGGCACATCTGTGATCTATTTCTTGTGCAAACAAGGATTCTCTGCATGAAGTCTTTTCACTTCCGATTCCTGTTCTTGAAGATGAGGCTAATGATAGTCCTAGAATCTCCTATGCAGAAACAGGAATCTTTATTAATGCCTGCAAAATCCTTCAGAAAACAGCCTGAGGATGAGCAAAGGTGATTTCACTGATAAGCTATGCATTAACCTACAGCCTGAGGAGTCAGGTTTACTTCTGATTGCTAAGTAGAGGAGCCAAAGGAAAGTAGCTACATTGGAAATGCTTCTATTTTGCCCACCCGGATTGTAGCGAGATCAGTTTAGGACTGAACTAAGCTTTAGGGAGTCATTGAACTCTGACCTAAGCTAGAATAATAGGATGTGTTTATGTCTGACAAAGGGAGAGCTTTGCAAAAACCTCCAGTGAGCTCCATATGCAGCACTGTTTTTATGGTCCTCCTAAGAAGGGAATTTCAAGGGATCGCATATGCCTTAAGTGTAAATTATGACACGCATTAAGGACCACCCGCATCAAATGGATGGTTGCCCCAGCGCAGGGTTTTCATGGTGAATTGAGAACAAATTCCACAGCCCCTCTGGTTTGTGCTTCCATGGAATAATATATTTTCAAGTCAGCAGAGCTGTCTGCTTCTCACACAATAGGTCCTTTCTCCTTTTTCCCCATACCTGTCAATTGCTCTCTGCCTCTGTTGTAATTTATATTCACTTTCAAACTGTGCAACTAAATTCTGGAAATACGTGCATACAGCAGATAGGAAAAGTCTGTTCCCAGCCACAGTAAGTGCAATGTTACCACTCCAGAGATGCGAATAGGCACAAGGAAGCCTTAGAGATGCGCATCATCACTGCACAATCCATGTTCAAGCAGGCAGTTCCTCTGCTGATGGGGCTATTTTTGTAGTTTACTTGGAATGTTTGATGTTTCATATTTTTAAGGAAAAAAGTGAAAGCCACATTCTTTGATCCACAGATCAATTTTTATCAAAGAGCTCTCCTTTTAGTATCCCGACACACTGTTCAATATCATAAGCTACATGCAGGCTCTACTAGCTATCTCTGGAACAGACAACTCGTAATTCCCTGCAGATACTCTAACTTACCTGAAAGGACACATTTGGCCAAGAAGTCATGACAACCTTACCTTTTGATATATGTTATTGGTTTATTGGAGAATCAGTCGTAGCTCTTTTGTTAAACTGAAGGTTTTCATCGTAAGCTAAGGAAATGTTTTGCTTGGCAAGCTAGAAATTGCCTGTCTTCCCCTAGACTGCATTACTTAGGTACAGACTCTTCTGAAAAAATTTCAGTAGATCTCATGCTTTCATCACACAGCGTTTAATTTTAAAACAGGTTCTTTAACAGGTATAAAACATCAATATTTTGCAGTTCTTTATCTCTAGTGATGATACTAGGCTCCCAGGAATCTTTGCATCTTCTCTAGAATAAAGAATCACTGATTTTATTTTATATTGGCTACATTTGAAGTCTGTTCCTTTTAAGGATTAATCATTACCGCTATTTTCAAAAAACAAAGCTTTTCTTTATCAAGTGCTGAAAGATATTTTACTGCAAAAATTCTGTTTGTAAGAGATTGCATTCAGTTCTTTCACAGGCTTTTTTTTTTCCCCCTAAATCTTCCCTCTAGCACTTGATTATCTCCTCATATTATTGTGAACAAGGCAGTGCTGTTGCACAAGCAATTTAAGAAATCCAAGTAGGTATCTGTATCTCTTGCTCTGCCTCAGACAGTTTTTTCCAATATGGTATTTTCCACTGTTTCTTCCCCACTTAAACTTTCAGTTTAATTTGGGATCAGTCAATAGCTCTTAGCCCTGAGAGTAGCCCCCAGGTTACTCTGGTGAATTGCATATTTGCATTTTGAACTTTCAGTGGCAACGAAAAGCTCCTGCCCTTTTCCCATATGCAAGAAGAAAACAGATCTTTGAATTGCAGGGCCTTTGTCCAGTGCTCATTTGGAAAATGGTTTAATGAAACTATCCTCACATGGGACTGCTTTATCATGACTATTAGACAGCAGGACACATCTCTGAAGAAGGCCTGCAATGCAGACCCAATCTGTTTTTCTTTTTGCTTTGTTCCAGGCAGCAAGTAGCAGCCAAAAATGCCAGGAAACTTCCTGCTCTGGTGGAAATTCTTGCTAGTCTAGATCCCAAGCACTGGAGGTAGTGGGCTCCCCACGGAGACCACGCTTTTACGTATCAAAGCCTGAGAGGCTAGAGATAACAGCATAGAAACAAATCTGGGATTTGAGATTGCCAGGAATTAATTGGGCACTAAGAACTAGCCCTGAGAATGACAAGAATATCAATGACTCAAACCTGAGGATAGCCATCATAATTAAGAATACCTCAAGACTCAAGGTGCAACTTTTCAGCTTCCCCATGACACTCAGATTCTGGAATATTACTGTTATCAATCTGGCTGAGTTGGCAACTCCAAAGAACAAATAGCAGCAACATTGACATTAACAATGCTCAGTTGTGCACCTGGTCCCATCAGCCAGCCAAACCACCTGTAAGGACCCTGTGTCTAGCAACTTTTGTTACGCCAAGAATAACTGCTATGTAACTCTGAATTTAGCAGAGCTCTCAGAATCAATTTCCTTTTTGTTGTTGCTGCTGTTTTCTATTCCTGACTCCTTTTTTCCATGCATTTAATATTAGATGCACCATTTTTTACTACATGTTTTCAGCACCATTGCAGTATAAACACATCTCATCACTAGGTTGCATTTACTGCCAATTCACTTACAACCTGACCCTGGAATAAGCACTTAAATTTTCTTTTTTGTTTTTTCAAGCTAAAAAGGTTTGATTTTTTGTATAGCAAATACTGTATGGACTGCTTTTCAAACCACCAGCCATCTGCCTATTATTAGCATCAGACCTTGACAATGGGAATATTCTGCTCATTAAATCACTGTTGAGCAAAGTGTTTAGGTTTTATCACTAAGGAAAAAAGAAAGACTTCTCATGTCATGAATGGTTCTCAGGAGATGCATGCTACCATGTAAAGCCAAAACTAATAGGGTCCTCAGGAATCACCCAGTTTCATGTTTCCCACTTCAAAACCAGAGGAATGCAGACCTGGAAAGGACTCGAGTTGGATCATCAAGTCCATTTCTCATAGCACCACATAGCACAATCCCTAGAGGCTTGGCTCACGTTTGGTTTCTCCATACAGATTGGTAGCAGATGGCTGCGGTCACATAGGCACTCAAACTTCAAGGTACCAGCCTTTGCTCCAAAGGAGTTGCAAATGCTCTGGACAACTGAATAGTCAGGTCACTAATTTAGTTGTTGAAATACATCTCCAAAGTTTGAAAAATAGTAATGTAAGCAATACTAAACACTGGACCTATCTCTGATCTGATAGGGAGAGGTCTCATCTGCAAAACTAAACCGATGTTTGCATCCTTGTGACTCAAATATGCCACACTTGGACTTTAGCAGGCAATGAATTCAGCAGTGTTCCTTCTGCAGCAAAACTTCCAGGGGCAGCTAGTCTCTTTCAAAGAGGCAGCATCCCTCCAGACATGCCCCAAAGGCTTGCAACAAAGACTCCAGGCAGCCTTTCACTGTTGATGAAACCAGTATATAAGAAGAATCATGTAAGCACATTCCCTTTGCTTGTGCTCCCCTGCGCACTGAGTGAAGCCAAACTGCTGTGCATACTGCAAACCAGAACGGGTAACTGAAGAGAAGGTTCAGTTTTGTAAGGTGTTGAACACTGACCTCAACTCCACAAAATCAACACTTATGTAATTGCCTAATCACACAGCAGCCTTCCAGAGTCAATTCACAGAGATGGAGAAAGGGTTGATATCATCCTTGTTTTGAGAATGATCTTTTAATACCAGGACAGTAAATAGGTGAAGAAAGAAGCCAGCACTGGAGACCAAAACCAGTGCTAGTTTTGCATTCAATTGCTGTTCAGAGGAGCAATCCTACTTCCAAGTTATTAATAGCAGCATAATTCAATAATAATAAGAATGAAAATTAAAAGAACACATCTGGATGAAATCAGATGAAGGGAACAGAACCACACGTGCACTGGGAACCCATGCATGTCCCAGGCTCACTCACATATTTTGGTACAGCAAAGCCAGAGTATTTCATCAAGAGGGGAGGAGGAAGCCAGCCAGAAAGTACTCGAAACCTGGAGCTCTGCTACTTTTAAACTAAACATCAGTGCATTTCTGCTTATCTGCTTTCCCCTGCAAAGACAGCTTTTGCTGAATATCCAAATGTTAATGGAACAAGCCCACAGGGAAGGCAGCCAAGCTGAGTATCCCTGCCCAAAACTAGTTTTTCTTCTTGATTGCTCTCTTTTTTCATTTGTCCAATGTTTCCCAGCCTGTCTTTTTCTCCTTATTATGCATGGAGATCATCCTGACACCCTCCTAATTCATCTTGACTTGTACAACAGGCTCCCCGAGCCCCAATGCCTCCGAAATGCATGCGGTTTGCAGCGATTAGGCAGGGCAGATAACAATTGCTTCTCACATACAAATCTGAGGATGGATACTCCCTGGCAGGGAAAGGGAGCTGCCTACATTGCTCTGCCCTTAAAGAAGGAGGATGAGCCAAGACAGAGTAACTCAATTACTGGGGTAATGCAAGCTTTCTCAGCTATGCATGAGCCAGGACATCCTTGGACATGAGTGACAAAGGTCACACGATTGTGGACTGTCTTCTTTCCACTCAGTCAAGTCCAATGGGTGTCCAAATTTCATTACCATTTGAGAAGGCAAAACTAGTGAAGGAAGCCAGCCAAATACACGAGGATCACTTGAGGGATCTGTATTCTCCTTAGGCTGACAAGTATGTAAGCAAACAAAGGATGAGTTGAGGCCCTCATCAGTTCTGTTGAAGGCTGCCATACTGCAGAAGAATGCTGAGATCCACAGGACCAGAAGGGAGGAACCAAAGCTGTATAGACAAGGACACTGGCAGGAGAGGCTCACCTGTGTTCCAGAGATTGTTCAGACTTTTTATATAAAAAGGTGACTACCAAACTGAGTACCAGATAGCCCCATGAATCAGGCACACTGTGGCAGCAAGGCAAGAAATCTCCTCATGCTCTGCTGTCGCAGAGCAGAAAGCATGTCCATTCTACTGGAAAGCGTGTTTAGAAACTCCAGCACTGCAGAACAAACGGAAGGGAATATTTGAAAGGAGAACAGCACATGAACCCTCCAATGACATGCAGCTCTCCTGAACTTACAGGGCAGACTCTGCCTCTAGTACACTGGTACTTCTCTAGTACTCCATTCTCTTAAATATGGCATCTTAGGTATCCCTTCACTGCTGGCTTTCAAGTCCAAGGGCTAAAAATCACTGCAATGCCTCCATGCTAGACTGCAGTTTTGCCACTGTGCAGATGCCGCTGCCTCTATCCCAGGCAGCTGGAGATGTGCAGGACAGCTCTGTGCTGTTCTGGTAATCACCCCAACCCCAGCACCCTCAGCTGCCCTTCACCCAGCAATGGTGTGGCAGAGAGCTGGGAAACAACTGGGTTTCAGCAGGCTTTGGGACAGACCCTAAATACAGACCCTCATAACCCAGATCAAAGACTAATGGGTCCACAGCTTGTAAAGACATCCAGGATGACTCTGTTCCTTACACTTTACACTACACTGACGGCCTGGACAGAGGACTTTCCCCAGAAGCTCTTATGTACAGGCATAGTATCTAGGTGGGAGGAACAGTTTTCAGGGGAAAAAAAAAAAACCACCATCCTCTGTTAGAAGTACTGGAAATCTGACAGCATTCCCCACGTGATCTGATCCAGGAGTTGGTGACTATACCATGGAAGAGCTACAGACTGACTCCAGTGCAGACATGAGTCTGAAAATAAGGCGTTATGGCTCAGAAGACAGGAGATGATTACAGTTTGTCTCGATAGCTACCTGGGGACTAACAGCCTTACATAGATGAAATGGTGAGACTATTAAAGCTGATTCACTGAAAACACTGAAGTGGTCCTTTGACAGCTGGGCAGACAAGAACCTTGCAAGAACTGCTGGTCAGAGCGGTGTCAGTCAGCACACTGCTGGACAAAAATGCTGCAGGACTGGGTTCTGCTTCACACAATGCTCAAAGAGCCTCCTGGAGCAGCAATTTATAAGAATGAGAACAAGGAAATCCTTTTTCCATCACCTGACTTTAAGCATTTTCCCACTTTCTCACTGGTTTTGTGAACTCCATTACCATCTGGTAAACAAATGCATGGTGTAGGAAAGACGGCTATTAGCATGAGACCAAGAGAGATTAAGAAGAGGAAATCATACTAGGAGGCAGCATACAAATCCAGTGAAATACAGAAAGGGGAATTTCAGGGAACTGGACATTTCCTGGGGCAGACAGTTGCTGTGAACTTCCAGTGCACAACAGAAACAAGAACACCAGGTTTCAGATCTGCATGAACTTCTTTCTCCAAACCACAATCCTTTAGTTCCTTCTCTTAAAGCTGGGGAAATGACTCTGTAGTAGCTGCTTCTCAAATAAAGAATGAGCCTTTTCCCTAAATAGAAATAACATGGAAAACTGATCTCATTTTGGGCTTGAAAATACAATACATCCATACTGCCAATAAAACTAGAAAAGGAACGAGAAATCTTTGAGAAAATGCAAGATATGAGCACTCATATTTTTTAAATGATATCTAGTGCACAACTGCAGCACAGCTGAAAAAGAGCCAATGTTTTTAATAACTCATGAATGAAAGGACACCACAACCAGAAGCTGCTTAAATGCTTCTGCGTAAGTGGATGGAGAAATAATCCATATATATTTTTGTCCTTTACAAATCTCAACCATTTTCATAGTCCCTGCTGAACAAACATCTCTGTCTTGACTTTCTGAATATCAGCCAAAAGAATTCAGTTATAAACTCTGCAAAGGCTCACAAACTGAAATAGTCTGCCACTTCTCAAAGGAAGGATCAGACTGAAAAAACAGCCTTGATGATTGGAGAGATGGTCCTAACCAACAGGAAATGTAATAAGATCAAGTACAACATATTATCATCACAAGGAGAAATCAAGTGCAGAAATGGAAGTGGAGATTAATAACCATGTGCCAACTGAACAAGCAACTGCACTGCATAAAATGATCAAGTCAAACTCAGTGAAACAACGGTGTGGTGTTATTGCAAACAAGACAAATTGCCCTCTAAGATGTATTATCACAAGTGTCATGTGTATATAATACAAGAGCAATGATTTCACTCTTCTGGAATACTGTATTCATTTTGGGGCACCACAATTAAAGATATGTAGAGAACTGGAAAAAATCCAAAGGACAGTAATAAGAATGATCAAGGCATAGAAAATATGGCCCAGGAAGAATAGATGAAGGAAGTAGATTTGTTTAGTCTACAAAAGAGAAGACTAAGGGGAGATGGAATAGCAATCTTCTTACATTTGTAAGGTCAGCGAGATGGTGATTGATCGCTGTCCACGTTCACTGAGAGTAAGAGAAGAAACAAATCAGTTTTAATTGAGGCAAGGCGGATTTAAAGGAGATATTAAGAAAGCTTTCTGACTATTAGCATAGTTAAGCATTACAGCAGGTTACCTAAGGAAGGCTTTTTATTAAAAACTCGAGCAGAAGAGTTATTTCTAGACAACGTGCATGGCTGCCTAGGAGTGAGCGATGAAGGAGATCTCTGCAGGCTCATTCCTGCACTACAAGATTATAATGAATCTGATTTTTCATACTCACCTTAGCCCCAGGAAAACCTCAGCATCCCTGGCTTCTTCGGGTGCAGAGAGGCTAAACTGACCTTTGAAAGGGGACAATGTTCCATCCCTGAGTCACCTGCACCTTCCTAGGGTTGCTGAGCACAAATTAAATTAGTAAATTTATCCGACAAAAATTGATAAATACTTAACATACTTGCAAATGGTCACGAATGCTTATGCCTAGCATGCTTTCTTTTGTACTTTTCTTTATAGTTTGGCTCTGAATACCAAGTTTCTCAGAGCTGTTAGACTCCCAATGCCACACGCAGCATGAAAAATACATTTGTATGACTTCCTTATGGTGAGTCATATTTACAATTCTACAGCCCATTACTTAGTTCAATAGCAAGAATCTTTGCTAAAATTTCTTTCCTGGGAAATGATGTTCTTTTGGATTCGGTCCTGCTCTGGAAGGATGAGCTGAAAGGAATTCAAATGCTGTCAAGTATTTGGACACCCTCCTGCTCCCAGCACATCCAGGCCCATTATCCATTGCCGGTTATCTGGATTTCTCATCCAGCTATGGAGATATTCCTAAGTACCCTATGAAGTTTATTAGTCTCTGCTGTGCTCTCAGAATCTGCCTTTATTAATTTAATCTGTCACCATAAAAACATAAAGAAAACTTCCTTTGGGGAAGAAAAACAAATAGTGAACAAATTCACAGATGAAAATTAATTGAGAGGTGTTACAAATGGTAAGGGTAACAGAAAACACAAGCATATTGACAGCAGATTTGAAAACAGCCTGAGAATACTAGAATGAGAAAAGAGCCAGACAAGGAAAAGCAAGTAAATGAATATGAGGAAAATAACCTGAAAGATCTACTTTGGGAGAGCAGAAGTTGGAAATCAGGGGTGCTGACAAAGGTTTAGGAATAGCAGCAAGCAGCAAACCACAGCCAAGCTTGCAGCCAACAGGAGCTGCAAGGTGCTATGTAACTGAGAATATCAGTGCATGTGGTTCTTATAGAAGTACAGCCTTGTTATTCTGTTCCAGGTGTCAATCTACTTTCTTCCTGCACAGTCCAGCAACAGGACTCCTGGACATTCATGTCTCATGTATTTGTGTAGTATGGGATACTGAGTTCTTCCTCCACTCTAGCATGCCCCTTTGTGGGAGTGCAGATTCCTGCTTTCATTCTACTGCCACATACATCAAGAAAACCTGCCTGACCCTTGCCTGGCTCTTGCCCTAGTAGCTCCAGCAGCCTTTTCCAGTGCCCCTGCCAGAGGCCTTTCAGTCCTCGTACTGCCTGTGGTCTGTGTGTAGGCCAGACTTGGCACACTGTAAACACCATCATCAACCATATTAGTGAGGAACTGAGAAACTGTCTTAAGAAAAATCATCCCTGCCCATGAAACTGCTCCTTCACTGCACATGCATGTACTCAAGGAGATCAAGATGCTGCTCAGAGGAGGAGTGTATCACCAACAGAAGGGACGGAGCAAGACGATTGCCGGGAGCCAGCTTGATTTGCTGTTGCACCATGATCAAAAAATGACATAGTTATCAGCAAATTGAAAACAGATCAGGGGCTGAGTGAGGACTTGAATAATAATAAGAGCACATCGCTGCTTGCAGAGAACATGGGGCTGGGGGAGTTCAGAGAGGTTTTGTCATTATGATTGATGTTGTCCCTGGATATTTATCCTGTGGTATTAAGCTGCTCAAATGCACTGAAAGCCTGATAGCCAGTGTTCGTAAAATTCCTATCTAGGCTCCAGGAATACATCACCCTTCACTCTTATGAGCCGCAGAGCCCCCAACATCAGAGGAGTCTCATGCCTCCAGGTGGCAAAAGCAGCCAGACAAGGCAGCCACAGCCCATGGTGCCCCATTTGCAGGCCACTTCCATGCTGCTGACAGATGGCAGATGGTATTTCTTGTGGCTCAGGGACACAAGTCAAAGTCAGGGTTGGTTTACCAAAGAAGTTCACTGGACGTCATCAAGAGCAAGCGCTTGAAAGCCACAAGTATTTAAATGACTCTCTCCAAAACACGGGGTTAGACAATGCGTGGAGGCTGAACAACTTTGGATGGAGAATGGGCTTCCTCTGCCTGCCACTGAGGCTCTGTGATGGCAGAGAATGTAGCAGGGACTGCATCTGGCTGCTCACCAGGGGGGTTATTGCATTTCACTTAAAGACCATCCACATCTCCCCACTTTCTTTCCCTTCAAGCAGTTCTCCTTCTCCCTAGTCAGTTATTTTCCAGGTTGCTGATTTTGACATAAAATGCATGAGAATTTTTTTTTCAAAAAATACCATTTTCCACAACAATGTTTATATTACAATGTATAAATATTAGCAGTTGTTCACAAAACTATAAACTATGCATTTTCCCATGTGTACTAAAATTTTCAACTGTTGGGGAGCACACCAAAGCTTCAGCTTTTTCCATGATGCATATAGACCTGTCTCCTGCAGGTACCAACTCCACAGCACACAGAATGAGACGAGGAAAAGCGATGGCTTGAGGGAATCTGGCTCAGCATCCCTGCTCATGAAAGGATAACTGTAAACTCTGGTGCGATAGGACAGACAATATAATCTGTCTGAGCCTCTACAGCGCTTCAGGCTTCCCACACCTTAAGCCAAATCCCAAAGGAAAGCAGAAGCCATAGAATAAGATTCCCACTAAACAAAATCCTTGTATTAAATTTTTGTAAGAGTTTGATTCAAAAATGCTTGAGATGTCCTTTCCAAAAAAGGACTACCAAAACCTTGCCACATCAGATGATGTCCTAATGCCCGTAGAAATAACACTGCTCTGGCCTCCACAATTTGTCCCATGCAAGCTTGAAGAACCCTGTTCATCTTCCCTATAGCATGCAGCATCACTGAGCTGTGAGTGGGGATTACTGCTTGGAGCAGGACACCTAGCGCAAGTTAACTGACCTGGCCAAGAATACACCACGTATTAGTGATGCAGTCAGAGGAAATTTCAGAAACCCTAAATTCTGACACTACACATTTCAGTCTTAAGAAAATGGCACCTCATTTCTTTGGGCAGTTCTGGAAACCCAGACTTTATCTGCAAACAGGGTGCTTGGTTAGGGGTGGGAGAGAAGCCTCACATGGCTCATGCAGCTCCAAGCAGCAGGAACTCTGGATTCAGTTCCTGACAGCTTGTTTTTTCTTCCCCTGTATGTACTCTTTAATTTAGCTTGAGTGACGACTCCTGCCTCAGAGGTGCTTGGTGAGCAGCCAGCAGCAGCCCAGTAATAAAACACCTTCCCATTGCTGATAAGAGAGCACAAGGGAATTGCGCTGTGAAGCGCCCACCCCAGGGAAGGAATGCAGGTAGCCTGCAATGGATCAAGCCCAGCTTCTTCAGCCCTCCCTACCTTCCTCCCCTAAAAAGACCTGAGCAAAGCAACAAAACGCTCCCCTGCTGGTCTTGCTCATTTGACAGCTTTTTTCTTTTTTTTTTTTTGTGATTTGGGCTAGAACAGCATGCTGTCAGGACAAACATCATGCTGCCCACCTGCCATCTTACCTTGGCCGCATGGGAAACCAAGTTCCACGGGGACTAGTAGGCTCACTAAGGGAACGTGCTTACACCAAATGCATGCTCTTTTCCATACTGTGGTTTTCAGGACTTGATTCAGCCTCTGTACAAAGCTGTGAGACCGCAATATGCTGTGGCCTGAAGCAGCATTTACCCTGAGTGGCACAAAGAAGACCCTGAGGATGTCAGGACAGAGCACCCCTGGCTGCACGCGCTGATGGACAGCCAGAGGCTACCAGGGACCATTTCCAGCCTACGACACCTGAAGTCAGGTCCCGAGACTATAAAACAATGTGGTTCAAACAGTAGGCCCAAACAGTAGGCCCAGCACTTTTAATTTGTAAAACACTACAAACAAAATCTGGAAGGGAGAGAGCTCCATTTCAAAATCCTGTGAAACAAAGCAGCATTGACGTGAATTTTTTTCCTGAGCTGCTGAATTTTTCAGCTAGCAATGTACAAGGAAACTGGTTAACGCTGAAGAGAGACAGGGACTCCCAGTTCCCTCCCAGTTCCTTTCCCTATCATGTGGCTGCTTTGGCTGTGAATTAATGTGGGCAGCACCTCGGGTGAGCTGCATTGCCTCATGTTCCCACCAGCAGTAGGATCAGCTGGCAAAGTGTTGCCTCCTCATCTAGCATCCCCTGAGGCAAAGCCAATCTGATATTTCTAGGAGCACAATCAGACTGCAGCAACATTTCCAGCCAAGCAGAGATGAATTAACAGACTCAGTCTGGTCCTGCTTGGCTTCAGTAACTACCAATAAAAAGCAAGAATCCAGAATGGTCACAGGCCTGCTGATAATCTGGGATGTTCCAATTTGCAAAACAAGCTCCATGTTTCTCTTATGACTAGCCGTGGAATAACAAACACTGATCCAGTTTCACTGCTGCCTGGATTGTCAGTTTGATTTGTTCACAGATGTTACAGGGCTACATACTGCTTTACAGAGACATCCAGGAAAGCAGAAGCCCTGCTAGCTCCATGGGCTAATGACACCAAGCTTCCTACAGATTCTTCCTACAGATTCCAGGCTCACTGCAGTGGCAAGTTTTTCCTGAAGTTGAAGCATGATCTTTCCTCCAAGCCCTCTTTTCCCTCTTTTTTCTTCCCCCCTCCAGTGAGCATAAGTTTATAATGCTTCATGAGCTCGGCTCCCTGAAATTTTTCCCCCTCAATGAAACCATTAACAAGATCTTGCGCCTCTCTCCAAACACTTTCACAAAAACATATTTGGAACACAGTTACCTTTGAGAACTGTGCCTTTCTGGTAAATTTGGATTAGATTAGTTTCCACAGTAAAATAAATTGGATAGGCAAAACCAAAAGAAACCAGTGCAGGTACAAATTGATTATTTCATAGCCTTTGTTTCCATAGGAAACAGGAGTGAAGAAAAAAAAATGCCATAGAAGAGCAAAAAAAAAAAACAAAAAAACAGCTACTGAAAATAAGCATGCACCTAGAAACATTGCAGCTAAGATGAGCAGCCAAGACATCAGCCAGCAAATAAAGGCAGTGTGTTTTCTACATAAGGGTCTGATGGGATGTTCTGTTCTTTGCAGGATGGCTTGAAATTTAACTCATTACTTGACATCATTTTTATTGGTGATCTGAAAGGCACTGAGAAGGGTTTAAGTTACAGAAAAATGGTTCAGACTCAGCTAGCTTTGTGAATCCATAAAGCAGTTTGAAAGGTTCATAAAATCTCAAAAGCCAGAAAATCCTCCACCCCCCAACTTCCTCTTTATTTCAGCTTCAGTCATTGTAGGATGCTATGACTTCCTCTAATGGATCATAACTTTTATACTTGGACCTGAATACATGGCCTTCACTCTTGCTTGACATCTCCATGCTGGGTTGAAGCTGGCACTTCAGCAGAATCCCCCATGTAATGAACCTGACCCTCCATCTTGCTTTCCAGTTGTGAGTTGGAGCTGGTGGGGTTTCTGGGCTTTGCTCTCACGCCAAGCAATTGCTTGCACAAGAGCATACAAGTCCCTAATGCCTCATTCTCTTTTTCTATTCCATTCTGCTGAATTAAAAGTAATCCTATTCAGTTCCTGTGAAAGCGGTGTGCATCCTTTCTGCAGTATGCCCAGTTGGGTGCCAAGTGATTTGGGGGGAGTGGGGCAGAATAACAAACTTGCATGTTAACCCAAGCAGCCAAAATGAAGGAGCCTCAACTAAAAGCCATATTTTGGGGACTTTTCTGGACCAGAAAAATATATTTTTAGAGAAAAGTAACCCACAGTGAAAGACAAACCACTCTGAAAGACAAACCACTCCTATGAGAATACTTACAGCACACCAAATCTCTGGTAAATCCCATGACACAGCTTCATGCATCCCAGAGCCAGCACAGCCCATACTGTTTGGTTCAGGCTGCCACCAAGCCTCTCCTGCCCTAGTAGTTGGCAGCTTCAAGCCTCTTTGTAGAATATGGTCATACCCTGGTCATTTTTTCTGCCTGATATCACTACAAAGGCAGATGAGGGCTGGAGTCTGTACAGTGCACAGGTCTGGATACATGTGCCATGAAGCCTGCATGGCATTTTCAGGGGGAGGTGTCCTCCATCCATGCTCACTGCCCATTTATCTCCCATCTGAAAGGCCCTCTAGACTGAGGCTTGCTTTACTCTCTATGGAAACATGCATGGTCCCCAAAGTTAATTGAACACTGTAGTAAAGACTTGCTAATCAGTTTTGATAAACATAAGCATGTTTTTAATTGGAATTTAATTGCTGTATTAGTCATTTATCAAGTATATGTCTTGCATTTATAGTGGTATTTCCTCTTCTCAAGAAGCACATCCAATTTTTTTCCCCCACAGAAGACAAATGCTTCTAAAAACCTCCCAAGGATCCAGGATCCCTCGTGCCCGGCAGCTCCCATTGTGCCTGCAAGAAACACCGAGCTCTTTGAAACATGGTACCAATCACGACGACTGCCAGCAGCCAGACCTTAATCCAAACAGAATGTTAACTCACTGGAACAAATGACTTTAAGAAGGAACCCCCTTCTATTTTGCAACCACCACATTCAAACTAATAGGCAGATAGCCTTTCTGTAAACCAATACAGATAAGTGGCTGCAATTTTCTTAAGCTCTTTAAAACACAGACTTTATTTTCAATTCAGTAAGAAATGACCTTGTGTAACTTCAGTTCTAGTCTATCCTCCTCAGTCTGCAAATTATTATTCTGTAATAAGCAGAAGGATGTAACTCATATTACCAGAACGCCGTAGCTGATGTGCTATTTCTTGGAAAGAATAAGGCTGCCAGAGTCCAGGGTTAGAGTCTGAGAGCACTCAGTGTATTACATTCATTACATAGCAAGAACAACTGAGAAAAAATAAACACCTCTAGCATCTATGACTAACTGAAGCTGTAAATTTCAAACACTTACTAGGGACTCATAGCTTAGTAAAACAGCATGGGATGTGTTATGTATCAGAGGGTAACATTTAAAGGAGGACTTATGCATCGGGGAAAAGTATAAAACAGAACAGGATGAAGTTTGTGTGCTTTTTTTTTTCCATGTGGTTCTTATAATTAACCAAAAACTGCCACAGAAAATCATCCTAGATTCAGTCCAGATCTCTCTAACACATGTCCAATCATCTTCACTACTAAAGTATCCTCAGTGTTGGTTAAATAATTAGAACTGATGATTAATTTTTCGACATTTTTGCCAGCCACTCACTTCCCTGATTACAAGCCCTCTCTGGGTGGATTGCGGGGATTTACCCCTCTTTTACTTTAGTAGAACCTACCATAACATCTCCCAAGGGACCAGAGCACCAGTTGATTCTCAAATTGCTTTTAACACTGGCTAGCCAGTGTAAGTAATTTACTGCTTAGGCTTTGTGCCTGGTCTTTTGGGGCACGTGGCCTGGTTTCTGATTGCATGCCCTTACTTGACTTTAATATATTACCTTTGTTTCATAGTTAAAAAACAAAATCTATTTCTTTGCTAAATGAGCATTGGCCACAGGCTCAAAAATCACTCTCCATCAAGAATGTAAATCTTTCGATGTGCAAGAACTTGCAGAACACGAGAAAGGGAAAGCTGAACAAAAAGGCTAGATGGTAACTTTGCCTCTGGTTCAAACTGTTTGCAAACAGGTTTCAGCTTCTCAACCCCCTCTTTGTTTGATCACAAAGGTCAGCCACAAGGGGCAATGAAGTTATTTTTTCTCCAAAATATTTGGTTGTTCAGATTCGGGTCTTGGCTTGTTCCATTGCAAAGATTCACATAGGGAGAACTTGCACATTGCAGTGAGGCTGAAGACAGTCCTTAGCCTGAGAAAATTTGTAGCATATCAGGGATAGGCTGTCATTCACTGAAGAGCACAGTTCTATAAACAGCAATGTGTCCAAAACGCTCTCAGACGTCTTTACTAGAAGAACAGCTGGAATGAAAACATGTATCAAGTAAGGTAATGCGTACAACATATTTCTCTCTCTCTCTCTCTCTCTATTGATACATTCAATCAGCAAGAAAAATCTGTGTAAGGAGAAAAGTATTTAGCTATTTGAATATCTAGAAAATGCCTCTGTATTAAAGTTAGCAGAAACAGATCCAGTGACTGTACTGTTTATAGAAGCAGAGCAATATCTTGTCATCTTGATATATATCATTAACTTAAAAGACCTGATGAAGTGACAACATTCATACTTTATATCAGTAAATGGTGTACTGAACTGTATGCATCTGCAATGGTATCTTAAAATAACAGACTGAAGTTGGGTTATAAAATAGTCACTATTCAGCGTGATTAATTTGGTGTAAGAGACAACTGTCTCCAGCTCTACTTGGAGTGTAATTGTGGAAGCACAAGACCAGAATGGTTAAGATTGTAAGGTACTTCTGGAGGTTATCTGATCCAAACGGTTCACTTTGGTCATGAGTCAGGTTGTCTCCTGTCTATTTACTGACAAGGCTGTTTTGATTATACAGAGCAGTTTGAAAGAGCAGCGTCCCCACTCATTCTTAGTTTTGTTTTTGATTCACGTTGGCAGTTTTAGATGCATAGCCTGTTCTCCAGGTACTCACATGGAAGTGACTGAGACATGCCAAATTTACCAGCAGCTTCTCATTAGTCACTCTTCCTTGATTATGACATCTGCTGAGGTTGATGACAATAACAGTAGAAAAATGTGAAGTTCAGTCATTTGGAAATGACTTAAGTGGAGGCTGTTTTGCACAGTATGATGTTGAAATGTTAGGAATGATTGAGGCCAGATTTACAGCTTAAAGTCTTGCATCTGTATTTCATTTGAGAACCACCAACATAAAAAACACCCTGAAAAATCTTAATTATTTCCCAACTGACCAAGACATCTAGATATTCTGACAGCAATACAATCTAGACTGCAAAATGTTGTTCTTGTTGAAAAGAATTTCCATGGAATTGCTATATGGCTAGTCCAATAAACTTGTACTAGTCAAGGCCGTGAGTACCTCACTTTGGGCTCTCCAGAGTGATCTTCAACTACTGGTCAGAAAGAGATTCCTAAAATACTCCTGGAGAAGACAAGACAAGGTCATGTTCTCCATGGCCTTTCAGAGATGATAGAGAACATCTTGGCAACCACTTCTGTCAGCTAACACTCAGTGGGTGCATCCCATCAGAGCCTATAGATTTGTGTGTTGAGTTTGCCTAGACCATCTCTGACCAGATACTCCTCGACCGAGGGGAAATCTTCCTTTCCCCAGACTGTCTCATCTCCAGGGTCTGGGATTCCTGAGGGGCAGACTCAGCAGTAAAGACTGAAGCAAAGAACATGTTCAGTAACACTGTCTTCTCAGTGTCCTCCATCACCCAAGTACCCACCTCATTCAGCAGCAGACCCATGTCTTCCCTAGTCTTCCTTTTGCTATTGACATACTTAAAAAAGCCTTTCTTGTTGTCCTTGACCTCCCTTGCCAGACTTGATTCCAAGTAGACGTTAACCTTGTCACATCCCTGCATGCCCTGACAATGTTCCCATATTCCTCTCATGTGGCCAGACCCCTTTTACACATTCTGTAGACTTTCTTCTTCCATTTGTGTTTTTCCATGAAGTTCTTGTTCATCCATGCAGGTCTCCTGCCACCTTTGCCTGATTTCTTCATCTTAGGGATGCACTCATCTTGAGTTTAGAAGAAGCAGTGCTTGAATGTAAACCAGCTCTCTTGGGCCTCCTCACCTTCCAATACTGTAACCTATGGGATACTTCCAAATAGGTCCTTGAAGAGGTCAAAGTTGACTCTTCTGAAGTCCAGCATTGCAATCCTGCTTTTTGCCCTGTTTCTTCTCCTTGTGAGATCCCAAACTCCACTATCTCATGGCAGCTGCATCCAAGGCTGCTCCCAACCTTCATAGCCCAAAATGGAAAACTCACTCTAAATTGTTCTATGTAGCAATTAACACTGCCACATACAACGAACAGTCCAAGGAGCTCAAGTTTATGATAAGTGAAACCATTTTAATAAGCCAGCCAGTGTAAAACATACGTATGTTGATTTGCCACAAAAGTTAAGCCCCTAATGAATTGCCCAACATCTTCCATGTGGAGTATTCAGCTACAAGACAAAAGTATTTCCTCCTTATTTCTACCACATCCTCAGGAGGACAGAAAAATAGTTTTCCTGAGGATGCAGCTCTCCTGCTTTCACACCATGTAAGGCAAGGTGTTAAGACATCCAAGATACAGTAGATAAGTACGTAGAGACATTTCTGAAACAGTTGAGGAATCACTGCCAAAGGGAGGTTTTTATTATTTTTGCATACATTTGAAGTCCATGGTCAGATCATAAACCAAGATGCTGGTGATTAGTTTCAAAATTCCCATTTGCCCATATTTATAAACATTTTAGCCTGGAATTGCCTCTGTTACCTCTCTGCCAGACCCTCCTCCAGGCTCATGGAGGAACTTGGTGACTTTTGATGGAAAACTTCTGGCAAGATTTTCTGATGGGTTGCTACACTCCCACAGCTATCCTCCTCCTCACTTACAGGGTCCAACATTGCATTTGCAAGAAGCAATTGGAAAAGAGAAGAAATACCAGCAGCCTCCCCCTTCTCACCATCTTTTCCTCTCCTAGATGCAGGAATACAGAGTACATTGACTGCAGTGATGGAAACAGACTGAGGAAGGGGCGTTCTCTGAACATATGCCTATTGCTTTTAAATTAAGTTGTTCACTCCAGTAAAACATAAAGCGCATAGTAATACAGGACAGCTTTTCTATACTTATTTCTAAACCGGAACTCCCCTCTACTCTAAGGAATTTACCATCACCTTTCAGTACCATGATCATTCAAGATTTACATTGCTTGTACGCTAAAAGCACATCTTAAAATGGATTTAATGTAGACCCATAATTTAATGATGAAAGCTCTGAATCTTCCACATTGTCTTGTAACGAATTTAACCAAATAAAACATGATGTAAACAATCAATTGCAAGCTATCTGAAACGGCATCCTTTTCATAATAAAGCTGAGAGGTGTCCTATTTTGAGCACAGAATGAAAAGCATTATCTGAAGCTGAGGAGCTCCCTACACCTCAGAGATGTTGTGAGCTAATATTTGTGAAGCTCTTTGAAGGTAAGTGGCACTCATCACAAGGAAAATGCCCCTTTGAATCACCAGCTGTGGTTGCATATGCCAAATGCCATATGGCTGAACAACAAACAGAGTAGCTGACCAGGAGCCTCATCTGCTTTTAACAGATTGCCTGTTCACAGATTAATACCTTCCCATTGTCCACATGAATCTTCCTGGTACAGGGTCCAGGTCTGAGGAGAAGTTCTCATGTCCATGCCAGTGACAGACTGCCTGACCAGTAAACACTCAGGGCTGATCCTGCAGGCAGCTGAGCACCTCATCTCAAACAGCCACAGTCATTGATGCTGCTGAGATGCAACCCTCAAGACCTGCCTAGACAAACTAGCACATTTTTTTTTTTTAGGGTCCAAGTTATATATTAGTTATTCAAGACCACTTCTGCTGGAGATCACTCCCACATTACATCACAATCCAGTGAACCACACAGATCTAAAGGTAAACTTAAAGGCTGACCCTTGAAGTCAACAGCTGGTCTCATATGCTCAAAATTAGTATATAAATGCTTTGCTAAATCAGTGCTAATGCAGAGAAAGAAACAGTCTCCAGTCAAGGCCCAGAAAGTTGTCAATTGCTAGCAAACTGACTATTTGCAAACAAAAACCAGTAACATCAAGAAACACAAAGTAATTATCTGCACAGAAAGCTGTAATATGAAACACTTATAGAAATGAATAAAAGGCTTTGTGAAGCTTGCCATTTCTCAACACTTAAATGCATGTAAACAAGTTGAAAAATAAACCAAAGATAAGCCAAGACTCTTCAACGCTGGTGCTAATAGTCTTTGAGAGCTTGGACTGGACAACACCTCTGAGAAGATATTTTCATAACAGATGCTGTTTGTTTATTTCTACTACCTCACTGGCAAAGACTGCAAGCAATTTCTTTTCTTTGGTTTCAGATTTTCTGGCTGCCCCATCTCATTGTAAACATCAGTAGAAAACTTGTTTAGAAGCACTCTTGAAGAGTGACAAAAGCTATTCTTCAAAAATCTGAAGCATAGGACAAATTTGAAAAGAAATTACCTTGGTGCTGCCAAGTCTTATGATTTTCATCCTACCTCTTCATGTACAGGATGTTTTGTGCAGAGTAAGTGTTCAGGAAAGAAACTGGGAAAATCAGATTTTATTTTTAAGCTTCGCCAAGTAATAGAAGAAAATTTTTTGAAAGCAGTGGCATAGGGTCAGCCAAACAGTGAGGACACTGGAAGGGGAAGGTGGGAAGGGTTTGCGTCAGTGCAAACCGGAGCTGTAGTTCTGCTGGAGACATGGTCCTGGACACCTTACTAAGAAAGAAGTTATGCTCAGTGTTTCCAGCCATTTTGGTGAATATAGGAAGCAGGAGAATTTGTCCCAGACCAGTTTGCTTAAAATTCAGATGGGAAATAAACGGAAGGCAGCACCTAGGAGGTGTCTTTGGTTTTGTATCAAAAACCAATTTTTAAGAGAAAACTGAGCTCCAGGACATTAACTCATATTGGCAAAGATGAAGGATCAGCAGCATTCATTTGAAAACGCACATACTAGCCAGGAGCAAGCAGGAGTTGTTCTTCATTGTCCTCATGAACTTATATTCTGCAACAGACATCAGGTTTGCAACTAAGGTTTTTTTCCCCACTGAAGAAGAGCCAAATCCATTGAGTCTGTCAGTGGAACAATTGCAATATTTCTGACTAAGGGAATTATGCATGATTCCATATTCAAAGTGATTAAATTTCTTAAAGTGTGTTGTCTCATATTTATGTGGTCTTTGCTATCTAAATGCCCTTGGAGGGACAGAGTTGGTGAGTGATACCAATTTAGAGGAGAGGGATTGTTATGTGGCTGTTACCCTGAGTACTGGCCAGCCTTCAGCACCCTTGTTCAATGCAGTGAATGAGGCAGAGGGGATCACTCCTCCCTGTCAGTAGTGCTCTGGAGAGGTTGCACTGGAAGAGCTATGGTTATCCTGCCTGTTACAATTTTAACTCTTTTGCCCTCCACCAGAAGTCCTGTTCTGAAATTTCCCTCCAAGTGGATGATGTCTGCCTGAAGTTTAACCTGTGTGATCTCCTGTCAAATACTTTTGTAGTAGAAGTTTGTGGCTAATCAGATATGTCATTCAAATAACACATTTAGAAAGGCCATCCTTGCTTTCCTTGGGAAATCACAGCTAAAGTTATTTGTCTTTATAGGGAATTCCTGGGTGAAGCAGCGCATAAGATTCACAGACTGATTTTGCTACAGGTTTCTCTTAACAATTGAAAACTCTGAAATCCCTTCTCTCCTCTATAGAAAGAAGAAAAAGAAAAAAAAGAATGCTCTGGGCACAAAAGCTTTCCCTGCACCTTTCAAACTGCATGCAGGGGAGTTTGGTATCAGCCCACTGGGAAGCCAAGTGCTTCATTTCCCAGGCCCTCAGACAATCCCAAACCTAAAAGATCCAAGCTGGGAAGTAGGGAACAGCCCACTCGCTAGGTTCATGTGGAGTGCTTTTCATGAACAGGAGGATGGATAGGATGCTGCTGGGAGCTGGAGTGCCCCAGAAAGTAGCCTTGCCTTCATCTGTAAGCATGCTGCACTTCACAGTGCAAGCCCCAACAGCAGCAGCAACTGCCTGCTTCTCTGATTAGCAGATGAGGAACCCAAAGACTTCCTGCTGAGCTGAAAGCCAGTTGTTAATAGCCAGGCTTTGGGTATTTCCAGATGGCATCACATGAGCTGGAGGAAGCTGATTACCAAGTAAATGCGAATTGTTTAGATGATTTCCATCAACTGCCAAATCAGCAGTTTGCCATCAGGCTTCAGAAGCTCCCCAAAGGTAACATTCATCATTCTGGGCTTGCAATTTCTTAAGTTTATTCTTGATCACCTTGTCCCTGTGCTCACCTAGTTGGGCTCATTGTAGTCCAGTTGAAGAGGAAAGCTGCCTAGAGCAGTCAGCATGCACAGAACATCAGTTATCTCTCTTACGTCCCCAACATCCTCCTCATACGGTGCCTTACAGAGCATTTATACCCATCCCCATGGCTATACTAAACAAAAATCAAAACCACTATTAGAACAGCAGAGAAACTTCCAGTGTAGCTAGTGTTAAAATGCAGGTCATGGACAATTGCTCCACAAGACCTCAGCCTCAGTCAGCACACAGGAAGGACAAAACTCATTTAACAGCTTCTCACTGTTTTCTTTCAACCTCTATTGCTCAGCATGGGTTCCTAAGCTTTGCTGTCTGCACAGTGCTTGCTTTCACCTCCCTTCATTTATCCTGTTCACCACCAGTCAGTCTCAGTGCCCCACAAGCACTAAATTTAACATACTCCTGTGAGGATAAGGTAGTATTACCCCCAATTTACAGATAAAACAGTGAGAAAGACCTAAAGAGCAAAATCAGCCACGCCAAGAAATGAAGGCCAGGTTCTTCTGCCTAGCTTTAGATACCCACTTGAAGCAGGGTCATCATAGCTGCTCCATACTACTCCCAAAAGAACACCAACAGCAAAAGTCTACCTGCGACCAGCTCTGTGCCATCTTGAGCATAAGCACGTTTTGGGACATGGATTTACAGTCTTTACACTGTGTTCCTAGGACTTAGTCAGTATTAGCCATGCTGACCCTAATAGCATCTATTTCAACTGCTTTTCAACGCTGCACATCCCCTCCAGACAGCTCCAAACCACCATGACTCCTTTCCTCCACTCAACACAAGTTGACAGTGATTAACCAGCCTCATATGCAACCAATTACCCAACTTCTCAGGCAAGTCTCCCTGACTCCACGCTTTGTCTCCATAAGGCATTTTGATCATGATGGATAACCCATCTTCAGCACTGGCAAGACCCTCCTGGGACAGGTAACTTTCCTAGAGAGGTGCAGACTGCTTGTACAGCTCTCAAGCACGTGTAAAGCAGAATCCATGAGAGAAAGAAGGCCCAGAGCAGGTATAGCTGGATGAACCTGACCACAAGAAAGCAAACACAGCCCAACAGAAAGAAGCAGCTCCTAGACTATGGAATAGTCTAGAAAAGAGCGACAGATTTCCCATTACTCAAGACCATTAAAGGTAGTTTGGACAGTTTGAGAAGGAATAACTGCTCTGAAATTTTGCATACACCATGCCAAATAACTATTGTTTCAGCTCTAATGAACAGAATAACTAGCTTGCTACTATAGCATTCCTCTGTATCAGTGTTTTACAGATATCATTTCAGCTACAGAAGCTTTTGTTACTCACCTTAGCCTTGTCTGTTCATGCAGAAAGCATTAAACTACTCTCACGTGACCTCAAGATCAGCCAGGCCCCTTCCACTCCCTTCTGACAGGGCCTGCAGATATCAGTATTACAAAACCCTTCTGAATCCCCTTTTCTTAGCAGGGTAGCACAATACAGAGAGCAAATGAAGGTGATCCTCCATAAAAATCCCACTACATTCCTTGGGACAAAGTTCAATGAGCCCTTTGGTGCAAATTGCATTTTCTTTCAATCAAGACTGCATCAGAACCACAGGAAATGAGTGAATACAAACCTAGCAGCATATGCATGCCCTCACACTCTTGATATTTGAATTGCCCAGCTCAGGGACTTAGCTAAAAATGCAGCAGCCACTTACAGGCCCTCAGGAAGCTTTAGCAAGGGAGAGAGCAGCAGAGCTGATGGGAATCAGGTACCTTTCCTACAGCAAGTTTGAAAGATGGCCACGAGCAAGATGCCAGCGCTGGAACCAGGAACCCTGAGTTCCTGTTGCTCAGTGTCAGGGTGTCTGCACACGTGCCTGTGGATCTGATGTCACAGTAGGCCTGAAGGACCACACTGTTTCCACAGACACAGCTTCTTCCTGCCATAAGATCAAGAATTTTTTTTCTAAAAATCACGGGGTTGGCTCCTCCTTCGTAGGAAGGTTCTGGAAGGCAGCTCAAGGGAAGGGCCAGCTCCCTCGGCATCTCCTTGAGCTATCACCCAGGTACACACCTCTCCTCCTTCATGTCGGCTCTGGCCGTACTGTCTGGGAGTAGCTGCCTCCCGCAGAGATGAGAGGCAGCCATCCCGCACCACCTGCTCTGTATCACTTGCCAACAGATTGTTCCAATATGTTGCATTGGTTCTATGAGAGACAAGTGTCCTATGGGACATAAGGTGTAATTATACAGCAATTTCAATTAAGAGTCAAACTATGGCTCAATAAGGTAAAAAGGTCAGTGCTGTATCTTAGCAATGCAGCTGGATGGTGGTTTTGGCTACAAAATGAAGAGAAATCCTAACTGGGGCCAAAAATATCCCTGTCTTCAGTCATGGTTTTCTGCCAAACATCAATCCCAGAGCAAATTATGAAAGGATATTTGCCTGGATTTACAGTTTAAACAATGCATTATACTATTCTTTGTTTTAGCAGGTTTAGGCTGCAACTTCCACTCTTTCCAGAAAATCTTTTCTTTTCCTCCTTCCCAAGTTTTGATTACAAAATGACGAAACTAAACAGATTCTGTTCATGGCGAGTCTCTCAGCTGTCAAGTATTAGATNAAAAAAAAAAAAAACACTAGCAGGCTTTCCTGATGCAGCTTAAGCAGTTTTAAGGAACAGACCCAGAAAACAGATTTGCCAGTTTGTAATCAGCGGGAAATTATCTCAGAGCACCTCCTAGGGGAAGAAGCCTGAGAAAACATCTGGAAGGGAATTTGAAGCACTAACTGGGACAACAAATAGCATAGCACTCAGAAGGGAATTTTAAGGCAGAATAATTTGAGCTAGAAAATTCCCTAGAAAATTCTATACACTTAGCTTTTCTGAAGCGGTGGGTAGAGCTTAACTTCAAAAGTCAGTAGCTGGGCCAGAGTATACAAAGACAGAGGCTGAACAGGAGACCATCTGGAAAGCCAGAAGAGGAGACCAGCTAAATTCAGTTGGTGGCTGGGACAGGAGCTGTGGTTCAGCCCTGGCAGTGGAATTGCTTGTTGCAAGTTTCACAAGGACATTTACACTATATCTTTCCCAAAATTTCAAGAAATATTGGACATCAGGACTTTTTTCCTTCAAATAGATCTTATCCTGTAAGTGAATACTTCCAAGAACTGGGAATACCTGCAAATCTCATGTGTTCGCTTCTGCTCAGTCGTAGACATGCAACTGAAGGCTTACAGATTTAATTAAATCCTCAGCATGGCTTCTCATAAAAGGTCTGTCAATGGCTGCAGGTATTTGTACACGAACACTGCCAATCCCAAGTGCTGGAGACAGCAGCAAGCACTCCATCCCAGCCTCCTTTGGAAAAGCCTGTCATCAGTTGGGATACTATATATCCTATTAAGTTTTTGACAGGTATAAAACTGGAATTTGGTTTTAAAACTGGGCAAACTAAGAGGTCAAGCACTTCATTGCTCATGTCAGCCAACCACATCATGCCATCCAGTTTTAAGTGCAAATTGCTTTTTTTAGGCTTTATAACCACACGAGATGACATCCAGGTGAGCAGCATCTCCAGCATAGCTGACTCCAGAAGCAGATGATGCAGCGTGTGGAAGCAAAGGCTGGGCTGGGACAATGAATTTTACATTGGACTGGAGTAGCAGGGCCTTCCCAAATAGGCAGACTTCTGGATTAGTGTTAATCTGATGTGTGCTAAGGAGATTGCCTTGGACCAAGGGAAAAGAAACAAGGCACAAAACTGTGCCAAGGAGGTCTGGACAGAGATAAAATATGTCTGGAGGAAAACATGAAGAACAGGATGTAAAGCTCTGAAGCTATCACCTAGTCACAATGTAGATGAAATGAACCCTGAAAAATGAAATATCTGGCACATTATTACCTAAGGAAGAATAACAGAGAAATACAATCCCCTATGCCCACTGCAATTAACTGTGTCTCACGTGGATCCAACAGATAACTGTATTTTTCCGCTCTTCTTGAACAAAATTTTCTGTGCTTCTTCAAGCACAAGCAATATTTTCACCCTGTTCAACAATGAAAACATTCAATTGATTAACTCAAAGCTTCCTCTTGTTCAGAATTAACTTGTTTCTGAAAAAGCTTTGACAAAGGGGAAAGTGCCTCTATAATAGATTTTAGGCATCAGCTTTATCCCAGAAAGTTGCCAATGATGTTTCAATCAGAGCAGAAATTAACAGATTTGATCTTGCTCACAGGAGATATCTGAATTGCTATTGACTTCTGAGACAGACTTATACCATAGAAAAAGGAATTCCCTGGGAGAGCGGTTGTCTGATGACAGAGCACACTAAGCAGCATCCTCCAAATAGACTCGTGCAACTGGGATAAATGCAGAAGCAGGCCCATCATTTTGTTAAAGACATTAAATCCATGGACAATCCTATCATAGTCAGAAAGGGCACCTTACAAACTCCTGCTGAGTTCAATTCTGCAAGCAACACCCTTTATAAGCACTGGCAACACACTGACAGTATATTTTGAGGTAGAGGCAAGTGACTGCTGAAGCCTCACACCAACAGGGAATTGTGACATTATCAGTGTCAGGAGCAAGACGAACGTCCGGCAGCAGTGCAGGAACAACACTGTCCAGCTCCCAGTTGTGATGCAGACACATGGACAGAATAAAGAACAGACAATCTGGGAGAGTGTCTGACTGCCCACAGCTGCACAAAACCTGGAGGAAGCTACCTTGTTTCAGAGGTGTGGCACAAGAAGGTTGGCCATTTGAGCTCTGCTGCTGGTGATCCCCAAGCCAAAAGGAAGAGAAGGTGATCCTGAAGGATCCTGAGTAGAAATGGAGGCAGCAGCTCCACACACTCACAACTCAAAGAAATTAAACAGCTTAGGAAGGTATCGGCTGGTGATTCTCAGCCTTCTGCACCTGACAGTACAAGAAGCCAATTGGTTTGGATATTTTGCCATTTCCAGTTTGATGTGACATGGGAAACAAAACTTCTAATCCTGAATGCTATTTGAACTCAGTATTTAAATCCCAAAGGGAGAGGCTTCCTTAAAGATGCTGTTTCCTAACACTATAAGACATACCAAACAACACCCGGGGCTCTGGCTAATTAACCTTTTATTTCTTGAGCTCTCTGCCCTCTTGCTGGAATTGGACCATGAAAACACCGCTCTTGATCCTGCACCTGGTTTTCCATCCTTCCCTGTGATCCTAGTACCTTTGGCTGAGTCCCAACTCCCCTCTCTTCAAGACCAATCCCTTGCATTCAGCTTCCCCCCAGACAACCAGATGTGGAGCTCAGCCTCAGGGGCACTTTGCTTTTCAGATTGAAGAGCTGCATTATCAACTGCCAGCTATTTGGTTATACTTTAATGATCTGACCCACATACGTGTGATCAACTGAAGTGCTCACCTCTGCTGGGAAGAGGAGACAACAGCATCTACGACTTACTCTGTGGATGCAGAGGAGCCAAGACTCCATTTCTCATCAGGAATGTCTCCAAATCACACAGGACATAGGGATCAGTCCAGGAAGCCAAGCTGCTATACACAAACCATAAACTGTCAACACCCAGAACTGATCCTGCCCAATTCTCTAAATAACCCAGACCCAGAGTTGTTCTGGTGAATCTCTAGAGCTCTGTCATCATTTCTTGGACTGCCCACCTCCAGCTGTCAATATATTGAGACCTACAGTCTCCTTACATTCATATTTCAAGAGCAGAGCTAGGGGTGCAAATATTACCCATTTCTAAAGCCTTCCCTGCATGAAGGCACCCACAAGATATGAAGACTAAAAGTAGCTCATTACTCTTCTCGTTACCCAGGTAATTGATCTATTGAGCTTATGGAAGTTTTGTGGCTCCCAAGAACTTCAAGTGTCTGGTGCAGATGCAGCAGCACAACACAATGTCTGGTAAAAGTTTGTAAGTGACAAAATACAGGAAGTAATCTAAAACTGCAGCAAGAAATAAGAGAACAAATGCATTTTATGCAATTTGAAACAAAGTCCTTGCAACTCCCGCATGAAGCGCTTCAGAGAACTGGCTAAGTACACCAGCCATGGGGGTGTTTTCCTGCTTTGGGGCAAAAAAGTTGGTTTAATACAACCCTGAGCACATCAGCTGCATACAGGCTCAGCTCAGGGCTGGTACAGGACCAGTTCACACAACATGGGTGCTTGTAATTAATTTGAGTTACATTTTATTTGTTCAGCTCTCATCTGGGCTTCAAAACTCATATTATTCATAACAAAAATTACATAAAAGATAACAGAGTAGAAGCCCAAGAATAGGAAAAAGCAATATATTACAATCTGTAACCAGACTGGAAGCACTATCTGGTTACAAACTGTGGTAGATAGCAAAGTTTCCAAATCCCCTCAAAACGCTGGAGTGCTGCAGGGATAGCATGATGGATTTCAACACAAGACACTAGAGAACTATCCAAGAAAACAAAGCCTTTGATTTACACTTAAGTAAATCTTCCTCTGGATTAATCTGCCCAGCTCTGAGATAACACACAGATATTTCTTACACAGCCTAACATAAACAAATCCTCCATGTGCAGCGAACAGTGGGGCAGCAAGGAAAGCAGTTTGGGAGCATGTACTTTCCAGGGAACGGAAAAACACTTTATCATTCACTCTGGGTTTGGCTTTCAGTAGTGCTGCCAGGGCACTGAGTCCTTGATGTGATCAGTCTGCTACCAAGAGCTTCATTTCAGCACAGAACTGCCTGCATCACTCAGTGATGCCCAAAACAGTGGGTCTGGGTAACATCACCTCACCCACTCCTGCTCTCCCCAGCTGATCATGGCAGAACAACTGCTGATGAAGTTAGTGGGGACTTGTACCACTACAACCAACTGGCATTACTGATCCTGGGAGGATACTAGCCCATGAAGGCAGCCTGATGTTTTTTCAGCAGTAAGTGAACCAAGCTTTCAACTGAGCATCATGGACTTCCTTACACCTTCTGCCATCAGCAGCATCAGCTGTGGCATATTTCATTGATGGTTCACATATTGACTGAACAGGACACAGTGCTGCAGCTCATGGACAAAGTTGGCAGGGCTTCTTGTTCAATCAGCACGTCTTCGCTTGTCCCCCAGTTTCACAAACTATGAGCCTAACCTCAGTGGTTCACCTCCTGCCAGCCCTGCCTGCACTCAGCTCCTGCCTGCCCTCCCACAGCAGCCCTTGCCCTAGGCAGCCCACCAGGGTCCTTCCTCCCCAGGGCTTTTGTGCAGGGAAGAAGGCAGCCCCAGGGAGGCTGTGAGCACTCAAGTGCTGAGCTCTGCACAGAGAAGAGAACCCAGCTCCACAGATGCCTGCTTCACAATCCCTGCTGTGTCTATTAGCTTTTTTCACTAGTAATGTTTTAAGAACAACAGAGCATTCTGGTTTCCTTTTCTCTGGGTTTCTCCTTGAAAACCAAGCAAAGCCAACTAGCACACACAGCTGCTCCTTCATTTAGAAGGAAAGCATTTTGCATCTGTTTGAGCCACTCAAAGGCATGGTGAGAAAAAACACTCAGATAACAGACAATTAACACAACAAAAGACATTTAGAATTGAAAGCAGAGCACTTTGCATACACCCTAAATGCTACCCCTGCAGTCTTCTGGATTTCTACTCCACAATTTATTTTTTTTCCCCTCCAAGAAAAAGCTATCTGCTCTTAGATCTGCTTGACACATCTCAGGCATCACACTTCTGAAGACAGAGACCTCTCGTCGGGGTAGCCAAATAAAGCCAAAGGTATGGGTCCTGCAAGTAGCTTCTGCCCAGCAGACTCCTACCACTGTCCTTGCCAAGTGCTGCAGGAACACTGTCCTGTAGGCACTGTTACGGAGATCACAGCTGGCAAGTGACAGTCTAGCAGTATTTGGCCCTTTGCAACACTCCAACATCTTTTCTCACATGGCTACACTGAACTGCCTCACTGCTGTGCTTGTACTTATGTGGAAACTGAGGAACAGAGCTATGCTGACCATGCCAGGACTATGTGGAAAGCTAAAGGAATCAGGGAAAAACTCATCCCCAGTTGTTTTACAGTGCCACTGCCCTTCACTTACCGCACTGGGAACAGACTGGAGGGATGATGTGGAAGAAGCCATAGGAACAGACACCATCCTCAGCACACCAACTCCCACTACAAACAGCCAACTGCCTGCTTAACAGAGAGACCCTGGGTCTGGGGAGCTCTTGGGCAAGCACAGCACTAAGATAGCATGCCTATATTTACATGTCCCAGAAGGCTGCATTTCCTGTACTACAAGCCCCACAAAGGGAAGTTTGTTGTTTCCTTCATCAACGTTTGGCTCTGCTCCAGAGGATTTCTGTCCTTGCTAAAGCTTGCCCAGTGAAGCTGTTACCTCCACAGGGTCTCTTCTTCTCATGCCCAGCCTTCGGGTGAACAGGGGTTGGAGAGGCCCCTCTTGGGGCCAGAATCCAGAGCGATTGATCATAGAATCATAAGAACATTGTGATGCTCAGACTCATTCACACGCCACACCCCAATGCTGCACTAGGGGCTCCCCACCAGCTTGCAGGGGCAGGAGTCAGACTCATCTCCTCCCATACAGTGTGGCTGATGCTTCCCCTTCCCTAACCCCTGAAATTTAGCCAAAAAACTCGTGGGGGAGAAGCTGGGGTCCTCTCTCATCTCTCACACACTCCCACATATTTCAGACTGAGCAGTGAGAGCAGCAAAATAATCCCCTAAGAAGTCTACCAACTGCATGGTCCTACCCCTACAGCAGATTGTCAACACATTAATTTACTTCAAGAGAAAGTTGGAATAGGTTCTGACCAGCAGCCACACAGTCTGGCAGCCTGCTCCTTTGTTCACACAATGCCAACGTTGCAATCGCATCAGTGACACGAGCATACACCAGAGTCTTAACATTGTTAGCTCTGCCTGTAGACACTTCATATGCCCTCAACTCCCAGTTGCTTGGTACCCATAGATAAATCATTTGGGAATACAGCCATGACCATCTTTTATCCTTGGAAATGCACTTCCAACAATCTATAAAAATCAACTCTCAGCCTGAAAACTAGCATCACTGCAGGAGTCAGAGCTACAGCTATATCGACCAGTGCCTGAGCTTAACTAGCACATAGCTAAGCCCGGGGGACTGCACAACATTTATTTTGCTGACCACTTCACTACACAGCACAGTAAGCACAGCTGGAGATGGGATAGCAAGGAGAGGGGACTGCAGTCAATTGCACACAGATTCAGAAGGAAGGGAAGGAAAGAAGGGAAGTTCAGGCTGGAGAAAAGCTTGAACTGCTTATCCCTGACATCTTAGGCAACTCACTTCACTTCTACACATTTTAACTTGATTGACTTGGACAAAAAATTTGCATGCAGTAAGAAAACTCGTAAGTAGAACTGTAGACTACTTTCTTTGGCTCTCACACGGTCGAGTCTAATATGCTTCGAGACCGTTTTCTACTCTTTGGTACCAATGCAGCAAAGAATTGCCATCAATTTTGACAGAAGCAGGTTCACTTATGCAGTACTGAAGCTCCGTGGAGACCAACACAACAATTCTAGAACACCATGAACAGCAGGTAGGAGAGGACTCAGTAGGAGATACTGAAGATCCTCTCTACATAGAGGATATACTGTACTGAATTATGTACTGCTGATGGGATCCAGGTGACAAGGCTTAAAAGCTGCCCCTGTGGCAGCAGTAAGATTTTAGCAAGGAGCAGCACAGGACTTTAGGGCAGAGATTGTTACGAGATGATTCAGATATAAAACTCCTTAACTTACAAACCACTCTTGAGAAAGTGAATGAGTAGAGCAGCATTTCTGCAAGTCTACTGAATTTAGAGGATGAATAAGCAGCAATGCCCCTTATCAAATGAAATGTTTACACCTCTTAAAGATACTCTTGAAGTACATGTTTGCTTCCAAGTAGTTACAGGGAAAAAGGACTCTCCTTTTCACAGCCACCCATACCCACTCTCCACCCCAACAGCTGTACAGTTTCAGTTCTGCTGAGTACCTCTCCAGATTTATTGGTTGCCCTGCTATAAACTTCTGATTGTTCCCTGTTGCAGTGTTTTGTCAGGGGTGAGGAATGTGGGAGGGATCTATAATATTTTTATGACTATTGTATGACCTTCTGTTAGTTTGATGGGATGAGTCCCAGGGCTCTCCCGAGAGCAGGGCAAGCATCCCTTTAAATGGATGTTCATGGAGAGACAGAGGTCAAAGCAACAGTGGGGCCTGAACACTGGTAGGAGTTCTAATTATGAATGTGGCTACTATAGGCTGCTATTTTGGGAGCTGCTAATTTAACAGGCAAGTAAGAAACAGGAGGATCTTTTCAAAAGATAGGGCACTTCCACCTCCCGCCTGTTAAGTGATGTGAATTTTCTAAGCCAGCAGTGATTTGTGGTGCCTGCTTTATCAAGGTCACAGAGCACCAAACAAACTCTTGTCTCCATTTCTGTCTATCTCCTCATGCCAAGGGGGAAGGTAGTCCCCCCAAATCCCTTTCACCAGCACAGATTAGATTGCTTAAGATAGGGTATCGTCTTCCCTCACTTCACTTTACAGTCTGGAGGGTAACACCAGGTGTCTTCTGACTACAGCAGAACAGTGTATCATTCTGACAAAGTGTTGCCTTGTTAAAGCTGAGAGTTTTTCAAGCTGACATGAATGTAAAGTAGGGATAACTTTAGTTAAAAGTGGAGCTATCATATTGAGAGCTTGAATTTATTAAGAGAATTTCACCTCTCCCTGAGGCCTTCCTTTTCTGCCTGGCTCTCTGAAAAAGATCAACTTCAGTACAAAAAAATTAAAGAAAACATTAAAATACTTTACCATAGGCTACATGGGATTCACAATCCCACAGTTCCATCACAACTCATTTGTTATCTGCAAACTGAAAACACTGCCACACCAACCTATAAAGCTGTTACGCAATCAGTGGCAGCATGCAAAATTTATGTCCACTGGCATCCTTGAGAGGGAGGCTTCACAGGACATAAACGGCATGCTATGTCCCAGATCCTCTCAAGGCTCAGAGACCCCAGTGTGAAGGGAAAAGCCCATTCCAGGGGAGCACAGCCACTGCAGGGTGGTGGGGACACGTCTACAGCCCATAGATCAGCGCTATTCCCAGTGCCCCAGCCTGTGCCAGCAAAGCATAGAACAGGACAGAGCCCCACACTGTCAAGTTTTGGGAAAAAGCACTTTTTGTTCTCTCCATAATTAAAGCTCTTCTCAGAGGGCACAGGGCAATTTGCCTCCTCAAGGTGGGGGTTGCTGGCGCTCCACTAATGGAAACAGGCTGCTGGCTAACGGGTGGTCTGAAAGGCCTGTTTGTTTGCTTAGGGAGCACTCCCAGGCAGGGCAGGTAAGCAGTACTCTGCCCTTGCTGCTCCGGGAACTAAACTCACAAACTGCACCTATCAGCAGGTACATGAGGTCTACTGGGGACAAGACTACCAAGCAAGAATCCAGCATGGCCTGCTCCAGCAGCACAAGAGAACAACTCTGTGCCCCTGAGACCTCAGCACCAGCATAGCTCTTGCTGCCATGGAACAGCCTGGGACACAGAGTTGCCTGCATCAAGCCCATAAAAGCTTCATTTGCTCTGTTGTCATTGCTAAAGGAAGGATGAGTTGCACTGAACACTGTGTTCCAAGCAAATATGTTTATGGTAGAAAAAAAAGTCTTTCAGTGGGGAACAAAGCTATTTGTGGACACAGGCTCCAACAGGCCTTTCAGGAGAAACATTACTAGAGCTGCAGCCAGCTGCCTGCCACTGGAGATGCTGGCAGGAGCAGATCCACTCCACCTCACGTGCACAGGAAGGTGTTTCATAAACTTTTTATCCCACTCTATTCTAGCAGCAGAACCAAATCTTGAAGGACAAAACGGGACCAACAGTTACGATGCAAGGCTAGTACCAGCACCAAAAATCATGAACTCACATTGCCTAGGTGATTAACTGACATCAGCTGAAAAATTCTTATTTCCAGATCTATCTTTGCCAAACATTACTCCCAGCAGTACAGGTACAAAGCAGGAGCAACTCAGCTGAAGCCCATAAGCATCTGTTTTGTTTTTAATCAAGATTTACACCTAAGCAGACACTGGCAAGCACCAAAACATCCAAACATCTCACCCAAAGCCCCTTGCTACTACATGGAAAACAGAAATGCACAGGACTGCATTTCCAGAGGTGCTGCAGCAGCAAGGTGAAGTTTAGTACAGAGAACACCAGCAAGCCCAGATCCACCAGGGTTACTCACCCATTGCAATCCACCCACATACTGGCTCCCCATTTCCCAGCTGAGCTGGGCACAGTCTTCTGCCTGTTCTGCCAGGTTCTCTGACCCTCAGGATGGGGTACTCACCTTCAAAGTCAGCAGCAAAAAGGAAGAAATGCAGCCATTGTGGGCATACATCTGTACCTCCAAATCCAGACATCAAGAGGCAGCAGCAATGGGAGGCAGAACTCTTTTCATATCTCAAAGCCCCCTTAACAAATAGTGGCTATATCCAGCTTCACAAGAACAAACCTCAGACATCTCCTAGCAAACCTTGTTCACTTCCTGCCATTGATATTTAAGTATCCTGCTGTGTTCCCATAGGCCACCACAACATGCCAAGCCCACCTTGCACCTGTGAGGCGGCCACCTCCCAGGTGCAGCCCATGTAGGCTTCTAAAATCCCAATCCCAACTCCTTCAGGTGCAGTTTGTGAAGCGTGAAAAAGGCTGGGAAAGAAACACATAGACGCTAGCATGCAGATGAATAGCAATATTTATTTGTAGCCCTAGATCACAGGTTTGAGTGTTGGGATAATCCCATAAAAACATGCTGAGAATGTATCTGGAGGGCATGATGGCAAGCTGTGCTTAGACAAGCTGACGCAGTGCAGAGTGCAAAATGATCAGATACCAGAACGTTGTGTTCAGGCATGTGGTCTGTTTGCATAACAGTGTGCCTGAAACGTTTCTTTCTTTTTAACTGGAACAATTTGTCAAAAGGCTTGTACCACAAGGTGAGGTATTACTTTGAACTGAGAATGCTTCTCCTTTCCAAACGGTTGCCATTCAGAAACATGGCAATGCTTTCCAGTTTGTAGCATTCTCAAACAGTCAACAGCAAAGAGAAAGCAGTCCAAGCAGAGAGTTTGCTAACCATCCACAGGCTGAAAGTCCTCCATCTCATTTTTAGAAAGGCATATGGTAGTGTTGGAGAGTTGGAGGTTTTCATTCTAATTTTGGCTCTAAAATACGCAGTGAGCTGCAGCATAAGCCAAGCTGGGCCATATCCAACAGGAGAAGATCCTCTGTTGCTACCTGTCCATTTCCCACCAGATCTTAACTGAGAATTTCTGAATAGTAAGCGTTACTTTCTAACACACGTTGTGACCAACTTAACCTGAATGTTTCCTGTGAGGAAGGTCAAGGCAAAAATGAGACAAGTTATATCCTACTTGGCACCAAAATCTGTTCTGAAGCCGTTCCTCAGACAGCCCTACTGCCCATGGCTAGCCCAGGCCTTCACTTTTCTGCATTTGATGGGCAGCACTGGCAAAGGGAGAGAATAGCCAGCAGCCACTCTGTGCTCGCAATGGCCTAGTGAGCACTGATACAAACTGATGTTTCATTTTTAGTAAGTATTCCCAACTGAAAGCAAGTGCTGCCTCACAGTGAGTTTCTAGTAAACAAAAGAAGACAAATGCACACCAGACGCCAGGCACGTGGGAGGAAGAGGAAAGCACGGTCCGCTCCCAACTGTCATCGCATTGCTCGTGCAGGCAGCTTCCCCTTCTCAGGGGTTTGTATTGGGGGAGTGGCAGCAAATCTCCTGGGGGCTTATGTGGGGAGTGCATGGCTGAGAGCACTGCATCAGGAAACCTCAGACCTGGCTCTGCTCAGACTTACATGATAGACAGAAATGATAAACTCAGTATAAGGCTGCATCTGCTTAAACAAAAGACACAGGGATACATCAGGTAAAGATGCTTGTGTCATCTCAGAGCTTCTGGGGGCTGTGCCTTGCTCACGAACAGTGTTGGTGTTAGCCCAAAGATAACAGCACCCTTTTCAGAGCATTGCTCTCAACAGCAAGCTTAGGGACAGAGGTAGCTAACAGGCGGGTGAGGTAGAGCCAGGCTGGCATTGTTCCTGTGTTGCCTCTCAGCAAGGTCAGCTGAAGTGTCCAGGTGACCACATGTAGCCTGGTCACAGCTCAGTGACAACATCTGATGCACCCTCACTGAGGCTAGGTGGAAGAGACTAAGTTGTTTTTGAAATTGCTGGGCAGAGTAAAGCCAAGTCATATTTAAATGTCTCCCCTTGTGATAATGCTTAAAGAAGAGCCTGAACCAAAATGCTGGGTCTGACTCAAGTTCACATCCAAAGGTGACCTCATCTGCTCCTTTTGCCGGTGGCAGAAGCCAGCGTTCATGTTCACAGAGCCCTGGAGCTGCCTCCAGAATCACTTCTCACTCATGTTCCCCCCCCCTAACCTCCACACATCTTCTTTCAGTCCCATCTTAGGCTTGCTAAGTCTGAGGTGGCTTCTCTTGCTAAATATAAATGTGCAGACACAGCTATATAAATAAAATGGCCCGTGTGGTGAGCACGCATGAGGGCAGGAGGTCTTTCCCATGGATGAGACAGCCAATTGCCAAGCAAATCCCAAGCCCTGCACTCCTGTGCTGAGAAAGGGAGCCTAAGGCCTAGGACCAATCACACATTGGTCAACTGATCTTTATCTCCACCTGGGCTGAGAAATGCCAATATTTATAATGATGCCAAGTGCTAAGGTCTACCTCCAGCACCAGGAGACAGAGACCTGGAGGAAAAGGAGCCAGGGGACAGGAGGATGCATGGGAAAGAATCTTTACGGATGAGTGGTATGCAGACAGGAGAGGAGGGATTCCTCTGCTCTGGCTGTCACCAGGATGCATGTGCCCCAGCGCTGACCAGGCCGCACACTGTACAGGGGAAGCTCTGGGCACAGCAGGGATCATTTGTTTGACTCCTCTCCGGCTGCTTCCTGAGAGAGAAGCTCCGGCTGGAAAAATAGGTCAGGGGGTAGTTCGGGAGAAGCTGCCAGACAGCTGCCTTGCTGTCTCCTGAGCAATGTCCCACGGCAGGAGGGGGACCTGACCCTTGTCAGACGAGTGATGTGCTGGGTGGTGAGGCTGCGTGTGTGAGCTCCCACTGGTGCTCGCCCCCTGCTAGGTCACAGGGTGGCTTTTCCTCCTCTCCCTCTCCCTCTCCTCTATGAAGAGGTCTTTACTGAAGTGCAGGTGCTGCTGCAGTCCTGTGTGCCTGTCAGGGTACACAGGGCAGGAGGAAGATGGCCCATGGCACAAGGGCTCTCAGGTTGAGACTGCTGAAGGAGCAGGCACAGAGGAGCCCACACCAGGCAGAGGGGATGGCTCTGTGACACAGAGGACAACACAGTTTTGCACTCCAGCTTCCCAGCAGAGGGCAGGACAGCCTCCTCCTCCCCCTGCAAACCACCCAGACACAATGGGGTCACAGGAGAAGCCCCCTCTTTGCAGAGCCATCATCCAGCATCCCTCCAGGGACCTACCCAGCCCCATCTGAACTCCACCTCCAGGTGTTCTGTCTCTACATCTGCTTCTACTCCTTCTTGCTCTCAGCTTCTCCCTGTCCCCAGCCCTAGCTAGGAGTGCTCTGACAAACTTCCTCTTTTAAACCTCTACACTCAAACCCCATTGAGACAACACAGTAAAAGAGATGATGGGTCCTGCTGTGCTTGTTTGCTTTGCAACCTTTTGGAGGCAGCTCCAAGTAAACGAAGACCCAAAATAAATCCCACCAAACAGGAACATTTTCATAAATAATCCCAGCTACACAGCTTGCAATTCCTCAAAAATTTCTTCATCTCTGCCGCCAAAAACATGTGTTTTGTGTTGCTTCACATATATCTCCCTGGTTATTTATCCAGGTAAACCTGTCTATAAATTACTCACCAGGCCTCAAAATGCAGCAAGCAGGCTCTTTGATGTGTGTCTCAAACATCAGGTGAATCAATCACTGCTGTGTACACCTTGTTTGCTCCCACGCAGGGAGGTTACTGGTCCCCTTTGCCAGAAAAAAAGGGCAAAAAGTCAAATGGTTTTGATGGTTGGATAAACGTCTGTGCGCTGAGCCTCCTGCACAGAGCTTGTTTATACTGAGAGTTAGTAGTACTCCCTCCTCCTGCTAGTTGATAAAATACTCCTTCTCCATCTATCCTTATGAAATACACTCCAGACCAAAATAATGCACATGAATATTTGATCTTTTTGTAAGCTCCTTTTCCACTACTGCACTTCCCCCCGTGGCAGCAATTCTTCTCTTACAGGAATAAGCACAGCATCAGCCCTGTTCTGTGGTGCCAAGAGGGTGTATCAGTCCTGCTACTGACTCACTCTGCAGGGCTGGATTTCACTCAACACCATTGCAGCACAGCTTTTAGCATTTACCCTGAGTTCTGTAAGCAAGTCAGGTTCATTTAGGTTACAGCTTAGCTGAGTAACTTTTCTGGTTGACAGCCACCATCAGATTTCACAAGGGATGTGCAGACTCGTTGACAGGCAGGCGAGATCCAGCACCGTCAGCTGAGCTGTGCTGACGTGCTGTGTGTGCTGCCTGGACCGAAGCTCCCTGCCCCTGCTTCTCCATTCAGAATAGAGATGAGTCAGTGCAATAGCAAAACTAGGAGCATCTACTTCATGTTGACACAGTGCTCCTGTTGGCAATGTCATCAGGTCTCAGTGCTGAGAACCAGCCTGCATGTGCAGCACAACATAGCTCATCCCCAGGGCAAGCAGCTCTCCCACCACAGGGCTGGGCTCCTGCATAGCTGTGTGGCTGCTTCCCAGGGGAACAGCTCATCTTAGCAATGTTTTTCTTTTGCAGGGAGAGCCAGAGGGATGGATAAGTTGGAAAATGGGAACTGAAGCCTGAGAGAGCTTGGCCAGTGGTCCACACACCTTGTGTGACAGCCCACTGCTGAGGAAGGAGCTGGCTGGTCTGGGGAGGGGGCTCCGGTCTTTGTTCAAGGGTCCCAAGAGCAGCTGAGCTGCTGATTCAGAGAGAATATTTGTGATTGATTTCATCCCTTCTTCTGCTATACAGATAGGCTGAGTCTGCTCTGGAGTACCCCATGGGTAGTCTTTCCGCCCCAGCACTGCTCCTGTGCAATTACCTTTTGTATCCCTGTGCTTTCTTTTGACCTGTGATGTGGGGGTGAACTTCTTTTACTACAGCCCACTGCTTTATGGAGTGAGGTTCCTGCACATGCGGGCTGTGTGGATGGTCCATGTAACTGACCTAAGGTCTCCTGTCACCCCTCAAGAGCTCAGATCAGGCTCCAAGGCCTGGGTCCTGCCTGCAAGGAGCACCCCAGATGGCATGAGCACTGCGTCTCTGCCAGGGCTCTACTGGCATCACAGTGCTTTCCAGTTCTCAGCTCCACTCCTGCCTCAGCCCTCCCAGCCACTCGCTCTGCTGCCCACAAAGAAACTTCATGGGCAGCTGAGAAGCAGCCAGACCAGAGGCGATCATTGCCTTGAGACTCAGCAGCGTCTTGGCTCCAGTCTGAGCCCTCCTCATGTCTCCTCTCCCTGCTGCATTCCTGCTTTAACTATGCTGTCATCCCACCAAAGATCATGAATTTAAATCATGCAATTAAAACCAATACTATTAATAATATAGTAAACAGAGGGGGTTTTCCACTTGGGAATTTTCTTATCTCTGGGTTTTGAGTCTCTTTTTGCAGCTTTCTCTGCAAAAATGTGAGCTGGGAATGTGTTTTCATGGAGAGGCTTGCATAAGGGGCACAATATTAGTCCACTGTTGGGGTCCTAGGGAACCACAGATGGGTCACATCGTCATGCTGGGCAGGGGCAATGCCGAGGGGAACCAAACCAGGAACCTTCTCTGATTCCCACTAGGGATGAATGTTCAAAGTTACAGCACTTAATGCTGTTTCACAGGGCAACATGAGTGCAGCTCAGTGCAGACACCGCATGGTGGCCTTGGTCACAGAAGAGTGGCTGTGGTGGCCATACCAGTGCAAAATGTGCAAAAATCCTTCGAGGAGCAAAGGATGAAGGTGGGGACTAACATTGCTGTGAAATGCTAACACTGGCATGAAATCCTCTCAGTTCAACTCATACATCACTGGAAGCATCCAGTAAATGTGAATCTTGGCTGGCAGCCAGGGTGCAAATGGCAAGCCTCTGTGCAAGGGAAGTGGCTTAATGTGCAGTGGGGACCACTGCTATCAAGCCTCCCAGAACAGGCTGTGCTCGTGCATAGGTTGGTTACAGGCTATTAAACCCCTGCAGGTCATAAGTTCTCAGTCCTCTTTTGACTGCATAAACTCACTCTTACAAGCCTCACAGAAACACACTCAAATGGTTCCCAGCTTCGCTGGGAGTATCAACTCCCCACCTGAAAAGAGGCAGAATGAGAGGAGACTCCTCTACTGAGAAAGGTCACATTCATATGAGGTAACTTTTTGGCACTAGCCAAAAAACTCCCAAATGGAAGGAAGAACTGGTACACCCTAAATGGAAGGAAGAACACACCATACCCTTTCCCAGGCATCTGAGTGAAGAAGCACTGATGCAGCTCTGAATAGCAGATGGAGAAGGCCTTAAGTCACCCAGGTCAGGAGACCCCCCCAGGCAGGGGACAAGAAGCCACAGGAAGTCTTGTGTAGGCCCACTCAGAGGATGGGAAATAGCTTAGGGAACACGGGAGGGAGACAGGAGGTTTAAATTGTTGATGTATTAAGCTGCCTTTCCCAAATAGACTATGTTCCTCCATTACCACCCCCACTCACAAATTAACATTTATTTTAAACCCTGGGGCTTATTGTTGGCAAGAGAGGAAACTTTGCTGTCAAGGGCACCCAGGCAAAGTCATTTAGTTTCTGAGTGAGAGCTCAGTGCAGTTGGATGAGGGCTCCAGGGAGGCCAAGCACAGAGTGCTCCACCACTGGTGCTGACATGGGTACCATGCCATGGTGGGTGACGGGACACTGAGGGTGGGCAGAGAGCCCTACTCTGCAGAGCCAGGTGCTGCTGACACCTCCCAGGACTGCAGTTTCTTCAGGCCTGGTCTAATGGCTGTCAGCAATCCTGAAAGACTCTTTGCCTTCCTTTGGTGTATGTACTTAGTCATTTTTTAGCTTTCATGTTTGTAAAGAAACACTTGAAATTCAACGCATTGATGTCTACAAAGCAACGAGAAGACAACAAAGAAAAATGCATCCAGACAACTTTAACAGTCTCAGGGTTCTTCAGCCAGTTTGGTGACTTCTGGAGCCATTGGCCACAGGAGTGCAGGGGGCATCCCCGCAGTGTGCTGGGAGCAGGACACTTGTTGGGCCTGCTCAGCTCAGGGGGCCGCCCTGCTGATGTGTCCTGTTTTGTCCATCCTTCTTAGGAAGGAAGTGCAGGCTCACTGCTGAGCTGTCAGCTGTGGAAATCCTAAAACCCTGCTTCCTTCAAATACACACTGTGGTACAGGTGGAGGGGAGGGGAACATCCGTGTGCAGGGCCCATGCTGAGCCAGGGCTGGAGGAAGGCATGGTGAGGGCATGGGTGGCCATGACCCACCCTGCAAGTGAACTCCTCACCGTGTGAACTGCAGCTGCCAGGCACCAGACATCTGCACAGGTCTCCTGTCAGGCTGTAGGGACCAGAGGCAGTGGGTGAGGACCAGTGTCCCAGTGAGATGCACCACAGTTAATGGGATGTGAGGCCAGGAGCGGGTCAGCACTGTCCCATCTCAGCCTTCATTGTGGTGTGGGCTGCCCCTCCTCAGAGGCACCATGGCTTGAAAGGTAGGCCAGGAACCTGATGCTATCTGCTGAATCCAACACAAAGAGGGCAGAGTGCATATGCACAGCCCTCCTCCTCTGACCCCATGCCACATGTAAGGACACTTGTGGGACCCCAGTGCAGCTGGTGCTGGTGCCTCTGAAAGGCTTGGTGACTACAAGACAGGAATACACTTCAGGTCCCCAAGAAGAAATACACATCTCTCTGCTATGGCCAGTCTGCCTCTGTAGGACCCTTGGGAACAGATCCAATCTCCTCATTCCTTCGGCTGCCACCTGCCCTGGCACAGCACAGCTCACAGCTGCCCACACGCCGTGGCACAGCACCACCCATAGCCTGGCCAGCAGCAGCCACAGCAGGGGCTCAGCAGCAGGAGGCAGCAGGGCCAGGGAGCCCGAGGAGCACTGTGATCCGCCAGGAGCCTGCTGCTCTCTTGCCAAAAGCAAGCATTGCCATCCACACAAACAGTTAACCTGCCGGGAGCCGCACAGCACTAATGACTTCACATGCATTTAATCAGCTTGGGCTTCCAGGGCTGCTGCTTCAGAGCAGGAAAGCCACGCGGGCACCCCGGGTACAAATGCTCCCAAAGCCGCACCCCCCCTTACCAATCATTAATCACCACTGGGCCGGCAACGTTGGTGAGCGAGGGGGAAAAGGCCGGGTGTCTGCAATCCCGAAGCAGTGCTGACCAGTTCCCTGCAGTGGCAGCTTGCTCTGTCCCAGGAGGCCCCGGTGGAGGTGACGGATCCTTTGGGAAGGTCACCAGGACTCACCACTGGTGCCGGGAGGTCTGAAGAGGGAGCTTCTGCCTGGCTGCCATCATCGCCGTCACCTCTTCACCATGTGGCACGAGGCGTTTTGGAGCGCCTTGGAGTGCACCTGCCGACTGCTGGGCATCGCCACCGCAGCAGGTAAGAGCAAGTTCTCTTTCTTTGCTGCTAAAAGGCACCAAATAGGTGTTGGGGCTCCTGAGCTGTCCCTATGCCTTCAGCCAGGTGCAGCCGCTGCCTGTGCTGCAAGAGGGGATGAGGGTATTTGCTCAGTTTTGCTTTGAGACACATCAAAGGAGGGTGCTGGTGCATAGGCTGCTTTCAAATGCTGCCAGAGGCTTCAAGAGATATCAAAAAGGACAAGCCAGCAGTCTGTACAGCAGAGAACAAGATAAAGTGCAAGTGGGAAAGAAAATTAAATTATATTCTTGTAAAGCAGCAGGGGAACAGGCACAAATGAGTGGGACTGAAAAGCAAAATACTCAGGGCTGCACAGAACTGCCAGGCTGTTCTGTGGGTTCCAAAAATGCAGGGGGAGCTCCATGTGGTAGGCACGGTGAGGTGTCCTGTCCAGCAGGACTGAGAGCTCCCAGTCCTGGTGGTGTCTCACTCAGAAGGGCTAGGCTGTGGGGGACAACCTTGTCCCGTGGGACACCTCTGGATGAGATGAACAGGGCAGGGGCTGTGGGCTCAGGGGCTCAGTCTGGCACTGCTGCTGACTCGCTGTCGTAGGGCAGGGCAGGCGGTGCTCCCTGCCTCAGTTTCCCCATTAGCAAAGCAGGGATCAAAGGGCTTGGCTAGCCTAAAGATTGGAGTTTTGAACAGAGGTTCTTGATGAGAGGTGTCTGGGGAGTCTGTCTCAGACCCCAGGAATTTCGGGTTTCAGACATCACAGGGTAGGTCACAGCAGGCCTTCCATTTCCTTTATCGACTGCAGACAATTTGCTCAAGTCAGGGGCCAAGCAGAAAGCACAAAGGTCAGCTGGGAAGCACGAGTCCCCAAGGACACCCAAAGCCCTGCTGGGGCTATGGAGACTGTGCTCTGTAGTGTACTTTAGAGACTGATAACAGGCAGATGTTTGAGTCCCTGAGTTTGTGCAAACTCCCAGTAAATAAGTGCATATCATGTTGAGGTTGCAACAGATAAGGGCTGGGACACAGCTTTAACTGACAAATGCCAATCTCTCCATCCCCATCCTCCTCAGGCCCACATGAGCCCATGCTGGTCGTATTCGCTCTTAATGCTCCAGGGGTGCCCACACAGACCTCCCTGGGTGAAAATGTGATCTTGTTGCCATGGGAAAACTAAGCTAGAACAGCAAAACTGAAAGTAGCTTACAATTTGGAAGGATCTTAATGGAATATAATCTCTCTTGACTGTTTGATCTCTGTTCCTCACTCTGCATCATTTATACCCCTTTCTGCTGCTCTTCTTGAATTGAGCAGTGCAGTCCCCTCTCAGCTGAGCACCTATAGAGCACAGACAGCTGCACTGCTGGTGTCTGTGCTTTTCCATATCTCCGCTCTGATGCCTTCCCAATATCAACTGGTTTTCCCAAAAGGCCAGTGAAGGAATGGGAGGCACCTGTGTTTTATTCTTTTGAGAGTCTCAACGGGGTAAGAAAACAGCTTGATGCAGCATTTAGTGCCTGATGAGGTGCATGAGGTTTTCGCATGAAATGGAAACCAAGCAGAAAAGAATCCCACAGGCTTTGATTGAATAAAAATAATGAAAGGGAGAGGAGAGTGCATCAGCCTCACTAATTGATCCTGAGAAGGCCTGGCCAACTCCATAAGCTGCTTGCAAACACAAAAGATTGCCCACAAAATGCAAGCTCACCCTTCCCCCAGGACCTTGGAGTGCAATTGGGCTTCTTGAGCAGGAGGCATCAGGCCAGCCAGTGAGGAGCAGTCAGACCGTCCCACAGATCACTGCTGTGTTGGGGGCATCTCTTTAAAACAGAGATTTTAGGCCTTGTGATTTCTGCATCCAGAGAAAGTCTTTACTTATTTCTTAATTCTCATGTTTTCAACCATTTAATTCCTAATCATGTGCTTTTGGCCACATGATTTGGAGAAGATCCAAATCGAGGCAGCAACAGGCCCAAACAAACACCTTGGAAACAACCCTTTGGTTTTTGCAGATGCTTCACCCCAACAGCTTTGTGCATAAAGCAGAAGCTGTGCAAATTCAGAAAAACTCCCCAGGCAAAGTGGAGACCGGAGTGCAACAGCTGAGCTGTTGAATTCTGCGTTTGTCTGTGGGGAACGAATGAATAGATGAATTCTGCATTTGTATGGATAAGTGTAAAGAAGGCTCCTTTATCACAGAATAGTGAAGGACATTTCCTTCCATGTAGGACTGTACAGCTTGGTCCCTCCACAGCCCTCTGATGAGGCCAGTTTCCCCTGCCCTTGCTTGGGGCTGGAAAGGCAGGACGTGGGTCCCATGTGTTCCCCTGGCAGATAGGGGACCAGAAGCTGCAGGTGACACAGCAGGAATCAACAAGACCACCACATCCTGGTGGGGCAATGGGCTTGGCTGGGTCGGGAGCACTGTGTGTTCAGGCACACACCTGTAGCATTGGCCCACCTCATGGGCATGATGGACTGGAGCCTGCCTCCTCATTTGTGAGCCCGGCACCCTTTTCCACATGGGGCAAAACCACAGCTCAGGTAACCACAGCAACTGGTACCTCAGGCATTGGCATGTGTGCATGGAGTGGTGAACCAACTCTCTGCAGCTGGTGCAAGGAACTGTGATATATTCTGTGATATTTTGGAAACAGTTTTGAGGGATGCTGAAGGAAAGCTTCCACCCCATAAAGCTATTGGCCCCCAGCAGCTAGTCCTGGAAAGATTTTAGCCTCAGTAATACTCTTAATCCCCCTTAAACTGACTTCCCAGTGTGCTGCGCTGGCTGGGCCTCTGAAGGGATGTTCATTCCTTGTTTTTAATCTGCCTGCTCCTGTTACAGGTTTTTCTGTTTGGCTAGCAAAGGATTTTAATGCCATGGCTACAGCCCTTCTTGAATGCAGCTGGCACAGTTCCGCCATCCTGCTGCTGCCCTACAGCCCTGTGTGGGGTGCAGCAGTGCTGGTGGATATGGAGGGGACCAGGGCAGAGAGGTTGCCAGCCCAGAAGAGGTGTGAGGACAAAGGGCAAGGGCAGATGGGGCAGTGGGACTGAAGTCCCCACAGCAGTAGAGGGTGGGAGGGACGAAGGACATCATTGCTTACCTCTGCCTGAAGCTCAGAGCTCAGGTATTCTCAGAGCATATCTTCCCAGTCCATGCAGCAACAAGGCTGCCTGTTGGGGATGTCTCTGGGCTTGGTTCCTGGGCAGTACATCAAAGCCAGCACTCAGCTCTGACCCGAGGGTGCCTGTGTCAACTCGGGTCACCAAAGATGTGGAGCAGGAGCAGCCATGCTGACAGCCACAGAGATCAGGGCATGGGTGCTGAGAGCTGCTGGGATGCCAGAGAACTGAGCCAGCAGTCAACATCTTTTCTGCCTTCTCTTTCTAGTGCTGATCGGCGTGGGTGTAGAAACTCTGCAGCAAGGGCAGTTCAAGAGCCTGGCGTTCTACCTGCTGTGAGTATTTTTTAGTCAGAGCTACTAGGAGAGAGACATTCGACCCTTCCACCATGCGTATCACCAAGCTATCCTGCAACAGAAGCAGGGGGCAGCATTCAAGGCTCTGGGGAATTGAGATCTCCCTCATTAGGTTTCCAAAGAGCAAGCTTATCCTTTTAGAGAGAGTGACCCTCTCCCCATGCTAATGCAGATTCAGGCAGGCCAGAAGTGACACTGGCTGCAAGTTAACCCTCCATGGGTGGAAGATCTTGGGCTTTCCTCCACAAATCATCCAGCAGTGTTCAGACCCCAGCACACAGTCTGTTATGATCTGGTCAGTAAATCCTGGCCCTCTATGTCCTTTCTGCCATCTGCAGAGCATGCTCCAGTCCATCCCTGCCCCCCTGACAGCTCCACCTTTCAGTTTTTCAGGGGTTGCGGTTACTATCTGTGAAGGCTTCTTCTTTATCAGTTTGTTCCTGGAGATGTGCTTCACGTGAGTAGATCCTATCCAGTCTTCTCCAGCCTAGGTGGGACTTCCTCAGGGCAACCTGTTGCTTACAGGCAACACCAGATATAGCAAGGCTGCAAGTGCCACGCCAACGGTCCTGCCCCTACTGCCATGGCCAGGGCAGGGGGGAGGTGAGTGGGGGCACGTCCACAGCCAATCAAACACGTTTTTTAACCAAAGCTTGTGCCGTAACCTGTTGAGCATCAGCATGACAAGCTCTGGTCTGCAGGATCTCCTTAGCACATAGTATGAAGTCCAGGAGTGCAGAGTCAGATCCCCGAGGGAGCCAGAGCTCCATCCCAGAGACAGTAGCAGAAGTTTGAGTTAAAATGAAGAAAATCCTTATGCACTTCTCAGAAGCTGAGCAACTCTGCTGTCTTTCAGCATAAACTCAAAAGCCCTGATTGCTAGAAGGCAACATCTTACTCCAGCTAGTAGGAATCAGCATGCCAAGAAGAGGTCACCTGCGATGCTGACCTCTGCCAGATGAAGCCCCTGGTCTCTGCCCACCACATTCAGGGCTCAGACTTCTCTTACCTTCCCTGACCAGCATACAAGTTTCCTGGCAAACTAGAGTGAGGGTCTGGACGTTTAGATCCAAATGTCCTCTCCATGCGCTTGTGCACAAGGGCTTCTGTATCTCTCCCCAGATATGAGCCTGACTCTTTGGCACATGCCTGCTGGAAGCAAGCCAGACGCCCGGGGAGCTTCCAGAAATTCCTGGGGTACACACTGCTCTCAGTGGCTTGTTTCCTGCATCCCGTCATCGTCTGGCATGTCACCATACCTGGTGAGGAGCCTGTGCTGGGGTGGGGAGTAGTGCAAATGGAAGAGGAAGATGGTCTGTTGGGAACGGTGGACTAGGAGACCCAGAGATGGTGGGGGTGTGTGGGGTGCTGAGCTAGCTGGACCAAACACTTCTTGACTAGCACTTCACCTTGGGCCAGTCCTCAGCCAACATGCCATTCTCCCCAGGGTCCATGCTGGTGCTCACCGCCCTGGCCTACTTTCTGTTGAGCAAGAGGAGGAAGAGCCTAGGGCACAAAGAGGCACATCCTCAGGTGGGCCAATACGTGGACCCTTCAGCCACCATGGCAGCCTCAACCATCGCTGGTGACACCGAGCAGACCTACACCTTCCATGAGACCCAGAGGGAGCAGCACCTTTCACTGCTGGGCCACATGAAGAGCATCCTGAAGGGCAGCAAGGACAAGAGCGTGACCCCAGCAGTCTCACCCCAAGCAGAGGCCCCACCAGCCCCACGCAAGCAAGTGCACTTCCAGGAGAAGATGGTGCAGATCATCCCTTCTGTCAGCGAGAGCCTGGACGACATGGAAAGTGAGGCTGAAGAGACCACATCAGACACAGCACCCATCCTCACCCCTCCTGACACCCCTGTTGTCCTCACACCCCTCAGCCCCACAGGACTGTTTTGAGGGCTCGCAAGCAACAAGGATGAGGCAGACACACTTGTCCTGATGCCAGTGTCCCTCCCTCAGACTCGGACAGCTGATGGACCTTGTGCCATGGGCAGTGCTGCCATGCTGACCAGAGCACCGCAGCCTCCTCTGGGCATCCTATGGCTCTGGCAGGTCATCAGACAACCCCACAGGCCAACCCTGCAGCTACCAAGGATAACGAGGTGTGGGGGTGCATCACCTATGCCCCAATGTGGGGGGCTGGCCCTCCCTGCCATGGCTGTGTCACCTGTTCTGCAAGGGCTGCCTGTACAAAGTGGGCCTGCACCTTGTGATGAGGCTTGTGGTGATCTCCAGCCCCTGACATGCCATGCCCAGGGGACAGGCCATGGATCAACTAGGCTATTGCCTGGACAGTGAGGATTCCCTCCCAGGGAATCTCCCTCCACGGCTTCATGCACAGATCACCTCCCTGTTACAGAACTACATGCTGCAGCAGCAGCTCCTGCCTAACAGCACAGTCATGGCATTTGCCTCCAATGAGGCAGCAAGAGGCAGGAGGAGGGGCACCACCATCCTCCCAGAGCAGCCTCTTCTGAGGGCAGTTGTCTTCTGCCTGTCTTTGCTGTGCCTGGAAGAGCTCAGGGAAGCTTGGAGGACCAAGCACACTTCTGGGGCTAGCACCTGCAAAGTGTCTTCCCTGAGACATGCTTTGGGCCCAGCAGGGAAATCACCTCCAGCTTGAGGATTCGTGCGGGAGCATGGAGGACCCCAGGGTTTCCTGGTGTCCCCTGCCCAGACAGCCCTCTGGAGCCAAAAGAGCACTGGGATGCTGTAGTACTTCAAGTTACAAGGTTCAGCGCTGCATTGGTTGGCACAGCAGACTGTGTTCAACTCCCTATGCGTGTTACTTATGGGCCCCAGAGGACAAAGGCAATAATAAAGTTACAATGCTGCCTCACCGTCCCCCTCCATGCCAGCTCTTCCCTGAACTCTTCACCTCTGCCTTAATCCGACCTTATCTTCTGCCCTTTGAGGACCCTTTCCTATAAACAGGCATTTCTCTCCTGCTCAACCCCTCAGGCAGGATTTGTAACCTCTCCGGGATGCTTCCAGAGCACCCAGCCCAGGGCTCCTTTCTCTGCTTCTTGATCCGTTAGGGAAGGGACCCATGATTCAATCTGTGCCTGCAGATGCCCTCAGCAAGACTCTCTCATCAGCATCAGGCAACTCTTACAGATGCACACAGGAAGGAACTTAGACAGCTGGGTTTGCTCAGACAGTGGACATGAGGACACATCGTCAGCTATGCTAGGACAAAGAGCTGTGACTGCTCTGAGCCCAGACACAGTGCTGGAGTGAGGGGTGGATAAGGACAGAAAATCCTTGAGACCTTCTTAGGCTGATTATAAGGTGGAAGCCAGTGGAGCTGGATGTTTTTCTTGGAAATACATTGCTGCTGCTTCTTAAATGTTCATCTCTCTGAGTCACAATCATCACGGCCATTTAGGAAAGTGACATATTTTGAAGGGAAGTAGGAAAATGTGAAGTGCAAATGTTCAAAAATCAAAAGGCAAGTGATAAGAACTCAGTGCTACTTTTTAATAAATTCTGATTAAGTTGATCCTGATTTGGGAGATGGAAGGGGAAGAAGGCAGAAGATACTGACTCACAGTGTCTGACTGCCTGTATTGGTTAATGAAACAGTCCTCAAGAGTGGCTGATGGTTGGTCTCATGCACTCAGTTCCTATAACCAGACAAGAACAAAAAGCTTCTTGTTCCTTCACTGATGTGAAATGCTAGCTGCTATCGATCTGCTCTATACATAATGCACAGATTAGAGACCTCCTCCTTCCATCTACATAAACTAAACCTCCACCTCAAAATTGCATGCTGCAGAAGAGTCACGTACACATCTGAGGACGTTTAGTCTCCTCCTACACATGCAAAGCTGTATTCAGAAAATTGCACCAATTTACAGCCCAATACCATATTACTGATGCCCTGGACCAAGCCACAGCTCCACCCACAAGCTAATTTATTTGTCACATGAAGAAACAAAAATCAAACTGTTTTCTTCTAAAGTAGGTAGTCAAAAAACATACCTGCACCAGCAAAGGCCCTAGCCCACTCATGCTGACAGGATACCATCCTCGCCCACTTGTCCAAAAGGCTGTGCTTAGAGATAGCTCCCCAACTTGATCACATACCTGCCCATTACACCCACTTCCGTTAACAATCTCTGCTTCCTGCATCATCCAAGGCTCTTCTCTAAACGTTGCATAACTAATTATACACACAGAAGTTATTGAAAAGGCAGAGGTCCTCACAGATTGACTGGTCTGCTGATGAAAGATCACATTTATGCCTCTTTAGCCCTGAGCAAAGCTCCAGAGCAGCCACTCTGCATCCAAATTTCACCCATCAGCCCTTACTCAATCAGTCTCACACTTTATACCTGTGGGACAGCTGGCAAGGGGAGCAGCAATGGGATGAGAGAGCTGGGGATGGGGGAGGGCAAATTTCACCCTGAAGCACGTGGGGTAAAATTTTATTGCTCTGTGAAATGCATTTATAGAGCTCATAATCATTAGCATCTACAGAATTAGGCATTTTGGTGTTCAGGTTTGTCTTTTGAAAGCCCTGCTGTAGGATTCCCTTGGGAAATGGGACTGGAGGAAGCTGTCCGTAAGGTGGTTGTTCAGCCTGGCAGAAACAGCCCCGGGCAGGGCCCTCTTCCACATCCCACCACCCTAGTTGCTTTTCTTGCCTACTCCCTTGTGTTGGCCTGGCTCTTCTCCACCCCCACAGCTAGCTGCCCTAGGAGATGAAGGCTGATAAAAATCTGCTCATCTCTCTGTCAGTATTAAATTGCTCATTCAGTTAACATCCATCTCTGGCTCACCAGTAGTGCTGGAGATCACAGTTCCTCCAGAAGCAACCAAGCTGTGAACCAAAACAGCCCTGAAGGATGTGCTCCCACCATGTGAGCTGAGCTGCTGCCTCACATTGCCCTGTCTGTACAACCCCAGCTCTGCTCCCCACCACCCATCCCATCCCGGTGCTATCTGCCAGCTCCATCAGCTGACAGAGCTTGTTAGCCTGGGGGAAAAATAATTAGGAAAAAGTTAGCAGGTGGTTGTCTTCTGGGGGTAATGAGCCAAATAAATTCATGCAAGAAAGAGACAGCTACAAAATGAAAGGGATGGGGGATAAGAGCATGCTTTTCAAAGGCAGCAGACTGTTAGAGCACTTCAGCTGCTTGAAGAAATGCAGTCTCAGGCATTCCTTAAAATCTCAGTGCAGGAGAAATGCTCAGCCTCAGGGAGCGTTGGATGACCTCGCAGAGATTATTTGCTGAAGTGTTCACTTCTCTGTTGGACCCTCTCCCTACATCTATTTATGAGGGGTAGCCCAGGGGCTATTGAAAGCAGCAGAGGTAGCAGAGAGCTAGGGGGTGGGGTGTCAGTGTGGAAAATCCACATACAGGCATGGTAATTGCAAGAAAAGAAAGAGGAAGAACTTGACACCATTAATTGTGCAGTGCAGTGATACCTGAGGTTGAGCTGCCTGAACTGTAAGTCCACACAGCGCCACACAAACCCTGGTATATTATTTTCGCAATCCTGGAGTATTATTTTTCCACGTATTACTGTTAATTCATGATTCAGTTAATTTGCTGGGATTAACACACTGAATTAGAGTTGATTGCATAGGCCTATAAACTCCAATGGATTCATATGCTGAAAGGAAACAAAGTGAATCACCCAAAACAAATACGTGTGTAAGGTGAAACTCCACGAGGTAATCCTGACAGAAATAATTTATTCCAAAGTTTCCTTCAAAGGTCTTCCTGCATGAGTTAAAATTTGTCTGCTTTGCATGTGTATGTGCACTGGAAACTCCCCGCAATGCTATCAGACAGCAACACCTGCAGCAGTAAGCACTGGTGTGGCACCAGTGGCATGAGCAGCTCCTGACTCAGTACTGAGTCACATCCACATGCAGGAGAGAACCTGCTTCCATTCACTTACCTGAATCAGGAAACAAGGGTTGCATGCTCTCTTATCTGCAACGCTACCACTTCTCAGCCCTACACCTTCTCCCATCCCATCCAGGAGCTTCTTCCGTGCACTGGCAGAGTTGCAGGTCCTGTTTTGGCTGGACTGCTGCACTTTGTACTGTTTGGGAAGTTATAAGAACCAGAAACGAGCAACCGACGTCATTTACCTGGACTTGCACAAGGCGTTTGACACTGTCCCGCACGGCATCCTGGTTGATAAACTGGATAAATATGGGTTTGATGGACGAACCACTCACTGGATGAGGAACTGGCTGGATGGCCGCACTCAGAGAGTGGCGGTCAATGGCTCAATGTCTGAATGGAGACCAGTGGCAAGTGGTGCTCCTCAGGGATCGGTACTGGGACCAGTGCTGTTTAACATCTTTGTCGGTGACATGGACAGTGGGATCGAGTGCACCCTCAGCAAGTTTGCAGATGATGCCAAGCTGTGTGGTGCAGTCGACACGCCAGAGGGAAGGGATGCCATCCAGAGGGACCTGGACAGGCTTGAGAGGTGGGCCCATGCCAACCTCATGAAATTCAACAAAGCCAAGTGCAAGGTCCTGCACCTGGGTCGGAGCAATCCTAAGTACACATATAGGCTGGGCGGAGAATGGCTGGAGAGTAGCCCTGAGGAGAGGGACTTGGGGGTGTGTGTTGACGAGAAACTCAACATGAGCCGGCAGTGTGCGCTTGCAGCCCAGAAGGCCAACCGCATCCTGGGCTGCATCAAGAGAAGTGTGGCCAGCAGGTCGAGGGAGGTGATTCTGCCCCTCTACTCTGCTCTCGTGAGACCTCACCTGGAGTATTGTGTCCAGTTCTGGGGCCCCCAACACAAGAAGGATGTGGAGCTGTTGGAGCGGGTCCAGAGGAGGGCCACGAGGATGATCAGAGGGCTGGAGCACCTCCCCTACGAGGACAGGCTGAGAGAGTTGGGACTCTTCAGCCTGGAGAAGAGAAGGCTGCGGGGGGACCTGATAGCAGCCTTCCAGTACCTGAAGGGGCCTACAGGAAAGCTGGGGAGGGGCTTTTTACAAGGATAGATAATGACAGAACAAGGGGTAATGGTTATAAACTGGAAGAGGGTAGATTTAGACTGGATATAAGGAAGAAATTCTTCACTGTGAGGGTGGTGAGACACTGGAACAGGTTGCCCAGAGAAGTCGTTGATGCCCCCTCCCTGGAAGTATTCAAAGCCAGGCTGGATGGGGCTTTGGGCAACCTGGTCTAGTGGGAGGTGTCCTTGCCCATGGCAGGGGGGTTGGAACAAGATGATCTCTAAGGTCCCTTCCAACCTGAACCATTCTATGATTCTATGATTCTATAAACCAGGTCCCAAACCTAGCTGGGATTCCTCAGAGCTGTCAGCTCCCTTATCTGCTTGGTGGGGGGTATGCAAGGGCAGGAGTCTAGCTTCTAGCTGCCATATGCCAGCTTGCATATCACAGGTGTAATGAGTGCACTTAAGCTATATCCTAGTGAATGATTAAGATACCTTTAGGAAACTAATTCTGGGCAGCTACTCACTCAGCATATGACTTTAATGAATCCTGTTTTGAGGCTGTGTGTAAAATGCCAGGAACCTGATTTCCCAACCCAGCTCTTTGGATTACACAGTAATAGCCCAGAGAAAGGAGCCTCTGAGAGGCAGGTGCATGAGTGAAGTTTTTAGGTAGCTAACCTGAAGGTGTGTAGGCCCTTTGGTAGATTCAGAGCAGAAACATATTCTCTCAGAGTCAGAACAGCATAACAATGCCGCCGTGTTCCAGGCCTGTGTGTCTCTTCATAGTGTAACCAGCAGGCGTGAGCTGTTTTGCCTGCACATGTCTACAGTGTCTTGTGCAATATTCTCAAATAAAAATTTGAGGTCCTCTATGCCTTAGAAGAAATAATATTACACAAATGAAGAATAATTCTTAAAATTCCAGAAGATTTTAACTTTTGTGTGCAAAACTGAGCTGAAGACACTCTTCTGCACTGGCTTCTCTACCAGCCGGACTCAAGAGGAACTCCCTGAGAATTTCCCACAGTGGCATTACTTTTGATTTTGATATGGTAGCACTACATCTCTCCCTTTCAAGGTAGGAAGGCTTTGTCTGGATTCTTTATTTCTCCTTTCACTCCTGGGCGTGTAAGACCACAGAGGAGACAATCCCTGATTTGGGAGCAAGCTGCCTCCAAGCCTGACCAGATGAAGGGGTCACATCCCATTTTGTGTCACACTGCTTAGCTACGTCCCCATATCATGTGCCGAGGCAGACCACATTACTGGCCGCCTTCTAGCTATCGCTTTGCTCAAGAACCCAGGCCTAGGCATGAAAGCAAGCTTCAGCTCATCCCTCTCTTATTATTGCTGCCCCTCAGCATCTGTTTCCCATGCAAGCATCTGCAAGCTCAGAAGAAATCAGCAGCTATATAACTGGAAGTCAAAGCATCTTCCCAGCAATAGATGTGTTGTGTTTCACACTGGGTCTGCATATGGTCACAGTGCAAAAACGTGACAATTTTACTGTCAGCATCTCTCACGTAAAAGCTCCGTAAGAAGGAAACTGTAAACAAATGCCTGCTGACTGGTTTGGAAATGGAGGAGGCTCTGTTGCCGTTACTTGTCCTGGCTCTTACCACCCGGCACTAAACCATCTTGTTCCTGGTATCATTACTTTATCATCCACATGCTAACTTGTTTTAGGATTTCTTTACTTCCAACTAGTAGTCACAGGCACAAGCATTCTCTCATTCAAGCTGATACTTTCTAAACCAAAACTTCAAAAAAAGCACAACACAGTCCCTGTAACCATATATTTATCAGATAGCCACCAATCCAAACCATCTTTAGTTGGTTTAGCCTGGTATTTTCATAAGGTTGCTGCTACTGTATGCCTTTGCTTTATAAATAAAATTTAATAATGTAGACAGCACATAAGTAGCACTTTCAGCCATGGAAACACTGGCACAAAATGATAAAATAGTTTTTGTTCTGAGTCCTGCAGCCACAACTAAGAATGCCTCAAGACCATCAATTGCAACATTGCTATTTCCTGAAACAGCAGTACATGTAAGAGTTGCTCCATCAATAGTGAACACCTACTTTTTAAAAAAGGTTCAGTGACAGATCACGATACAAACTATTAGGCAAGGCAAAAGCAAACACACCACACAAAATTTATGCTGTCACAGAAGTACTGTTGCAGCCGCTGTGCTGGTTCTGCCATGGAAAGACCATCTGCTTTCTCATATCTTGCTCGAAGCTGTAAATGACAGCAGTACCCCAAGTTCAGCTGCAGCTGCCATGCTAGTATTTTCCATGGTTTCCACTCCCTTGTGGCTGACACTTATGAAACATTCAAACATTCATACAGTCACCTGGAACTGTGTAGAACTGCCATGCAAAAGCTTATTTTTGTTACTCAATAGTTTTATTGGCAAAAGTAATTATTGTAATTATTTCCACAAAAGCAGTTAAGGCAGTAAAACATTTTAAAAGTGTAAGAAAAATCAGCTTAGGCAATGTCTTAAGCATTTTAGATAAGACTGTAACTCCCATGTTTCTGGCATTCAGCTGACGCATTCAAATGGCTTTCTCTTCTCCCTAGAAAGGACAGTATTGTAGATCGTAGAATCACAGAGTCATAAAATGTCTTCCGGTTGGAAAGGACCTTAAAGATCATCCAGTTCCAACCCCCCTGCTGAGGGCAGGGCTGCCACCCACCAGATCAGGTTGCCCAGGGTCCCACCCAACCTGGTCTTGAATGCCTCCAGGGATGAGGCATCCACAGCTTCTCCAGGCAGCTGTGCCAGGGCCTCACCACTCTCACAGTAAATAATTTCTTCCTTATATCTAATTTAATCCTACCCTGTTTAAAAGGATCACATCAGGCAAGCACATAGAAAATCATGAGTTGAATGGGATTAAACCAAAGCTAGTCTCAAGTAGAAAATCATTAACAACAATTTGTTAATTTGTGAACAAGCTTTGCAGAGACTTCATGTAACGTTAATTAGAAATTACAAAATAGATTATATTTCTGAACACATTTCTTTCTTTTGGGAGCCTCAATGTTTTTTAATGCTGCAGCTACTAAGATGAAAAATGTTTTTTATTAATATTTTTTTCCTTTGTTCTATCCTTTAAGGAAAAAAGGAAAAAAAAATTAAGTTTTCTTATGATGCTAAGTATGTGTGTATACAGCTCAGTCTCTACACAGGACAGCTGTTAAGAATCTGCAGTGAAGTCAAGTAGACTTTCTTTTGCACACTGTGGCTCACATTTTGTTTGATCACATTTATTCAAAATAGTCACGAGAAACTTTAACAGGGCACTAAGTTCATGACTATAAATTTATTGTCTCAGATGAGTCACTCACAAATAGATAAGTGTGAGAAACAGTCAGGAAATGGTTTTATCACATATTTTGGAAATCATCTACTACACATGCTAGAAATACCAAAAAGAGACCTGAGACAACAGGTTGCATTATTCTATAATAAAATCATATCTTGACTTTCAGGAGGATACACGGGTCAGGAAGCAGTGTAGATGGAATGAACCATAGTACAGAATAGAATGAAGTTCAGCTAATACAAATGTAATTCCAGTGTAGGCAATACTTCAAGTATTCACTACTAAAGAAGTGGAATTGATGAGGACTGTTCATTCATGAACCAGTCCAAAGACAAGTTAATGATTGTGTTTTAAAACTATGATAATTTCTCAAACGTACTTTTTTTCCCCATATCTGCCTGTCTCCTCCGTAAGGGAAAAAAAAAAAAAAAAAAAGGCCGCATGCTATATGGTCTGGAGAAAGAAACCAATAACATGATATTGAAATGTTGCTTCTTCAGACCAGTAATACTACTTAACTGAAGAAATTTGATGACTAGAAGCACTGGAATTTCACCTGAGGCTTTGGTGTGCCTGAATACTTGATAGGATGTAAAGGACTATGGTGAACAGAAGAGAAACAATGATGAGGTAAGAAAATATGTATGAGGATCATGAAGGCAGAACAGAAAAGGGTGTGCAGAAATGGGGATTTATAAAAGGCATAAAGAGCTGAAAAAGGACAGTTAGATGCAAAAACATGACAAGACACTAAAATGCAATGCAAACATGAGGGGCAGGAGGTGCTGACGGATGCACAAGAAAGCTGCGAGAGCAGAGGACACCGACAAGACTGCGAGGAGGACTGAAACATGGAAGAGCAGATATAGGACAGGAGACTGGCTGGGTTAGAAACTGGCCTCACCTCATAAACAAGGAGAGGGTAGAGGAAGATTTGTTTCATTCATCCCAAGTAGAAGTATGGCAACATAGTTGAATTTGAAACTCCAAATCATGTTGCATAAATTAGGAGTGGTTCCTTTCCCTTCAAAGGCCAGAAGGCAGACTGAAAAAAAAATGAACATAAGGCAAGCATAAGCAAACATGTCAATACACGATGATTAATTAACCTGTATAACTTTTTTCAACTGCTTTTTTATCCTGAGATGGTTTGAACATGTTGTGCAAAACTCCTCTGCTTCTTGCAGCATAGCTGTGTGGTTTCATGGGAGGAACAGCGGGACAAGGTGCACCTCCTCACTGCACATGTAGATGACTGGATAGGGCTCAGAGACAAGGCATACCAGGGCGTGTGTGGGAATGGCACATTTTCATGGCAGGATTGCAGCAAATCAGCTTTTCCTCTGCGCACTTGGGAGATACAACACCTCATCATGCCACGATCATATTTAGCAAGCAAGGCTTACACTAAATGTCCTCCCCTATCTGTTATGAATAAACAATGCAAATGTGCATTGCATAGTGAGAGCCTGCTATTTAACCTTGTGTCACTCCAGTAAATCCACATTGCTTTGTGGAAAGTATCAGGATGACTGTCTCCAATTATGTGCAGTGACACTGCAGCCTGTGATTTCTCAGGCAGAAATGCATGTGTGCTTGCTGGGTAGCTGACGCATAGTGTATTTGGTGTTTCAAAGGCAGCAAGCAGTCCGGGATTAGCACACAAATAGCACCGACCTCCACAGCAAATGCTCTTCAGTTCCCCGTGCAGACTGACTGTAGCTGTTGTACAGATGGGTGAAAGCACAATGGCCTGTTGTCCATGTAGTGCATGTAAGGAAGCATTTCATGGTCAGAAATGTCTGGACATAACATAGCCTACCCACTAGAGGTAATTCCAAAACCAAATATAACAATAATAACATTTTGAAAAAAATCTAACCTGCACAACATTGAAGTACAGGATACAAAGCTATAAATTTGTCTATCAGGTATTCTGAAGTCTAAGGAGAATATCAAACCCTATTTGCTTATACCTTATAAGGGAAACATTGAAGGCAACAAGCCTGACAGAGGTCAAGAAACCTTCAGACAGCACTCAGACATATGGTTTAATTAAATAGTTGTGTGTGGAGGCAGGGATTGGACTAAATGATCCTTGTGGGTTTCTTCCAATGCAGGATATTCTGTGATCACATGATTCTATAACTACGCTTGCCATGCTCACAGTAATTGTAACAAGCTATAATTTAAATTACAATGGTTTCATCATTAATAAATTTACTTAGTGCACTGCTAAGACATTATTGAAATGTTGGTCAATATTTCCTTTAAAATTGCTGCTCCCAGAGTCACATGAAGATACCAGCCTTGCAGTCATATAGAAAATGTTAAAAACTGGGAGCTTCTAATGATGCTGGAGAGCTCATTCACGGCTCTGAAAGCTGAGAGGTTCTGTGTTGTCTGTAAAAGGGAAAACTGTTCAGAATTGCCCTTGTAAATGATCTGCCATTTTTCATTTGTGTTTTTTTTGTAATATTCAGCTACAAACATCAAATAATTTGCAGATTACAGGTTCACGAGTTTAACTAGCTTATGCCCGTCAGCTATTACAGGTGGAAAGCTTCTCCCTCTGAAGATCTGGCTGCTGCTTTGCTTAAACCAAGAGAAGGATACCTGCAAGCCCAGTCTTCATTATTTACTGATATTTTTGTGAACAAAATGACCTTTAGCAGACAAGGATAAAACATGTATACCTCCAAACATGATCCAGGAAGAAGCTGGTTCAGTTAAAATGAATGCGCACAAAGCCAAGCAGAAATCCCAGAGGTGAGTAGGAAGCCCAAGAACATCTCAAATAGCACTAAAAGCCATGCTTGGTACTTCCTGTTGATGGATCAACAGACTGGTTACCAGGGCCACAGGCAGCCCCTTATCTTGCTACTCTCCTTTCCTTCGTCCAAAGCTCCATAGGTAGCAGACTCCAGAGATTCTGAAAGACAAAAGCTGATTAGTGACTGTAATTCTGTAATACGGTCCTAGAAAAAAAAAGTTCCCTAAAATTCCCTCCAATATGAGTTGTCATTTAGGGGGAAAATAAATGTTGTGAGTTATGAGAAGGTTGTGCGCACACACCCTGTATTGCACGTCCACCCTGTATTTATGATTTCACCCACTAGCAGTTGACGGTTGATGTATCACGCATAGAAATATATTTGACAAAAGCAATTGTGTAGCTCTGGCTTTGATTTTATTTTCTCACAAACTCCAGGGTATAATTCTTTGCAGCCCCAAATAAAAGTTACAGACTAGTCATCACTGAAGCCGTGGTAGAGCCAACCTGCTCCACATCCCTAGCAGCAGTGGGCAGTGTGGGGAAGGCATCACACACAGAGACAGCATCACACACTGGGGAGGCATCAGGGAAGATCTCCCATTAGGCTGGGCAGTAGTGGGGCAGGGCAGCCTGGCTCCTTCCAGAGATCATCCCTGTGGCCCTCCTTTATGTTTCTTGCTAGGGCACTAGGTGTGGATAGGACACGACGTGGCTCATTTCTGCACAATGTGCAACAACCTCCAAGGTGACAAAGACATCAGGTGAGAACCCACACTACACAAAATGGCAATGCACCTGTCTGTGTACCTGCTGAAACCCCTCGAGACTGGAACCTCTCCTCCATCTTTCAGAGAGCCTTCTGAGATTTTCTCTGACCAGGTCNTTGAACCATGCTCAGCGGTGCAGAAGGCAAAGGCACCAACTTCTGGGTGCTTCCTAAGCTGGTGCCTTCTGCAGAAGACAAATGCTTTCTTATGAAGTTAAAAAGGTGGGTGCCAAATATATGCACCAGGTATGAGTGTTACGTTGCATATTGCATATAGGGCTGAGTACGTAACATCAGAAGAACTCATTTATGCAAAACATTTGTACTAGTCTTTACCATTTGAAAATTATGTAGCTCTAAAAAATCATCTTGTTTTGCAATAGTACAGTCCCTTTCCAACACACGAAGCCACTAACAATCCAGCAATAGCACAGAACCATACAGTGATTTCACTCTTAAGGGAAGGCGGTTAAGCTGTCTTCCCAAGGAAACAACGCTGAGGAGATTTTGCTCTCTGTGTGTCTGTCTGTATGTTCCCTGACAACTTTTGAGCCATGTGGCCAGTTCTCGCTGACAGTAGCACAGTCCTGGGCAAAATGACCAAGTCTTCAAGTGTTTCATGGGGGAAAATAAAATGGATGACCAAGTAGAAGAGCAAGAGTGTAAGTGCCCTGATCAGGAAAGGCTGCAGCATCAAATCATATCTTATCCAGCATCACAGAATACACAGATCAGGAGAAAAAAAAAAGCAGAAGAGCAACAGAGAGACTCCAATCATTGGAAACTTTGAACTTGCAACCAGCTGTGAAGTACAAACCGGTACAAGCCAGTAAGAAACCAGAATTTTCTGTACATGGTTCTTAAAGAACAGTTTTTGTAAACACAGAAGAATTTTTACGTGATCAAATGAAAATTTTAAAAGCATTGCTAGCTTCAAGAATCTACGTGCCTGCTAAAAATCTGTTTAAATCTTTATTTTTCCAGATATTTATTCCATTATTTTAAAAGCAAATACCCATCGGTGACTTCTTCATCTCCAGCAGTTCATTCTCCTAAGACTTTGTCAACACACCTTGTAATTAAGACACTTCTGTTTTTATGGCTCATGTGAATCAAATCTGATATCCCTTAGGTAAGGATTTTAGCCATGATTTTCACCTAGATACCAGCTAGCTGTCAGCAATTGGAAGGAATATTCAGATTAACAGGAATGCAGCTTGAAATACAACTCAGACACTGTTCAGACAAGTACTAGGAACAGCCTGTGCACAAAAACCTTGTAGATGGAAGTGCCAGCTGCACAAGGAGAAGGAAACAAAAACCCTGGAGGCTGAAGTGACTTGAGCACAACAGCAATGAGCAGCCCTGTGTCCTGCTCACTAGCCCCAGCCACCTGTGATCTCAGGACGCTGGAATGACCTGGATAAGCCTGTGCATGTCACAGGCAGGGAGAAGCTTGACCCAGCAGTGCTGGGGCATGCAGCAGGGAGGTGCCAGCCCCGCACATGGCTCAGGCTATGGCCTGCTCACGTGGTCCCAATGTGGCCATCATGCAAAGTAGCAGCTGAGAGTGGTCCAGAATTTTATTTCTCCTGTTCCTGTGTGGCATTGTGAAAGCGTGGGGTGGCAACAGCATGTTAGAAGCACACTTCCTTCACATAGCAAGAGAAAGAAATATTTTTGACATGGGTAAAACATACCATGTAGACTCTTCATTTGTTTTCGGAAAGAATCACTTTGGGTTCAGCAAACAAATTTTCTCTTTATAGGGGAAAGCTTGTATTGAAAACACAGACTGTATTTGGTGTGCAGCTTTGCTATTTAAAGTACGTTCGACAGATAATGTTAAAACACTTCTATCATGTTCTTGTTTTCCTTGCAAAAGGCCAAAACAAATTTCTAATCCCTAAGCGCAAAGTAATCCTTTATTATTATTATTATTTTGTTACTTTATGGTGCACTATTTAGTGCAAAAAAGCTAATGCTGATGAACTCTCTAGGCTGCACCCAACTCAACTCAGCCTGGCCCAATTACAGGTGTGCCAAAATACCAGTTTGAATGGAGGACAGAGGATTCATGATGCCATCTCCAGCCCTCCCAGCAGTTTCTTTCTGTCTCGGAGCAAACCCCTTACTTCAAATCTTGCCTCTAAAACCACAACTCACTGTCAACAGTCCCTCTGATCCTTAGGAACAGCTGGGTAGTTCCTGCTGATGCCAACACAATTTTGGCCTGAGCAAATTGTCTAACCCAGTCCCAGTGGCTCTCTTCAGCCCACACCACCAGCACCGCTTGGTGCACGCTAAGTGTGGGCCCTTCTTGGTGCTAACACTGGCTCTAATTCTTCTGGCAGAGGACTTGAGTTCACATTCCCAAGGCTTTCATTTGGCAACAAGTCATAGAATCACAGAATTGTAGGGGTTGGAAGGGACCTCTGGTGATCATTGAGTTTAACCCCACTGCTAAAGCAGGTTTCCTATAGTAAGTTACACAGGAAAGCATCCAGGCAGGTTCTAAATGTCTCCAGACAAGGAGGCTCCACAGCCTCTCTGGGCAGCCTGTTCCAGTGCATATGAGAAAAAACTGTGCATAATGCAGCTTTCCACACGTGCATGCAGACGTATGAGTTTCTTTTTTTCTAATTGAAGTTGATTAAGGGTGAGCAGAAATTGCTGTGTAGATTACTACAAAAATTAACAGACAGATAAAAAGAATCAACAACGGATTCTGGGGCAAAACAATTTGGACAGCTATGCAAAGCTCATGAATTGCAACAGAGACTTCATCTTCATCCACCCACCCTTGGAGATGAAGAAACTCTGTTTTGCATACATTTCACAAACTTCAGCATCAGCCAAAAATACTGTAGAAACTATTTCCATTTTCAAAAGCCGTGTTCTCTGGATAAATCATCAGAGAGGAGCCAGTGCTGAGCTTTTTGTCCATTCTTTGGGTGGCTGAAGCTGTAAGAGGCTTGGGCAGGAGTGCAGCACTTCCTGGGGCACTGCCAGCTGAGGTGTCACCAGGCATGCAGCTCTCTCTGTTCCTCCCGAGCTCTGCCCCTTTGACACTTCACCTTTGTTACACAAAATATTCGTAATTGTGGAAGTGCTGGTTCAGAGTTATCTCATTAATCACTCCAGAACACTGCATCAGTCAACCTGGTCATTGGAACACCTCCAGGCAAGCCCACACTATTTGCCTTGACAATGAGCACCAGGAAGATTTTGCAGGCCTCACAGAGCTGAGAATTCCTCATCCAGGCAGCAACAGCTGTCCATAGCATTTGCACTTGTGTCCCATTTTGCATGGAGTCCACTCAAAGCTCTCCCATCACTATTGTGAGGCATGGGGCCCACTGCGGGCCCCAGGGGCTCTGCTTCACCCCCAGGACACGGCTGTGCCAGGAGCCAAGAGCGTCGCAACCCAGGAAACGGCGAGGGATGGGTGGCTGAGGGCAGGTCTTGCCCTGCTGGAGGCTGAGGTTGTCCCAGAGATGCCATGGAAAATGCACTAGCAGGCCTCGGTCTTAGCTCTTACTGTGTTTTTTCTCAGTCCTGAAAAACAACTCTTCACACCACTATGGCATGAAATATTTTTAGGGTTATAAGAATACAAATAGGGGCTCCTTCTGTTTTCGCTGCTGTGTCTCCTTGGAGACTACTGGCTGGCAGCTCACACAAAAACAAGTCTGTCGCTCAGTAAAGCATACCTTCCTCTAAACACCCTCCGTAACACACTCAAAATAGACAAATGTTCCTGATAACTACGTATGCTAGCTTGACGAAGAAGCCAAAAGGACATATTTTATCCATGAAGAACTTCTATATTCTGCAGCTTGCAAATATCTTCCATTCTTACCTCAGTTCCAGGCACAGCGAGGTCTAATTCTGAAGCAGGAGGGGGTGGAATGAAGAATGAATTTGCAGAAAACATCAAAATGCTAGGGATTATATCCTGTGTGTTGCTTTTTATCCAGAGAAAGTGTGGGAAGGAGCTGAGGTTTCATAAAGTGAGCATGGAGCCAAAAAATTGTACAAAGGCACTAATTTACTCATTTATAAGGCGCTTAGGCTGACTGGTTTAAAGTTCACTTGAGCTTGCCCACATCTATGTGGCTGCAGCCACACCTCTGACAGCAGTATTCCAACCTTTGAGCACTTCCACTGAATCCTACACCTGTACACACTGTGAGCAGCTCCCCTTGAAGACTGACAAGTCAAAATGGAGTGTGTCTGTGGTTAAAATAATCAGCTGAACACTCATCCTCAGTCGCATTCTTTCCCCAACACAAACATTTGCTTCAAACAAGTGCTAATACATCCCTGTGATTACTTTATCCACTCTTTTGCTGTTTATGCTATCCAGCCTGCCATTTAACCCAGTTTTCTTAGAGGGAAAACATAAGGTGTTAAAGTGTATGCAAGGAAATAGAAGATTCAAAAAAAAAAATAATAAGAAAATAAAATAAAAAAATAAAAAAACCACCACTACCAAAAAACAACAAAACCCAAACCACAAGGAGACAATGTTTGGAAACACATACTAAACTAACTCTGAAAATCATTTCCTCTCCTAATTCCTTGCCACAACCTGAACTTGGGCTGTTATGCTATTACATTTCTCTTTGAAAACTTGCTAGCAAATCTGGTAGGCAGAATACTTCTCATGAAACTCGCTTTCATATTTCTGCCTGATCTGTATTTATTAAAAAAAATTCTTCCTGAGGATACATTAAATAAATCTCGTCCTAACCAGAGCCAGTATTGCAAGAAAAAGCTATACAGCATAATCATAGAAGTATCAAAGCCTGTTCAAAACCTTGGAAAACGTTCCTCCCAGTATATAAGATGATCTGTTCTCTGTGGAGGAACAGTATCTGTGAGACATGAATGCTTAGGGGAACAAGTATGGGGAACTGCACGAGGAAGAATAATTTGTTTCAAGATTTAAAAATACCAAGCTGAGACAGAGTGCAAAGTCCACCAGCTTTATGCCAGAATATGCAAGGGAAAAAAAAAAACTTCAACTGATTCGATCATACTTCTGCAAAGTTTGTGTTATAGTAGTAGCAGCTCAGACATTAGATAGGGAATGTGGCTGCATTATGCCCATACTCAGCACAAAAACCCTCACAAGCTCCCTATCCTGAGGACTTAACAATCTGCTCAAACCTGTCCAACTTCCAGTGCTGGGCAACACTGGCCAGCTCCCAGTACGCCTGAGGTCCATGGCCTTATGGTAATGTTTCCTATGTCCATAAAGAAAAGCAAAAGCATTCCAGCTTCCTAACTAGACATTGAGGGAACATCCACTTTGTTCTGTGGACATTTTGGTGGCAAATAATAAGAATAAAGGAAAATACCCTGATACTACTCTTGCAACAGTATTAGAGAACAGCAATGTTAACATTAAGAGAAGAAAAATATGTGCAGTAAAATCTAAAGAAGTATCAAAGAGTCAGAGTTTATCCCATCCTTTGCATATAACGTAAAAGCTGGAATTGGTAGGCTGTAAGTAAACAAGAAAGTTGTTCCAGGTTTATTGACAATTTCATTGGATATGATAAGATATTCCTATGAAGATGTTTGTTCTCAACATCCCAGATCCTGCTCTGCCACTCCAGAGGCTGGTATTCTCCCTAAAAATCCAGCAATCTGTGGTCGTAAAGAGAGCAGGGTTATGGCTGTGATGGCTGAGGAAAGGAAAATGCAAGGCCTGGGAATAAAAGGAGTCAGCTCTCTACTGTTACCACTGGGAAAAGCTCAAGCACTAGCAGAAGGAATGAGGAGTGGGAAAGGAATTTACATTTATTAGCAAGATTTTGCATGATGGTGGGAAAAAAGCTGCATGACCAATGTTTCGCTGCCTTCTTTGCCCAGCACTGCTTTCACACACCTGCAAATTGAGTTTCCATTCCCCAAGCCACTCAGCAGAACAAATGATTTCTGGCACAAGGTCAGTAACACTAACTTATCTAGAAGCATGTAATTAAAAAGAAGGTTCTGTAATGTCTGTTTGTTTTACTATAAGGAGCCAGGTATTTTAAAAATATAGATAATATCAGAATGTAAGGAAGTTAGAATATAAATTGTACATTTGTTCTGTGATAAAAATCCTGCTCATGGAGGAAAAAAAATCACAGTCTCATTGACTGGGAAAGCAATACATGCAGTAGATTTGCTGGCTAATTCAATCCAGCTCAGAGAAGCGTCACTGGGACCGCAGAGGTTTCAACGTGGGCTCTAGGTGTTTCCATGATACAGAGAGAGCGCTCATCCAAACACCCTGCATCTTCTTTGAGCTGAGAGCATAGATTGTGGAGCAGCCATGTGTACATCCAAGCAGGCTAGTTTCCTCTCATTTCTTTTCTATTCATTTCCTGAACAAAACTGGATGTCATTGCACTCAGTCTTTACCTATCATTACATTTTGCAAAGCTCTCTTTTCTTGTCTCCATACTCATCCTACGGATCAGACAAATTTTGACATTGAGCAGTTCTGTAAAAATTATGTTAGGCAACTACAAGTACGTACTCAGGCTCTAAAATCCTTATTTACATGATAAATAATTTAACTTTCAATTTTCTGTTTTTTGCGTTAGCTATCCAACAACCTCCCCTTGAAAACTTCCCTTTAAAGATGATCTACTTATGAATTGCCCGATAACTCTAGTGTTCCCTAGAATTACCCAGAAAAGTTTCCTAATTAACCCACAGAATAAATACGTGGCTTTGTAATGCAAGTGACTTCTCCAAAAAAAAATGAGTGAAGTCAATTTCTACAAAAGTTTTGCTCCTTTCCTTGGATTTACTGATGGTTTTCACCTTGATGGAGAGCAACGTCCAAGTACAAACCTTACCAGAGAACCCAGACTACTGCCAAATTCCCTTGGACATGTTTAAAGCCAGCTTTGTTCAGTTTAATTAACTAGTAGAGAGTACCAGACTAGCTCCATTCAGTTTTAGGCAGGACTTCTCTCACCAGAAAAGGACAGAACCTACCTAGACACAAGTGCAGAGCAGGACTTTTGACAGATGAATATGCTGTTTTATCCAGAGAGAAGATATTGCTGGTTTTTGCAGTGATGTATTTGTTTCTGGTAACCACTTGTTTGGAAGAACTCAAAAGAATGAGGAGAGCTCTGGATCCTGAAGCATTTATGACTATTGTAAATTTCTTACTGGGATTACTCAGGGATGGAAGGAATGCATGGTTCATAGCCGAAGTATTTCTAGGTATTGGGAATAAAAAGATAGGTAAACTGCCTTTTCCTAACCCATTCTCTCTAGTCACTCTACATGCTGTTGTTTTCTGTTGGAAATCAAGGCAAACCCCTTTCCTTCATACATCTGCAGAGTTAATTTCCTTTTAATGTCAGTTACTAGTGTTGCACTATCCTCATATCTGAAAGAATGAGCATCTGGAATGCCAGCATTTCATTACCAAAGAAGGCTCTAAATTACTCAAGACTTAAGTTTTCTCTTTCCCAAATGGCCAGCTTTTCAGCAGAGCATCTCTTGCCAAGCAAGCTTGTTCAGATCTTTATTTGCTTGCTAGAATCTTGTTTTTGCTGTCCTGCATGTTATTAAGAAGCAATCTTCTTTTGTAAAAAAAAAAAAAAACCAAGTTGAATATTGCAGGTCAAAAGTAATTTTAATTCAGATTGGCTGTGCAGGTCATTTCCCACGTGACTATGCAAGGTGCTGACCCTGTCTTTTCCATAACTTGGTCATTTTTACAATGGTACTCACTGTATGTATGCCATCCACAGAAGGGCAGCTGTGAAGCTCATCTGATTTCTCTGAAGGCAGTTTAGGTGGTTTCACCTCACATTGCAGTGGATCCGGAGCGTGTGCCCAGGCAGCTCCTTATCTCAACTCCAGGAAACGCAAGCTTCTGCTGTCAGTTTGCAGTGGTTCTTGCATCACCATAATGCAAGGGTTGGTGATTGTATAGCAGTGGTGCAATAGTTTTTAGAGAAGACTAACTGAATAGTCAAATCCTGGAGATCACGCAAAGAATGAAGGAAATTTGTGATAGTTTGGGGTTACAATATTCCAAAGTGATGCATATTTTTATTTAGATGCTTAAAAACAGACTAAATCCCCAGCTGTAGCTGCTCTCTGATATTTCTTCATTACAAATATCTTATGCAGGTAATACGTGAATGGGCTCTTGCAAACAAATGCATTTGTTTTTTCTCTTGTAGAACAGGCTCATTACATACAAAGGGTATCCCAGCGAGGAGTACAAAGTGATGACTGAAGATGGTTATATCACAACCATTAACAGAATCCCCTACGGTACACAAAATCAGAGAAACCCGGGTGCAGTTCTTTAATATGAGACAAAAACAGCCTAGATAGGGTACATTCTAGGAAGAGATACCAAATAATTTTAAGACTTCCGTCAGAGCTTGTATACAGAAGTGAAATTGGAGCATTCTAGCTGCCTTGAACAGCTTGCGAAATCAGCAGGATTTATGTCAAGCACCCCTGTTTATAATAAAAACCTGCTACAATATAAATTAAGCATAATAATATCCTCATAATAAGAGCTGATGAGTAAGGTTTAAATACATATATATATAGTGTAAAAGCAGCAACCTGCCTGATCATCTTGTTTTGCAAGAGCATTTCCAGCTTCTGAGATTACTTTTGCTTATACCTATTTATTTTCAGCATCTGATTCATATTTTGAATACAGGAAACCTCTGCAAACGATCCCACACCTTCCTTGCTTATATCAGTGTTGAGAATCTTGAATTAATGAGGCGGAGTTATACAAACAGTGACCTGAGGCTGCCAAGGCACTGTTCACTGATAATTGGGCTTGTCTCCCCATAGATCTTTCCAGAAGTTTACAAGAAGTTCTCTCATTGCAGAAAGGCGTGTTTTGTTCCAATGATCAGCTGTCTCCCTTTAAGTCAGCGCAGGCCCAAACCTCATTGAATATGGGGCATTAATGTCCCTTAACTATCAGAAAAATCAAGAAATTTTATGTGTTGTTTTGTTTCTGATTTGGTTTTAAGTTGTGAAACCTGCTGTATTTCTCCAACATGGACCATTGGGAGATGCCAGTAACTGGGTCACAGGCCTGCCCAACAGCAGCTTGGCCTTCATGCTAGCTGATGTTGGCTTTGATGTTTGGATGGGAAACAGCAGAGGGAATTGCTGGTCCAGAGAATGTCAAAATTATTCTGCAGATCAAGATGAGTTCTGGACTTTCAGGTAGAGCAAACCATTGAAGGGCATCTCCATTGCTCACCTTTGTGTAGTCATTTAAGCTGGCTAAATCAGGGATTTACATACATTACTTTTTAAAAAGCATTCTTCACATTCACTTCTGCTGAGATGCCACTATGCCATCACATGGACAGGAAAAGTGGTGGAGACTCAGCTCCTTTACTCCTAGCAGAGTCCTCTTCAGGCATGAGGCACAAGGAGGCTCAGAGGAATCTGCACTGCTTGTGTCAAGGCTATTCTGGTTTTGGAAGGGTTTTAGAAACACTAGTCTGTATATTGGAACGTCACAAAAATCACAGAAGAAAATGTAAATAATTTCCACTTAAAGAACATTTGAAAATACACAATTTGATGGCAAATATGCTAAATGTGTGAATCCATAGGAAGATCTCTACTAATACATCACCACCTGTTACTTGTATGTAGACCTCTACAGCTCAGCTGTATTTATTATTATTCATCAGCTTTATTTGAGCTGATGCTCAACCTCCTTGAAATGAGAATCCTCTTGTTGATGTCAAAAGAGAAAACAGTCCAGCAAAGCTCAAGGAGTATCTTCTATATCCAGTAACTCAAAACACTTGATCTAAAATAGCTGAATGATTTACAAAACTACTCATGTTTCTTGTTTGCTAATAATTTTGTAATAGAAATGTAAATTCAAATTGTATTTTAAATTATGCAGATTTCTCTTTCAATCTCCTACCTGCAGTTTTGATGAGATGGCAAAGTTTGATCTTGCAGCAGCAATAAACTTCATTGTGAAGAAAACCGGACAGGAAAAGCTGTAATATATTGGCCATTCACAAGGCACCATCATCAGTAAGTTACACACAGCAGCTCAATACTCCAGGAAAACACAAGTAAAGACTGATTTGAGAAACTGAGATGCTGAATGTACCTGGGCTTTTTATCAAGTCTTTGCTGGAACAGGAAACACATGATAAGCTATTTTCAGCATGTAGGCAGGTGTAATTTATTGTAAAGACAATTAAACCTATGGGGCCAAATGCACTGCAGCTGTAAACACATCGCTTTAGGATTATACCAGAAATTATTCTGGGCCCTGTGAATCGTTCCTTTTCAAAATGCAAGGGTGTGCCCAGCAGCAGCTGGTTAGCTAACAAAAATAAGCAAAATAGGAAGATGACAGCAGAGAAAGAGAAGTTGGCCAGTTTGTGGCACCAAAAAAAAAAATTAAATAAATAAAAAATAAAACTAAAAAGAGATGGACAGGAAGGAAAACTGCAACTCCCAACAGTATACAAAACACATATATGCACATATATTCATTTGTATTTAAAAGAGCTTGGGAGAAAGCTGCAAAGACAAAGCATAGAAATTAATGTCTCTGAAGTTGGAAATAAGACTACAAGTTTATAACACAAGAAGGGAGACTTCACACCAAAGCTAGGCTGAGCTACAGTCTCTGAACAACTAACAAAGTTGCTTGTAGGTTTGAGATTGCAAAATAGCATATATAAATACTAAAAACAGTCTAACATACAAATAATGACTTTCTTTTCACTCTGTTTTCATTTCCTCAGCTTTCATTGCTTTTTCAACAATGCCAGAACTGGCTCAGAAAATCAAACTCTGTTTTGCTTTGGCACCTATCACTACTATTAAGTATGCCAGAAGCCCAGGAACAAAGCTCCTTTACCTTCCTGAAAAGCTGCCCAGGGTATGTGGCTTCTTGTCTTCAAGCGTAGCGCTGTATACTTGTTTGCTTAGCTCTTAAAGGTGACATACACAAAGCATACGGCTTTATGAAGTCTGCTCATTTGCAGGTGGGTAGATTCACCCTATGATTATAGTTTGTATAGGGCAATAGGAAAAACTTTTCTGTTGGGTGGTGATAGGGAAACAGGTTACCCAGAGAGGCACAGAAGTGCAGGCCCTTGAGATTTCCAAAAACCATCTAGACAAAGCCACAGCTAGTCGGGTTTGATTCTACTTGCAGGAGAAGGCTGGATGAGACTTCCAAAAGGCTCTTTCAAGCATCTTCTAGGTGGCTCCATAAACCATATTAGAATTGCCTCTGAGCTTTTCAAAGGTGAGAGGGGAACAGGCTTGATGGCTGAGGAGCAGGCAAGCTACCTATCAGGTGCAGGCCATGAGTAATTCAGAGTTGATGGCTATAGAGAATACTCTGATCCCAAGGGCCGTTACCTCTCATCAGGAGTAATTTTTAACATCCTATAAAGGCATGTCCGCCAGGTGACAATGTCCTGGGGATGGTGGTAAAAATGTCTCTTGATTCATCGTTGCAGATGTGGGCAAACTTGGTAGAAGGAGGCGAAGCCACTTCGCTCCACTGTGATTCAGAACTCCCTGTAACAGGAGCACAGACAATATGTGACATTTTTTTGGAAGGCACACAAGCCTGGGTGCCCAGACAGCCTTGGACCTGTCCTCAAAATATACATTTACTCATCCTATCAATTGCTATTAATTACAGCAATAAAAAATTAATTTCCCGGTCACCAGTCCAGCAAACACTAAAACCAGAAATGAATGTACTCAGTTGTTCACAGTGCTATGAAAATCAGTGTTAAATCAGTGTGACTGATCGTAAGTGCAAAGCTACTTATGCATGGAATTATTTGCAAGCTTAGAACTAAAATATACATCAGAGTTAACATTTAACATATGCCTTCATTAAAAATGGTGTAATACAAATTGGGCAATATCTGATCAGACTGATGCAATGGAAAACACCTAGGTTCTTTCTCGTTTGTGGTAATACCATCTGACGAAGAAAATGTGAGAACACTGAAAGCACTGGGCAAGAGGAACAGGGTCCAAACACCTTTTAAAAGGAGTGTTGTACGATCTACACTCTGAAATGAATGCTGCCTTTGTCTTTCACAGGGTTTGCTTGACAAAAGAGAATTCCTTCCCCAGACAGAACGTCTAAGAAGGCTGATAGTCTCACTCTGCAGCCACCATGCTTTTGCCAGGCTTTGTAGAAATGTCTTCTTCAGTCTGGGCGGCTATAACATGAAAAACATTGACATGGTATGTTCAACTCTTACCAGCCCAATCAAGAATTTAAGCTTCTGCCCCCAAAACCTGCCTCCCATCCTACGGTATGAATACTGAAATTCTCTTTTTCCACATCGCACTGCAGGGAACAGTCCCAGTACCAGGCAGCGATATCCACCCTTTGCCCCAACACTGGCAGGGCATCACTGCCTTGCTCCTCAGAAGAGCACGTGGTGCCATCTCTACAACCCACCGCTGCTCCAAGCCGCCCAGTACTGCAGTCTGCCCTCTGCCAGCCCTCACCTCGAGTGCTGTCTCCTGGTTCATACTGTAACTGCTGGTCTCATCGGAGATCCTCAGCGTGCTGGCACTTCATGCTATGTCCAGCTGTAGGCCAGACAACCTGGGCTTCAAAGTTTTGATAGAATATTTTCCAATAAATGTCTCAGAGTGTTCTCTGAGGAACAACCACAACTTGTTAAGAAACCCCCAGAGGACAAGGGTGAATTTGTTTCAAACACACGTTGCTCAGGCTGTTGCAGTTCCCATTGCTCTTTTGACAGTGGTTCTCCTTCACATAGGGCCTGTTGCAGACTCCACAGTAAATTGCCTGCTTTGGGATCTAGACTGCTGACTTTCTGTCTAACCCTCTCCACCTGTTAGATTCTTTCAGATTCTCAACCACCGTGGAAAATGTTCTGGTTGGGGGCTGTTCTTTCTCTGCTGCTCCAAACCTGAGGCACCTGGAGGAACTCTGGGGGAGTCTCTGCTCACACCACTTTGCTTCCTCTTGGTTTTATTGGTAGAAGACACTGCTGTGGCCTCTTCTGATGCACAACTGAGTAAAAGGGAGGGAGAGAGCACTCGCTGAATATTTTCTTTCAGAACCGGATCAATGTGTATATCACACAAACCCCTGCTGGAACATCTGTGCGAAACATAGTCCACTGGAGTCAGGTACAAGCGAAATTCTGGAACACAAAACAGGTTCTCACTCCTGGTTGTGCCATATGGAGTGGGGGTAGCTGATATCCTGCTGTGGAGACATTGATCACTGCTTGGAAACATGCAATCTGTGATTTACAATTAATATCTATCTATTAATTACTATTAATTACTATCTATCTAGTGTATCTACCAATACACTATTTTCCATTGATCTCTTGCCAGTAGGATAGAAATACCCTGTGTGATACAGGTACTTCTGAAGCCAACAGTGAGACACTGCATTTCTGTATGCAGGAAGTTGAATATGCAGATGCGTACAGCTGTCTTATTACTGTGTATTCAGTATCCTATATAAATGATGTCTACACTTTGGTGCAGAACTTGCCTTAAGAAATGACCATTATTTCTCCAGTTGGAGGTCAAGAAACAAGCACAGAGGCAGGCTGCTTTGTAGAATATCAGATTTCGCTAGTAAGGGCCCTTGTGCTATCATCTCTTGCTTTCAAAGCCCTCGGTTTGTGGGCAACAATAGAACTATGAACAATAAACCCTTCATTTAGTGACCCTTCACTTACAAAGTACTGTGCTCTGTTACAGTGCATCCTCAGCACCAGTCCTGATGGGAGCTTCCTCTCTTTGGGCTCATCACACAAGCTGCTGTATGTATGCAGAAGAGGTTTCCCAGCCGCACTGTGGGCTCTGCAGCAGAGCAGGAGGCGCTTGCAAGCAGGGTGAGTTTGCAGGAGGGCTTGTGCACTTTTCAACAGTAAACACAAGGACATGTTCCAGTTACAGCTGCACAGGCATTTGCTCAAAATCAAATAGTACTTTTGGCTGTGAATTTACGTGAGATATTAGAAGTAATTAAGTTGCTTTCATAACCACTGCAGATCTGTAAAGAAGAAAAGTTACAAAGGCATGATGAGGGAGCTCTGCAAATGGACTCAGCTCTAATTCAGCATCTAGCCACAGACCAGCAGGTACAGACATGCAGGAGTAATACTCCTAAGCGGTTGTTGTCATTGCTATTATTACTGTTACAGGAGTAAAAAAAAAACTTGCCTCAGTATTGAATCCCACTGGTGGTGTCCGTCACAGTCATAATAACACATGTAGTAGGCAAAGCCAAGAAGCATGAGGGAAGATCTAGAAATGGTGACTTCTGCATTCCAACAGGAGGGGGAAGAGAAAATATACAAAAGAGCTGCTTCCTAGAGCTAAAGGGATGCAATGTGACTGTCAGAAGAGGACATAGCAGCAGCATGGATGTAAACTAGCTGGAGGCAGCTGCTAATAGCAAGTTTACAAACTAGAACAAATTGTCTGTGAAAGCATCTCTAGGTTGTTCTACAGAAGCAATGATTCTTTTGATGCTGACAGAAATATTTGACTCCTTTTCACTGCTTGAGGCTTTTAACTACCTTACTGCTGGCTCTTTCATGGCTCTTTAAAGAGAAAAGCTTCAGCTGAGGCTTTGGATTGGTGTCAGAGGCTTAGTAGGGAAAGATCTCATAACCTTCCTGAATTATGGCTTTGTAACTACCTTTCTCTGGTTCATCCTTTTAAGAAGCCCATTCAGGGAAGTTCCAAGCTTATGACTGGGGCAGATCAAAGAAGAACATTGAGAAATACCAACAGGTATATTTCATTGAAACAATATTGTCACCCTTAGACTACACAGGAGCACAAAGGAAGACAGCAATGATGTAGTAGGAGACGCATTTTCTGAATACATGTAGATGAATTTAGCCACTACCATCTGTATCACGGCTTTCCACTTTGAACGTTAACAGAGAAAAAAATGCAAGAATTAGTGTCAATAATAATTTAAAAAAGAAAAAAAAAGAAAGAAAAGAAAAATTGAAAAGAAAAAGAAAGAATAAGAAGAAAAAATACGAAGGAGAAGAGATAGGAAGATCAAACATTTTTGATGAAATGATTGACAGTAATAATAGGAAGGAAGGGCAGAAAAGATAGAAAATGAATTTTGAAAAAGAAGAAAGCATCTAGTGGAAAAGACCAGAGGAATCTTGCCTACTGGCATGACTGATATAGTTGCCAATGTATAAATTCTCAGGGAAATGGTATTAAGAGGAAGACAACTGGAGAGCCCTAATGTATCTGCACAAAAAGGCTTTGTCCTTAAGCAGACCCTGTGGAAGCTCTCCTCCATCCAAGACTCTGAGCCCATCCTTGACCCTGCTACCCTTTAGGTCTCCACAACAGCCTATCATTAGGAGTTACGTGTTACATGTCTTAATGATGGCTTGCATGGAAGGCAACTTCCTTTGGTTTGTCTTGAATTTGTTTACCCCTGGAAAGTCACTGGATGCCTTCTAGGTTTTGTGTTAAGAGAAATAATGTGATAATTGGGTGCTCTTTCTTCATGCCATTGGTGATTGTATAAGCCTGTCTCCTGTCCCTGTGCTGGCCCCTATTTTCCAAATTCAACAATCCTAAGCTACTTCCTCTCCCCTCCTACAGAAGTCATTTCATGCTCCTTTTCATTCTGGTGACACCCTGCCTTTTCTAACCAGACTTAGTATGCCTTCTGGGGCTGACCAATACTCCAAAAGCAGTATGCAAGATGAGGACAAAGGTGGGGGTTTACCCAGACACCCTCTGTCTTGTTCTGGGCTCCTGCCCTACAAATTCTTAGCTGAGAGAGCAGAGATCTAACTGTAACTGTCTGTCAGCTCAGGAGGTGTTTTTCCTTTGGATATGCTATCCTCTGAATCACTGCTGTGAACATAGAAAAGGCAAGCGAGGGCACTTCCCTCCTGTTTGTCTTAGGCACCTCCACTTTGAACAGTGACCTAAAAAAACACCAGGTGCATGTTTAAAGCTTGCTCTGCTTTACTGGATGTTCATTTTGGCACTGCTTCATGTTTTCCAGGCTACTCCTCCTCTCTACAATGTAGAAGAGATGACTGTACCAACTGCAGTGTGGACTGGGGGACAAGACATGCTCACAGATCCCAAGGATGCAGCCATTTTACTGTCTCAGATTAAGAGGCTCCTCTATCACAAGAAGATTCCTGAATGGGCACACTTGGATTTCATCTGGGGATTGGATGCATCTTTGTGTGTTTACAACGAAATTATTGATCTGATGCAGAAGTATCCTTAACTCACAAGCAGTAGCTCTACCTGGCTCATTCCCCAGTACTTTCACTGGGGACAAAGAAAACATTCTTTTGCATGAGATAGTTCCCACTGCAGTCAAAGAGAGTGTTCCTCCTGGCTGATGCTATTTTAACATTATGTGTCACTGCAATGCCTTTTGGATCCTGATGGTGCACTTCATACCCTGCGGCAACCTTGCGATCACTAATCACTTTTTAGTCAACACAGCTTCAATTCTGCAATACATTTTGTTTATAGAAACCATGGTTTTCTTGTAGCCTCCTCTCTTCATTTTACCCTAACAGTAATGAAGGCACTGACTTTCTCTGGATATGGTCATTGATCTCAAGAAGTTTTCCACTGATCACGTAATTTTTCAGCTTATTGTGTTGGCATTTATTGAAAGGCCAGTATAAGCTGAGACTATCAGTTTTATTTTTAGATAAGATGATAACCAGAACGTAAAAACTAATTTCACACATAATATTTACTACTGGGGAAAAAAAAAAAGTTGGTTTGTCTTCCTTTGAAACACAGCCCTTCCACAGACTGGAAAGGGCTGCTTTGGAAACAGCATTGAAGAAATTGTCATCCTATTCCAGTTCCTGGGAAAACTCTGCCTTGCTTCAGAGATGTAGTCATTGCAAAAAAGCACTCTCTTGAAGGGTAGCTTCATTGGTTTTCAGGTTACAGTATTATGGCTCACTGTGCCTCCACAATGAAGCGTCATTAGCTTCACCATGAAAAGAAATACAGTGCATTTAAGGGGGCTCCTTTTCAGAGTGACACCCTCAAACTCTGAATCAAGTGTCGAGGTGAGTGAAGTCTGGAGTGCTAACCAGGGCATGCACAGCTGTCACGCTAAGACAGTTCACAAGTGACATTGTATGCCTCTATAAAGTGGTTCATTAATCAAACGAACCACGGCCAATGCCACTTCTGTGTCTTTCCCTTTCAACACAACCAGCAGGCCTGTTTCATTTTCTGAGCTCTCTGCTGAAGCCCATTCTGCTTCCTTGGGCTTCATAAATTTAAATAAAGTTTGATCCAAACAAAACAGCTTCCCTCCAGGCAGGGATATCCCTTCTACCCAAAATAAATTCCTAGGGACAAATGCATTGCATTAGTAACTAAGAGTTACTAAGCATTAGAGTAAGCCTCTCAACAGACATACTGCTGGTAAGGGAATTGCATGAGGACTTGAGACCTAGGTTAAGAGTTAGGACTGGAAATGCAATAGCGATATATCTGAAAGCAGACATATTCACCCAGGAAAGAGATTGCAACTGTGCACCCATCTTGCAACTTGGGAGACAAAATAAGAGACAGGGTGTTGAAATTTCTGTCATGGAAAATCTGTAAAAACAGGCTGGACAAGCAGTATTGGAAATATCATGGCGACTGTTGATCTCACCTTGGGACATGAGAAGAGACATGCTTCATCATGTTTCAGAGCCCTTCTCAGTGATGAATTTCTGCTTTGATGAAAGTTCTTATCACGCAGAAACATCAAAGCTGCCAAATTATAGTGCTTTTCACTAGGAAATTATCTTTTCCATCATTCCACAGAATGTTCTTGTTGTGGTGTAACCCCATTAGGCAGCTCAGCACCACACACCCACTTGCTCACTCTTCTCAAATGGGATGGGGGAGAGAAGCAGAAAGGTAGAAGTGTGAGAACTCGTGGGCTGAGATAAAGACAGTTTACTAGGTAATGTCCTTGGCTCTGTGTGAGCACTGCTCTGCAACAACTAGAAACATTGGTATGTTATCATCACTACTTTTATCAAAAATCCAAAACACAGCATCACACATGACTCTACAAAGAAAGTTAACTCTATTGTAGCCAACACCATGACAGTTCTCTCCTTTGTATACAGAGCAGAACTGTGGCTGTGGCTTCTCTGACACCCTGTTCTTACATCACTCCTCTCCTTCCTCTTCCTTCTGGCCATCATTCTGGCCATCCATTTCAGTGAGAATTGTGCCTCTGAGCTGACCATTATTAATCCAGCAGTTAGGGAGAGGTCTCCAAAAATACTATTTTCAAAGTTCCTGAAAATATCTTGGGAGGACCAAGAACTCTTGTATGTTCCCTCCCTGTGAGAAAGGTTATATGAAGCATTCAAGCCTTCTTTGGCACAAGAGGGTCCCCACATGAGCCATGTGAACTCTGAGAGACTGATCTAGAATAATATGGGTATCAGGTGTGGTGATGCTCACTGCAAAACACATTTAGAAATATGTGCACAATGCTAAATTTAAAGTTATCATAAATGCAAATCAGTAGCAAAAAGTGTTCTTGAGACCGTATGTTGAGAGAAGCTGGACAATTCTTCCTCTTCATCCTAAAATATTATATTCAAAGCAGCGCTCAAGATGGGCAACGATACAGTTCAAGGTCTGCCACAGCCCCAGGGAGCTGGAATGCCCAGGTCTGTGCTGAATATCATAACCACTGGTATGTAAGCAATTCTTAACCTCCGCTGCTCCATGGTTTTGTGAATTAAACTGGGAGACCTTTTTCATCACAGAGATTTCCTCACTTCTGAAGTACTGCCAAATCAGTACTTAAATATGCTCTACAATACACGCTGCCAACTCATGACACTCGCTGCTGCGATCCTGAAGTGCTCATTGTGTTTTGACTTCCTTTTACTGGCATAGGTTTCTGCCAGTGAATCAGTCTGGTGCTGACAGATGAGGAACTGCAGCAGAAGACACAAGTCAGGCAGTCAGAGCAGAGGTAAGTTACTTGTATGTAATGTGTTTGCAATCTCTTTCTCTGTTGCCTATCTCCATAAAGACATGCAGTCTTGGTGTCGTGCAGTTGCTTGTAAGAATAGACTCTCTGATCTGTAAGCCTATTGCTATGCCCAGAAGTACATTCACTCAAGTTAGAAGACAAGTTCAATCTGCACAAAAAGAAGAAAAAGAGCAACTATTTCATTTTCCTTAACTTGTTTTATTCAGTCTGAGAACAAGGGAATAAAAGTCCTAGTATTGCAGCAGTGTGTGTAAATTGGACATTCCGTTCTTGTAGTTCCATGCACATGTATGTTTTGTTAGTAAACCAGCAGATTCTCTCATATGCATTTAGTCACAGTTGCTGCTTTGGTTAGTGCTTGTGTCTCTTACAGCAACATGAAGTAAGTTTTCTACACCTTAAAGCACAAAGATAGATTTCTGAAGGTCTTGTAGCTTAGTTTCTCTAAATCTTAAACGTTCCTAAAGAACTTTCAAGGGCATTTTGACCTTTTTATCTTCTAAGTAAGTTTCTTTTTTGACAGTTTACCATATCCAATGATATCGTTATGATTTCATTGCTCTCAATAAAAAGGGCTGCGGAAAGCTCCTAACTGTAAGTCTGCTCCTGAAGCTTAAGGGAGCACTGGCCTGCCAAGATTGATGTTACTTAGCCCACTGCATCTGATTTAAAAGGTGAATACCTGGAAGTCCGTGAGGCATGCCAGCTAAGCTATGTGATAATAGAGTGCTTTGAGAAAGAATTGCCCGAACAAGAGGAGCAACTCAGCCTCTCCACTGCCTCAGCTAGACTTGCTGGAGACTTGAAAGCAATCTCAGACATTAGCAAAATGTTTTCCTTGCAAAAGATCTTCCACAAGCAGAGAGAAGGAGATGTATTTTACTCCCATCAGGACAGAGTAAAACAGCAGAAAGCAGAAAAGAGTGTTGTGCTGATTCAGTGCGTAGCAGGGAAGCTTCCTGTTTGAACAACAAAAATTAAGAAGTATTCAATATACAAACAGAATTGAATGGCATTTGTTTTGATGCCAAGTTTAAAGCTTTGGGTGTTTCCAAACTCTGCTTCATTCCAGTTGTTTGATGACTCAGGAGGTTTGAGTTTTTTTTAAATTTGTTCAGTCAAATTTAAAGATTAAATTGAAGATCAGAAAAAATCAGAATTCCTTTTTCATGGAATCATAGAATCCTTACAGTTGGAAGGGACCTTCAAAGGTCATCTAGTCCAGCTCCCCTGCGATGTACAGACACATCTACAGCTAGATGAGGGTGCTCAGAGCTTGGTGCAGCCTGACCTTGAATTTCTCCAGGGTTGGGGCTTCTACCACCTCTCTGGGCAACCTGTTTCCAGTGCTTTACCACCCTTACTATAAAAAACTTTTTCCTTAAATCTAACCTAAATTTCCTCCCTTTCAGTTTAAAGCCATTCCCCCTCGTCCTATCCCCACAGACCCTGCTAAAAAGTCTATCCCCCTCCTTCTTATAGCTCCCCTTTAGATATTGATAGGCAGCTATCAGGTCACCTCAGAGCCTTCTCCAGGCTGAACAGCCCCAGCTCTCTCAACCTGTCTCCATAGGGGAGGTGTTGCATCCCCTGGATCATTTTCCATAAGGAGATTCAGAGAGAGCAAAAATCTCTTGGGTACCTCTCTCTCACACTCATAAATCCTGATCATCTTCCACATTACTTGCCAGGAAACACTCCCTTTTTTTCCCTTGATCTATAGCTGCATTTTCAAGTCCATATAAACTCAGCAGAGTGGCATGCCTTGTTATGGCAGATGTCTTACACTAGAAGCAGACTACAGAAACTGACTACATGAGAACCTCTGTCCTCCATTAAAAATTGAATTCTCTGTGTTTAGTGTACCTAGCAATGCGCGGTTTCAGAAAGACTTGTTTCCCAAGCCTGCTTAACTTCCTACTGCAACCTATAATACAGATGGGCCTCCTATTAAATTCTCTCATGAACCTTGATGACCAAGAACACATAATGTGGCTGCTTTGGAGCTGTACGAACGCTGATTAGCTGGCTAGGTCACTTGTACTGACTGCTCAGCTGGCTGCAGGACGTGCCACAGCTGGCACAAACCCCCCTCAATAGTCCTCCTCAGGAGTTCCTGGGAACCCCACTACTTCACACGCTTGTATCTCAATGTTGAACTTGGCAAAAGTTCAACAAAAAGTCAGTAAAAGGATGGACAGAAAGGTGAACCCACAGTGACAGAATCACACCCTGTTCTGAGGAAACCAAACCTACAAGAGCTGTAACATCCCCAGTCATCACGGTGAGGCAGACTTACAGGAAGCCTTGGTGAGCTGAAACATTACATTGCATTACTCATTCCTTTTGTCCCATGGATCCTGTTGCTGAACTTTAGGTAGACTGCTTGATCTCTAAGATCATTTAAGATCATCTAAGATCACTTGCAGAACAGCAGCTACTTTTCTCTTCCCAGACCTCATTCTCTCCTTACACATGCAGATACAGCATACAATAGTAATTAGATAATACATACAATAATAATTAGCTTTTCCAGAAGTATCAGCCCAATCATGAGTTTCAGGGATGAACCATTTTTGTACGTTTCTTCACATTGGAAAGAAAATTCCTATCCCGCCTATTTGCAGGTCTCTTGTCAGCGAGGAGCACTGAACACAACAGCATTTCTCGTGCTATCCAAACGGTTTCAACTCACAGTCCCACGTCCAGTAGCTTTCTATGACATACAGCATGCTCTTCCCTTTTCGATGGAACTTTGGAGACAAAATTTGCATGTTGACAAAAAGGTCAGGGAGGTGCACAGAGAACAGTGTCCCTGTACTCACTGAACGGGTTCTGCGAAAACAATGACTAAAACCTGGAAGCTGTATGCATAAGCTGCTTCTAGATAGACTGCACTCTCCAACTCCTATTCAGAAAAGCTACCACATATGTGATCAGCAGTCAAGCCAGGAAAGAGCAGATATCACCTCCCCACAACCAAGATAAGATTTGGAATGACAGCTGTTTCTAAGAGAGAAAGGACACAGGCCCTGAGCAAGGTGCAGGCAGTCTCTACTGTTTACTGTTCTAAAAATGAATCGTTCCATGGTTTCTCAGTGGTAACAGCCATCAATTTTAAAAGACAAATTTTGAGTGAAAAAGTAACAGTAGCAAAAATGTAATTATCTGGGGATAGTAGAGGATGCTCTTGGACTAAGCGGGCAGCAACAGGCTGGAGAAGAAGCCTTCAGGGATGGTAAACTGAGACCTGGATGAGTCTGAAAAGAAAGGATGACCGGGAACTGACTCATGAGGCTTATGGAGGCCCGCATGTGGTCATCTTTCTGGAACAATCATCTCAGAGGAACTAATTTTCAACAGAACTGTAGCCTAGTCTGGGGCAGATCATCCTATGGTGAAAGCATGAGCTGCAACTGGTCTGGTGCAACTCTGTACCACTAAGTCCGTAATACCTCCCCCTAAGCCCCCAAATCACTCCTGACCCCTGCACACCTCTTCACCATCTAACTGACGGATGTTGCATCTCAGCACAATGTTGGCTAGCACAGGGAACAGAGTTTCATCTGAAGGAGGTGGAGGCAGGTAGAAAGANTGTCCTTGGTTCTGTTCAGCGCTGCCGGGTGTTATCAGCCATGTTTTCTTTCTAGAACCAAAACACAGCTTTGTAGCAGACACTGAGAGAAAGTTTCAGTTAGAAACTAAGACAAAATCCCTCTCTAAAATTCTCCCATCTCATTCCTGAAGACAAAAGGAATTCTCTTTTCACCAGGTGTTTCCCCTCTACTGTTCTGCAACTGTCCCTTTTACAGTGTGAACTGTAGACAATCCCACCTCACACAGGTATGTATTTCTATCAACCTCGTAGGAAACAAAGCTGGGACAACCTCCAAGGGACTCCAGACTTGGGGCTCCCTGTGGAATTCCACAGCTCTCCCTTCCTCAAGCAAAAACACGTGCATCTGCTCTCTCACACAGCCCCAAGATGTGGTGCCTCCTCATACTGCTGTGCTCCCAGGGAATCGCCTTTTCAGCAGGATTCACAAACCCCCTCATTCTGAATTCAGGGCAAGGACAGCAAAGGAAGCATTGCAACCCTGAAGACCTTATGAACGTTGTAAGTTGTGTCATTTTCTCTGCTTATCTTCTTAATGTCTCTTTCACGATACTGCTGCCACTGTACCATCCCTAGCAGGCCATGTGAAAAGGCTTAAAGGGCCCACTCCCAGTGCTCATTTTCCCAACCTGCCTTTTCCAAAGCCACTACATTAGTGTCAGGACTGCAGTGAGGGCCAGGTCTGAAAGCACAGGGACAGATGAGACCTCAGCAGCAGGACCGAGCCTTTGTGTGGATAGTGCACACAATACACGGTTCCAGCCTGAACAATGGGCTTTCTCTGCCTGCATTTTGGGTGAGCCCCTAACCAATGCATGACAAATCTGTGGCTTATAACTCTGACTCTTGCTTGCACAGTCACCTCTCTCAATACACCTTGGCCTTTCCACCTAAAGCACAGTGAAGGAGAAAGAGGGATCCTGACAAGAGGACAAAGATCCCGCCAGCACTGTGATAGGGAGCAGTCACCTAAAAAAAAACCTTGACGTCCTATCCAAACAGACTGAGCTGCTGGAGAGAAGGACTCGTTTGTAGTGGAGGCAAAGGCTGGCTTCTAGTCTCAAGGGAACAAAAGTCCTCCTCTCCCGTAACAACCTGTTTGCTCAGTACAGTGGCAAGGGAGGCTGAACCCCTCCTTCAAACACTAGATGCTCACATCACCAAGTAATCTGAGACCCCATGCTCTGACTCACCAGAACTGGCAAGAGTGTAAAAATAGGTGGTGCTCTGAGTTTCTCATAGGAGCTCCACCCCATATGGCTTGCCTAACCATACTCTGGCAGGAACGGGCNACCCAGTGCAACACTGCACTCAGGCAAGCAGCTCAGCCACCCAGTACAGGTCTGCTTTGTCCCACACAGGGTCAAATACCAGACCACTGTCCCCCCTAAGCAGGTGTGAAGCAGACTTCTGAGGCATCTTTTTACAAGACCCGCACTACTTAGTTCTCACCCCTATGGTCTTAGGGCATATTACAGTCCCTGTGGCCAAGGCTTTTGCACTACTGTCACTACTACAGCCCCATATCTACATTGTTCAGCTTGTTTACCCTTCAAAATGGGATGGCTTGCATATTAACATGTTAACTCCTTTGGCTTCCCACAGAGTGAAATTATCAGGTATCATGGCTACCCATGTGAGGAGCACGAAGTTACCACGAAGGATGGATACATACTTGGTGTTTTCAGAATTCCTAATGGACGAAACACACGAAATACAGGTGGGACACGGCTATAACACATAACATAGGTCTGAGGTCTAACTCCTACATAGGCACTCCATCTTTTATGCTTGCACATATGTGTTTCACAATTTTCCATCACAGGAAAGTAGCTAGTCAGGAAAGCAGTCCAAACTCTGAATCCATCAGAGGTCCTCACATTCAGAGTCTCTGTCCTTATTTCAGATTTTTCTAACAGTTTTGTTATATTCCAGTTTTTCTCCCTCATGCGTTTGGGGAGAGTTTTAGGGAGATTTAACATTAACATTCTAAGTACTATAGACTTAAAATAACAAACAGAGGCTTGACAACAAAACCTCTCAGGTTAGGTACATGAATATTAGTTTCCACTCTTCTGAAAGACAGAGAAATTATTAAGGAAGGTGATAAGAAATCAGGTCATCATGGAAGAGCAAATGCATATCATCTGAATAGAATAAAAGAATTCTACTTGGAATTCAAGATGCCACAGATACCGCTACTTTGTTTATTACTCCTCAAAATTATAGAACAATTTGTTTTAGAAATCATCTGGACCAGTCTCATCCTCACAATAAGGTTGATCAAAGTTAGATCAGGATCCTCTCTTCCATGCATTTTTCAACTGTAGATAGGTGTTTTCAACCTGCACGTTGACTGTCCAGCACAAAAGTAGGTGGGGACTGGCCACCTCAAATTTTTTTTATTCACCAGTCCCACTGTGAAATGGTTAAACTACTTGCATGGTACAAATCCTTCAGGATTCTCAGCCCAATATCTGTATATAATCCTCCTGGGTGCTTCTTAAATATTTAAAATCTCTCACAAACTAAACTGCACTCCAATCTTAAATTAACATTAACTACTGCTCCAATATAAGATTATTTTCATCTTTTCCAGGACAAAAGCCTGCAGTCTTTCTACAGCATGCTTTTCTAGGAGATGCTACCCACTGGATATCTAATCTGCCCAACAACAGCCTGGGCTTCATCCTTGCAGATGCTGGCTATGATGTTTGGCTGGGAAACAGCCGAGGAAACACCTGGTCTTTAAAACACAAGACCCTTAAGCCCTACCAGAAAGAATTCTGGGAATTCAGGTACTCTGGGGGTGAAGGGGAATTACTCAAGATCGAAAGTCCCAGGGAATTAGGTATCTTCAGCCTGATGGAGTTTTTACTTAAAACAGCATCAGAAAACAGGGTTTACATCATCCAAGGAGAGTAAAGTACAAGACAAAGAAGTATGGCCACTAGTACTCACAGTTAGGAGCACTGGCTGAGGAAGAGATTTCAGACACTGAGAAATAAAAGTGGATGCTGAAGAGAAGGGAGATAGCACTGTGAGAAAGAGAGCAAGAAGCTCAGCTGGAACAGGCTGAGCAGCCTTGTCTAGAGATCAGAGATCTCTCACAGCTGAAGTCAACCGAAAGAGGAATGTGTTTTGTAATCCCTGCTAGTGAAAGTGATTAAATTCACTTTCCCAAGGGCCACAGATTACAGTTTTGCACCTCCTCTGCAGACAGCCCAAGGAATCAGGCAACCTGTCTGTACAGATGTGTCCTTCTATCCTCTACTTGTCTTTGAATGGGTCCTGCTCAATGCAATGAACAAGACTGGCATTCAGTAACTCACACTGTGATAGCCAAACTGTCTGCCATCTTTCTGCATTTCTCCTCTGTAGCTTTGATGAAATGGGTAAATATGACATCCCAGCAGAGCTGTACTTCATCATGAATAAAACCAGACAGAAGGATGTATTCTATATTGGTCACTCTGAAGGCACTGCATCAGGTAAGGTCAGGACACTTCTGGTTTGCAATCGTTTGTGTTCCCAGTTGATTAGGAGATCACAGAATCGCAGAATTGTAGACGTTGGAAGGGACCTCGAGAGATCATTGAGTCCAACCCGCCTGCCAAAGCAGGTTCCCTAGTGCAGGTTGCACAGGTAGGCATCCAGATGGGTCTTGAATATCTCCAGGGAAGGAGACTCCACAACCTCCCTGGGCAGCCTGTTCCAGTGCTCCGTCATCCACACCGTGAAGAAATTCTTCCACATATTGCTGCGGAACTTCCTATGCTCCAGGTTTTGCCCATTTCCTCTTGTCCTGTCCCCACAGATCACTGAAAAGAGATTGCCCATGTCCATTTGCCTCCCACACTTTAGATATTTGTAGACATTGACAAGATCCCCTCTCGGCCTTCTTTTCTCAAGGCTGAACAGACCCAGATTACCGAGCCTCTCCTCATAAGGGAGATGCTCCAGGCCCTTTCTCATCTTTGTGGCCCTCCACTGGACTCTTGCCAGGAGGTCCCTGTCTTTTTTATACAGGGGAGCTCAGAACTGGACACAGTACTCCAGCTGAGGCCTGACCAAGGCGGAGTAGAGGGGGAGGATCACCTCCCTCCACCTGCTGGCAATGCTCTTTTTAATGCACCCCAGGATCCCGTTGGCCTTCTTGGCCACCAGGGCACACTGCTGGCTCATGGCCAACCTGCTGTCCACCAGGACTCCCAGGTCCCTCTCTGTAGAGCTCCTCTCCAGCAGGTCATCCCCCAACCTGAACTGGTGCATGCAGTTATTCCTCCCCAAGCGCAAGACTCTACACTTGCTTTTGTTAAACCTCATCAGGTTCCTCTCTGCCCAACTCTCCAGCCTGTCTAGGCCTTGCTGAATGGCAGCACAGCCTTCTGGTGTGTCAGCCACTCCTCCCAGCTTTGTATCATCAGTGAACTTGCTGAGAGTGGACACTATCCCCTCATCAAGGTCGTTGACGAAGATATTGAACCAGACCGGACCCAGCACCGACCCCTGGGGAACACAGCTAGTTACAGGCCTCCAACTGGACTCTGTGCCAGTGGTCACCACCCTCTGAGCTCTGCCAGTCAGCCAGTTTGCAACCCACCTCACTGTCCACTCATCTATCCCACACTTACTCAGCTTTATTATCAGAACGACATGGGAGACAGTGTCAAAAGCCTTGCTGAAGTCAAGGTAGATAACATCCACTGCTCTCCCCCCATTTACTCAGCCGGCGATGTTATCACAAAAGGCTACCAGGTTGGTCAAACATGATTTCCCCTTGGTGAATCTGTGCTGACTACTCCTGGAGATGGGTCTCCCCACTGACTCAGCTATTTTCTGGTCCATGGAGAAGTGCCTTCTGAGCTGAGTGCACAAAATATGTGAAACTTGTCTGAAAACATCTTTAGTTGCCATTAACAAATCTAACAGTAGATTAAAATGTAGCTCAACATTTTAAATAATTAGAGACATAAAAGTCATTCCTTACCGGGTACTCCGAATACTGGCACTAGACATCTTAAATCCTCACCAACTGGAATTTTTATTAAGTTCATCTTTTGTATTAAGACATACAATCATTTTCCTTGTGGACTGTAAGAAAAAAACTGCATATAAAATAGACAATTTCAAATAATAGAAGACAAGGAAAAATAACCTTGATATTACTAAGTTGTATGACTTAATGCCGATCTTATAAATACTCATGAATTGTGCTTCAAATTGTAACTGGCCACATCACTGTTTAAAAACATATTGCCAGAGACTGAGAATAAGGAAACAAAAAGCATTAACAACATATTTTCTCCTAGTGTCAGCCTTTAGCATAAGCCAGCTTTGTGGCTTTTGAGTGCAACTTTCAGCACCAGCTAAAATTTTCTTATGTTTATGGTTTATGTGCAGGCTCCATAAATGGACATGATGAGAAATGAGCAACTACACATTCATTAGGGTAAACTGCCTGGAAAAAGAGAAGGAAATGTGGAAAAATCATATATTGCCACAGGTCCAGACCTTTCCTTTCTTAGTGTTTAAGGACTCTCAAGGCAAAGCAAACTAACCATTCAGGCTTCCTTCAGATGCCTTTGGTGTAAACAATCAATTGAAAATGCTCAAAGTTCCCTGTATTCAGCTTATTATTCTATTGCTCCATGGAAGTATAAACATCCATAGTCATTTAAAGGTTATAACATGAATTTCTCATTTTTTTAATGAGAGTTTTGTGAACTTTAGCAGGAAAGTGATTTTATCACAAAAAATTCATTGTCATGTCAGCTGCAAAAACTGTTCTGATAAAGGCAATGTCCAGACATGCTATCAACTTTAGGATGAACTCTGCCTCTCAAATAAAATCCATTTCAGGATTTAGCATCAACACTTGCCTTAGCTAAAACATGCAGCACAGACAAACGTGGACAACAGACAGTGGGCTACAAATCCAGTCTCACTTCTTGTTTGCTAGCTATTGCTTATTTATTTCTGTCTGTGGAAGAAGTTTTCACTAACTCAGGCTGGCTTTTTGTGTTTGCAGGCTTCATAGCATTTTCTACCTACCCTGAGCTGGCTAAAAGGGTGAAAGTATTCTTTGCTCTGGGCCCAGTAACCACCTGCTCCCACGCTATAAGTCCTCTGATGAAGATAACAAACATTCCTGCTGCAATGCTCAGGGTATGTCTTCCTTCCACTCGAGAGGCCCAATGCTCAGCTTACCATCACAGGGTTCACTCTACCTGAGTCAAAGTGCTTCCAAAGGGGTGAGATGCTAACACTGAGCATGGGATGAACTGAGTGCTTTCAAAAACTCTCTTCTGAAACTCCAGGGTGGGGAAAACATTGGAGAACAGAAAGATGGGGCTCGCAGCAGGTCCCAGTGAAGAAGAGAACCGTCTCACTATAGGACTCTTGCAGTTAACTAACATTTTGCTGGGCTTGTGCAGGGGAAACTAAAACAGAGCTGCAATAACAACCATAACAATCTCAGACTTCAGAAATAAGTGAGCACTGAGGTCACTACACTAGAAATGGAAGGATGGTTTTCTCCAGGACTGAAGACAGTAATATGAGGCAGGAAGGATTTGTGGTGCACCACTAGGAAGAAGACATTTTAATGGGTACTAGGAAGGCAAGCTGTTTCAGAAGTGTTTGAATACAGAGTCAGGAGGTTACACTATTAGCAACAGTTTCTTGCATAAAATGCTCCTGTAACAAGAAAAAAAAAGTTGCAACTTTTCCTTTCCCTCAGTTAACACTTGGCTGGAAAGGAGCCATGCACCAGATTGGATTAATGAAAGGACCTGCGACACAATTCTGTGCAAACATGGATAAACTTTGTGGCCAAATACTCTGCTATATAGCTGGGGGCAACATACAAAATCTGAACACGGTAAGTATATGCAAGAATACCTAGTTAAACTAAAGTAATTTTGGAAATTACATTTTGTACTGCGTCTTTAAGTAGCAATTGTCACACATGTAAATATACATAAAACACAACAGTTCTCAGCAGAGAGTACAGGACATTATGTGAACAGTTCCAAATAGGACTAGATTTGATGATGTGACCAATAAGCCGGCATANAAAAAAAAAAAAAGGACTGAATTAAGTCTGGAGCCATATTGCATGCATCTCTAGTTGTGTCCTCTTCTGGGGCCAATATGACCAGATTTTGATTGTGTATAGATACTCTTTAAAAAGAGCCAGAGGATGATGGATTCATACTTCAGTATTCATTCTTCCTTAACATGCAGACACCATGATCCTCTAAACAATAATTAAAAGACTGGAAAAGCTCTACTTCTCTTTCCACATTTCAGACTGCTTGCACCAGAGCTCAGTCCCAATGACCTATGTTAAGGAGCACATCCCATTTTTGCTGTTCTCAGAAACGAGCCCTACATTTCAATCCACAACACGGAGAGCTACAGTAATTCCTTGCCCTGCGCCTGAAGGGAGCAGCACACTGGGGTTCACGAAGACAAGTACGTCAGGCAGAGGGGACAAAAGGGACAGGAGAGTTGTCCCTATACTTGCCAACGCACTGACGCTGTAGTTTGTCTTAAGTTCCCTTTACAGTGGTCAAAGTATGCAGATGCTGTGTGGTGCTTAATATTGAAATATCTCTTAAGATGGGGACCCATTTTTCTCCATTTGTAATCACTTGTAAAAACACAAACAGGAAATCAATGAGACTCAAAGGTTCAATGCAAAAGCGATTAAAGTCATAGCAGCCCTTTAGAACAGCAGATTTTTCAGGATCTTTCGTGACTTGGGTTAAGTCGCTAATGTGTTCCTCAGGGCAAGATAAGTCTGAGGAAGAACCAGAGGGGATGCAATTAGAACGACCCTTTAGAAGAACTATAAAAACATAAGCATAAGAAAAGGTAGTCTGTGATTTGTAAGCTGGCTTCTTTAGCACCAGGAGAAAATTGAGGAGAGAAACAAATCTTCAAAAGATGTATGCCTGTTTGGGGGTTAGGTGAGGATTCTACTTTGAAAGGACAGGAAGGTATTTTTTCTGCTGTTGAGGAACACATGATTCCTCAGTGGTACTTTCTTCATGAAAAGATTTGTATCTGTGTGCAGATTCATGCATATTAACCAGTTATTCTAAGTCTGCCTATCAGTTTTCTGTTTGATATTCAAAGAGCATTCTACTAAAATGTGGCTTTAACACAGCAGCGTTGTGTTGCTCAGGTCCTTCACAGTTTTGTTCTGTCATAACAATGGATCCCTTCCTTTCTAACACTTCTGCTTTCTCTCCAGAGTCGAACAGATGTTTACGTAGGACACTATCCAGCTGGGACATCAGTACAGAATATTATACATTGGTGTCAGGTATAACTGCGTACTGACGTATAAAAAGACTCTTACTGCTGCTTTTTGTGCAACCAACAGCCTACAGGGAAGTCCAGAGGCAGTGGTTCTGGGAAATCACCCAACATATCTTCTCACATACTGTCCTAAGCAGCAGTCACTGCTTAGGGAGCACTGCTTCCCTGACCATTACTCAAATTGTCCCCTTGGTATCAGGCCCTGAGACTTCCCCGAGGCACATCAGGGCCTCTCTGCACATTGGGCTCTACAGGCTTCCACTTTTCAGCTTTGTTTGCAAAGACATTTGCCTCAAAAGGTGCAGAAGGGCACCTGAGCACCATCTAGGCCCTTGGCAGGCAGGAGGAGGATAGGGGAAACCTGAGCAGGCAGGGGATGAGCCAGAACACAGGATCCAGGTTAAAGCTTTTCTCCCAGAGGGTTACTGGCAGCCTGGATCACCTCCCAGAGCCAGTTAACCACACAAATGCTTCTGCTGGCACAATGGGAAATGCGGAACTGCTCTATACTGTTCCAGGATACGACAAGAAAAACAGATTTCCCAACAACCAGGTTTTTCCAAAACCCTCTTAGCCACACATGCCAGTGTGCAGATCCTGGATTCCACTTCTCTAAGGCTAGATTTCTACTCATGCACTGGAAGATTTGAGGTTTCTTTCTGCTCATTCTCTGGATCAGATAAGGGCAAGAAAGCTCCAGAGCAGAAGCATGTCACTGCGTGCCTCCAAAGTAACTATACCTGCAGAGCCAGGATATATCTGTATACACCCTATAGGCAGATTCTCCATTTCTGCAAGTACTATGGTCTAAGATATTGGTGCTCTCCTGAGGACACCCCCAACAAAAATTCCCAGCAGTAGGTGCTCAGGATACATCTATCCAGAGCCAGGAAATAGGGACAAACCATTGCTCATTTATAGTCTCTTTTGCAGTCTATTGCAAAGTAAAGTGGCTTACAAAATAAACACAGCGGGACAGAAGAAAACAGCAGTGATTTATCAAGTAGATTTCTAGCACATATTCAACTACTTAAAGCTTTGATGTTAAGGTTTTCTAAACCACAAATTCCAAGCCAGACAATGGCATTCTCTCACTCAGTCTTACACAGTCATACACAAACGGAATTACGTGCCAGGATGTAATTTTTGCGGAAAAAAGTGAAATATAGAATAGAATAAAGAAGAAACAACAGATACGTACTCACTTCTTCTCTCATCCATCCTACAAGGCATTCATAATGTTTTCTAGACAATAGAAGCTCAAAAAGGCCATATTGTGTGTTTAAAGGCACACCTCAAAACTGATTTCAGAGTAGCATTTAGCAGTTAAGCTAACATATGGCAGAATTCCTGCACAAATTGCAAAGCCATTGGAAATGTTGCCGCTACTGTGAGTGGATCAGACACCACTAGCACACAAACAATGTGATGTGAGGAGAAATCATACATTATGCTAGACAGCCAAGGACAGCCCTGGCAGGTTCAAGACAGCCAGGTCCTCTTCCCAATGCAAAACTGAACACAACCCCATGCCACAACCCACTGAAGTTAGTCAAGCCAAATTTTAAAAACAAAACATACTAAGGGTGACAACTGAGGATCAGGACAGAATGTTAGCAAGGGCAAGGGCAATAAAGCCACTCACCCTGTGACCCATCCTCAGTACCTGGGGAAGCCTGCAACTGGAGAAAGGGGTGGGAGGAACTCGCAGTCCATTCTCTGAGCCTTGCGTTCAGTCATGGGGAGGAAAATACTGCCTGCATTCTGCTCTGCCTCTTAACACTTTCATTTTATCTACAATATTCACAGGTAGTCCATGCAGGCCGATTCCAAGCTTATGACTATGGCACAAAGGAAAATATGAAGAAATACAACCAGGTAAGGCAACAGAACTCCTCCTTGGATCCTGGCAAAACTAAGAATACTGAACTTCAGCACCTGTGATATCTTAATCACTACCAAAAGGAGAGAATGATCTGAAACAATGTTTCACCTGAACCTAATACAATCAAGTGTGAAAGTCTATTACTCACAGACAAAGCAGAGACAGCTCCTTGCAGGCAGCTGGAAGTCCATGTTGTCTTCCCTACAGATGCAGAAATGTGTCCACTAACATGCTGATTTACCTGCCGTTCCCAAACTACTAAAAGCAACAGCCAAGTCCTAGTTGTTGTCCTACTCGATGAGTATGAGGCTCCAAAAAAGCTCCTCAAGGCCTGCCATGAGTTAGGGAAGACCCTACATATGGCTGACAGTCATTTCACTTTAAATCAGCATATTTACTTGGAACCTCCTATTCTGTTCTAAGGCAAGTTGCTTTTTACAGAAAGAAAATCTTCAAAGGTGCAATCAGTCACTTCTACCCATACACAAAATTACAAAAGGCCGTAGTGTTTTTTTGCTACTTCAGTCCCAAATATAACAACTAAGACCAACAGCTGCACTCCTTGTCTCAGCAAAAAATTAAAGAGATTTCCAGACTGTGTATACCCGTGAGTGAGCTCCGCAGTCCTTGCACGGTAAACAGATGCACTGCTCTTTCCATATCCCCACCTCTGAACAGCACAAGCAGATGTCACACTCAGGACAACTCATTGCCATGCATTACTGAAAGGTCTAGGAATAGGATGGATCATTTCCTTCCACGGTAGATAGGGATTGCGGCTAGGGAAATAAACGTTAAGAGGGTGGGCTTGATGTTTACTCTTTTCTGTAGTGAATGAAGAAGAGAAACAGATGTCTGCACAGAATCCCTTCTCTAAACACAGCTTCTGATATAACAGCATTCACTCAGGTCTCCTCCCTGTCTTTACAGGCCACTCCTCCTGCATACCAGATAGAGAAGATAAGCACACCCATCGCCATTTGGAGTGGTGGACTAGACAAATTTGCAGATCCAAAAGACATGGCAAAACTACTTCCTCGGATTAGTAATCTCTGTTACTATAAGAATTTTCCTGACTGGGGACATCTTGATTTCATCTGGGGCCTTGATGCAACTGAGAAAATGTACATGAAAATCATTGAACTAATGAGAAAATACCTTTGAATCCACATGCAGAGTTTTGATCCATTCAGTATAAAATTGAAATTTTTTTTTGGCAGTAAGGGTGATGCCTTAGGAAGAGATAAACACACAGACATGTATAACAAATACTAGCATAGGTGTTTACCTGCACGTTTGTTTCTTGCTTTCTGCGTAGTTTGAGGCTTTCCATGATGTTATTGTGACTGGTATCTTCCTGAAAAGATTACAGTATATGGGAATGAAAACTGAAAATACAAATATATTTTGGCAAAAGACTGATTTTCCTAAGGCTAAACTATGTTATTCTCTTACATATCTTACATACCCCACAGTGCCATTATCCCATGAAGACACAAAAAGGACATTTGCTTACATTTGCTTTAATGCATTAATAGATAATAGTTAAAATGTTTGAAGCAAGCCTTTTGACTACATTTCTAACATGAAAAAAATGTACTAAAAAAGTACAACTGACCTTTGTTTAAATTAAATAATTTACCCACTTGACAGATAGCTCAGCTTTCCCCCCCCCCTCCTCATATTCACCATTGTCATGACCAACAAGAGATCTTCAGTCACAAGAACATGAACAGGCAATCACTGATTTCCAAATGAATCCAACCTGAAAAAAATAATCTAAGCCTTGTTTTTCGGACTCATCCAAGTGTTCTCATGCCCTCCTTGCCCACACATCACCCAAAGATTTGTTCGTGCACTCTGACTCCTCAGCTACAAAGACCATGTGTGAGGAATGAGGGGATGCAGGTATATCAGACAAGCTACACTCAAAGCAATAGAGCGCTCATGCCATGTAGTATTCTTGACACTGGCTATTAAGTTGTTGAAAGCACTCTGAGCTATTGGGTTTGAATTTTACATAACCTTGTGTCTTGACAACAGCAGTCAGCTGTTCTCCCTTCCAGGCCATTAGCTCAAAGAGATAGCATTATCCTTGTTATCCATGCACGTACTTCACATCTATTGACATACATGTGGATCTGGTAGAGTGCCTGTCCGCAGGTTACACCCAAGGTGCTCATCACTACAGGCTCAGACAGACTATTTCTGAGGGTAATTCTGGGTGGGGCCTAAAGCCCATACGGCTCAGTCAAGACCCTCTGCAGTTGGAGTCAGTATACAGTGGGATAGGTACACAGAAAAATACATCTGCTTTCTGCAGCACAGGAAACATGCTCTAACTTGCCCATGCATGCAGTCTAGCAGCCATTAGCAGAGCTGATCATAGCACCTATCTTCCAAACCTATGACAGCTTACACAAAATGGCCAGAACTGCCAACAGAAATAAAGATCCACTAGACCAGGGAAGCAAGACACAGCAGTGTTTGAAAGGTGACTCCCCTTTATGAGTGCATTATTAAAGCACAAAGTGGTAGGCCACATTAACAAATTGCTTACTGCTGCTGATTCTTTATTGCTTTCACCTATGCAGCAGAAGATTCATTAATTTATTATTATTATTTTGGTATGTGCATCCTCTGCTGCATCCAACACTCTTAAAAGCATACTATCCTGTCCAGTCTCCTGGGAACAATACATCTGGCTCCCATGAACAGCATTTCATTTATCGATTTTTTAAAAATTTCAGTGCATTTTTTATGTTGGAAAGTTAGTCAAAAGATTTGCTTCAAACATATTTTAGTTGTTATCTATTAATACATTAAAGCAACTTGAGAACTGGCTTTGTTCATGAACTCCAATAATTCAATCTCTTCTTGCTGCTTCTTATATGTAAAAATGTAAGATAAACTTTCTCTCATAGCAACATTGTGAGAATTAAGATGCATGAAATTTGTAGCAAAGATGAAAGGAGGAAGTGCTAAGCAGATAAATCTATTTGACCAGTCATTCCCAAGGTAGGAAGAGAAATACTAAGAGAAACGGTGCCAGACCTTGTATAAGTTGCTGTGGCATACTGTTCAGTTGTCAATTGTACCCACTTGGGAAGCAGTAACACACACTCTAAAGGATATTTTATTTTTTCACTGGCTACTCATAATCATGTGCAATGTTTAGATTTCCAGAAGCCTTATCTGTGCAAGACAAGCAGTAAAACTGGGGGAGCAGATGGAAAGGGCAATGTTTTGAGTGCTATTGTACTCATTCACAGCTTAGTAAAAGCAAATGAACTCCTTCCAGCCCACACAGCCTTGGGGATACTGACAAGTCTCATACAAAACAGTCTAAGTCTACAACAATTTGGACTGAGTATCTATCAAGTACTAGTCCACAACCTTCTGCAGGACTCCTGCTGCTGTGTAAGATGGATTTCCAGATAGAATAATTTTCTGCATGTTCAACAGTCCTTGTCAATGTCCCATCAAGCACTAGGAAGCTTTCCTTAGCATGCTTTCAATGTTGCTGAACTGTAATCTTCTTGCAATATCTAAAGGAGTCTCCCCATCCTGAAAGAAAGAGATGAAACACATCATAATAGGATAAATATAAGCACAGAGAGCTTTCCTGAACTTGCCACCCTGCAAGTGACCTCCTGGATGAGTTTCACAGTTCCATCTTTGCTCTAAACCAAAAGTTTCAGAGTATGCTGAATCTAATACAACTCTTACTGACGTCAAGGCAGAATCCTTGCCCTGCTCCAGTAGAAATAACCAGCCCATTGTTTCCTGGGGCTAATGTCCAAAGACATTGCAGAGTTAAGAGTTAATTCCAAGAGCAACACAGACAAAATTTCACTCATCTCAGCTGAGAAATACAGATACTCCTGGGTAAATATTCCTTGGGACAACATTTGAGCTTCTTTGAGGACAGCAGCCACTTGATTTAGTCCCTTTCAGAAGAATGGTGTATAGTGCTACACAAAGCACCTAGGAGGGCTCTTAACACTTCCCTGCAGTCTGTGTCTTAGGAACAACTGCAGTACATTCGAGGTAAGGAGATCTGTCAATCCAGTGAACATGTAGACAGTTTTTAAATCCAGCAGCAAAGAATCTGGACTTTAAAGTTGCTCTTGCCAGTGAAGGCAATGGGGCAAATACTGCTTTATATCCTGCAGCAAACAAGTCTGCTGTTAGAAAGCTGTACATCTTTTTAAAACTGCTGCACGCCAACCAAGGGCTACAGCATATTCATTCACCCTCCTGATAAGATAAAGTTAGTAGCTCCACCTTCTTACCTGATTCTTCAAAGAAACATCTGCATGAGCTTCAAGCAGTAGAGGAATGACTGCCTGGTTTCTCATTTCACAAGCATAGTGAAGGGCTGTGCTGCCAGACTGAAGGAAAACAGTAGCAGATGGATTTTAGTTTTATTACTTCATTAGAAGATGTTAGGTAAGTACTGCTGTCAATTTCCCCTTATACTCTATCATTTCCTCCCTAACAGCTGGATGCATAAAACGTATCATCTCACATTCCAATGCACAACACAGTGAAACACACTCTCATAAAAGCAAGAGGAACAAGGAAAAAAAAAAATCCCTCTTCTAGGATGCAACTGCTAAAGCAAGTCTGATACTTTTAGCAGGAAGCCAATAGTTCTCTACTTCAGAGAATTTTGTGATCTTTAGCAAAACAGCTATTTCCTAATGAATATTGTTTGCTCAAACTGAAGTGTTTTAGAATTTCATTGCTGCTAAAATTGTAGTTTCTTCTTTTCTGTGTTAGTGGAGAGGAGCTCTTTGCCACACCCAAGTAGACTAACTAACACAGACACTACACATGGCAGATCAGTATACTCTGAAAACCAAGAAAAGACAAAGGGTCTACCACTAAGGCATGACCTTTGCCCATAAATGTACTACAGCCCAAGAACACAGAAACAGTGATAAATTCGGAATCTTTATAAGATTATATTTAATACATTGGTATTTCAAGCCAGCTGGCCTGGATTCTCTTTTAAGATGACTTTGATCAGAAAAGGACTGATAAAGTTAAAAACCCAGAGAAGCATTCCCTCCAGGGATACACATCACAGCAGTCAAGAAGTCAATAGTTACTTGTAATGGTCTAAAATAAAAGCACATATCTAACAATGTCATGCCAGGTTTTAGATGCTGTGTTTGGAATAACTGTTGTTCAGACTCTAAAACTAAGTAAAACATTAAGATTGATCAAAAAGCTGTACTGAGCTGTCAGTGGAGAATTAGTTCTGCTTGCATTACAAAACCGTTGCCTAAGTGTCAAGAGAAAACACTGTATCTTCCTCTTACATCAGTTCAGTCCCTGATACTACTCCGAAAGCAGCTCTGTGTGGTGAAAAGACTCTGAAGTCTGCTTTTACTAATACTGCATGCATACAAGCCACATCTACATTTGTATAAGCTTACTTACAAAGTCTGTAGCGTTAACATCAGCTCCAGCCCTAAGCAACATCTTGATCAGGTTTTCATTCTGCTTAGTCTTTGAGACCTGTTTGGTGCAAGGGAAAAAGTAACACAGTGAGACACTTCATCTGCGTACACTACTAAGTAGATGTTGGTTAGGTACTGTTTTCCCCAAAAAAGAGCATCTGCTTCTGCAAATACCAGACTGATGCAGTGACAGCATTCTGCTCCTTCACCAGCTACACCCATAGCAAAAACCCTGCTTCTTCTGTTGCTCTCCATCAGTCCTTGCTTCAAAAAGAGCAGTCCATGTTCTGTATAGTTTCATGGTCTGAAATATTGCCATGAGAAAGGTGATAAGTAGGAAAGCAAAGGTACAGGGGCTCTTCTGCTTTCATCCAGACTCACCATGAGAAGATATCCAATAAGTAAAACTGGCATGAGGATAATGATAAGCACGTAGTCAAGGCAGGTAAACCGTCTTCTCACAGCATAATGCAGACAAGTGCGGTTTTTCTAAACATAAAATAACTCTGATTAGTACTGAACTCACTTATCTGCTTGTATTCGTTAAATACTGACAATATTAGATCCTTTTTGTATTTCACAAGCATTTTTCAGATTAACTACTAGAAATAGTTCTCCGAGTTTCAAACAGAAGCAGGCACATGCATTCTGCTTCCTTCAGGTGGAAGCACATTTAACTCATAGAGACTCATGGAAAATGGGCTCCACATGCAAGAAGAAAGGGGGATCCAAAGGATTCCATGAGTATGGCTGCAAACCTGGCTGCTGAGAGGGAGAGCAGAGTGGAAATTTCTACCCCTACACAGCAAGTTAAATCAGCAAGAAGAATCCCTACAGCTCCTCATTTGTAGAGGTTTTGGTTACTGAAGTAGAGATGTGTAAGAGCTTATGTCACATATGTGAAACACAGGAAAACAGCAACATTTCCTGTGAGAAGTTTAAAAGTCTCTGAATGTTGTGTCTACCAAAGAAAATAAAAGGCAAATCTGCTCACTTGGATGTTCAAGACGACTCACACCAAATGTCCTACAATTCATCAAACTGCATTCTGACAAACTAGGTTACAGTGTTACACTGTGGCCCAAAATAAGCTCAGAAGCCTTTCTGCACAATCCTCTACTCCCTAGGACTTTATTCCATCCGTGAAGGTGAAGCAGAAAAGCATTTAAAAAAGCCAGGCAAGGCTAAAAAATGGCTGCCAATGCAATAGGAATGATCTTACTGCAAAGTACTGAGCCATTTCAAAGAGACTTCAATGTTGGGCAGAGAGCCTTTTGGATCAAGTAGAGTAGATAGAACAGGATATTCTACTGACCTCACACACTTTGCTGTCCACTCATGAAATAAATGCTCTGGACACCAGAGATACAAAATAGCACACAAGTGTGTAGGAACTCGCTAAACATTGACCTGGAATGTGAGATGATACGAAAGAATTGACAAGGTTTGATTATTTTTTTCTGGCTCTTTATCACCCTTAACATCATTCCAGCTCTCACAAGAACAAAGTAATAATGAAGCCAGAACATGCATATTTCAGGCTGCTTTTTGTTTATAGTCCACAAGGAAACCTGCCACAAAAGCACACTTCCTTAACACCTTGGGAGAAATAGCCAGTCAGAGCGGTTGTGGAAGGCAGGCAGTTTATTAAAAAATACGGATTAGGGGAAGAAGGCTTCGCCATTCAACCCTTAATACATATTATTTGTGCTCATACAACACTACTATATGTCATGCTGCTGTCAAAAGCAGCTCTGCAGAGGGAGTAAGGAAGGTCTTTGTACATGAGTTTCCTCAGGGATACATTTGGGAGAAATAGACAGGCTGTCCTTCAGACCTTCCTTTTAACTAGGGTGAATATAAGCAGAAGGGAAAGAAAGGCTACAGAAAGAACAGATATAAGATGGAGGGCATGATGAATGCAGAGTGTTGCAGGCACAATCTACTGAGGACTGGGGGTAACATGCAGTATTACCTAAACTGGGAACACAAACTGAAATAGGCAATGTTTATTGTATCTTGTGTGAATTGGCACGTCAGGAAAATAAATGAGGAAATAAATAGAAACACAAAGGTTTACTGAATTACTATTTGGGGGTTAGACATGCCTGACCTGCAAACAAAACTAAGGTTCAGCAGCACTGACAATGTTGCCACACATGTACTCCAAGAATCTTAAAGAGCAGTCAGTGCAAAGGGCGAGCCTGTGACCACTTACCTTGTTCCTGATGTTGACGTCAGCATTCCATTTCAGAAGATAGCTAACTATTCTGTTGTTTCCCTGTTTGCACGCACAAATTAAGGGTGTATCTCCACCAAAGCTGTCCTGGATATTCAGGTAGCTGCTGTTTTTATCCAAAAGGAGCTGAAGTTCATTGAAATCATTATTATAAGCTGCCTGACAGATGGGCTGGAGAGAGAAGATAATATTTGTCAACACACATGATTCACTAAGACCTCTGTACTGTCCGTCATGACTTCCTACTTGCACATCCTAAGGAACTCCTAAGCACTCTGGCCAGAGGTTGTAATTCTAGGTGTCTTCCAGAAGATGGTGGTAAGAGATACTCCTGCAGCTGCCACACAGCAATTCTCAGCCCTCAGTATGAGAAGTCTAACACAGACCATGCACAGTGGAATTAATTTACTGTTCATTTTGGATTATGCCTCTATAATTCAAGAAATAAATACAGTTCACTTTCAGCTATTGAAGAATGACTTCTGATCTCATAGGAGTTGGTTGCTGTATTAAGCACCAAGCACTGACAAGCCCACACTTAGCTAAGTTTACAACAAGCTTTCCCTTCGGATGAGCACTGCTGAACAAGAGGTACCACTTGTGAGTCATCAATTCCCGGAACAGAACTACATGACAGATGAAAGTTGAGCTAGAAGTTTAAAAACAAAAGGAAAAAAGAAGAAAGGAAACCCACAATATTTCATTTCTCGGGCTTCAAGTTAAACTTCTAACCTAAAATATACACGCATGCACGGCCACAGCTCAGATCCTGCTTGGCTTTTGAAAATTGCTTGCTGCTCGAGTCTTTGCTCAGTATTTTCACGCACCCCTGACCTTACCTGCCATTCTTCCCCTCTTAGCAGCAAGAGGTCAGAGTAAGCAGAGGCAGAGAACAACAGGAGTACTATATGTTTCTCTAGAGGCCTAACGCAGGCAGAAAACAGTGGAAAGTCTAGCAGACTGGTAACATTTGAAGTCCTCCACTCAAAAAAAGAAGAGGTTTCTTTCCCCTTTTTCTTCAATATCAAGGCTCTTTGCCATTTTCCGTAACAGTGCTTTTCTTCAAATATTACCTGCAGTTTTTCCTTCTCATCCTCCCTTTATCACAGCCTAAATATGCTACAAGATCTAGCCCTAAACTCTGAGCCCCTTTCTCACCCTCTCCTGCTGTCAGATTTTTTTGTCAAACAAAAAAGATCCCCCTTTTTACATTTTCACTTCAAAAAATTTTTTGACCTACAACACAAGATTGCCTTCAATATCATTGCTGCTTGGTCTTCTGGACAGCTGCACAAGAGAAAGTCTAGAGGTGTCTAGATGCTTGCCAGACCTTGCACCACTTGTTGCTTTGTTTTCATTATATCAGACAAGAATTCACAAAGAACACACACAATAATGTAAACTCCTGTCATCTGTCTGTATTCTTTTAAATCCTACCAATGGTATCTGATATACGTTCCTTCAGAAACAGAACCGCTTCAGTGATTTTGAGGAGAAATCCCTCTTTTAAATCCCTTAGTGTAAGTGGCCTGCACATCTGTGCCACTGATCTAAATGATCAGTTTGCTCTTGAATCTCATTCTCGGTCATGCCAATGTCTAGTCCTACACCCTCAAATCCAAGAAAGGAAAGATCAATCAAGTGCAGTCTGTTAGTAGACTCTTGCTTTTAAACATAGCTTTGCTTACTTAAAGATGCAGGAGATTTGATGCTTGGTTGAACGCTGGCTCAATTCCCAGACATTTACTATACAATCTTACTACTTTCCACTCTGACTCTTGCTAGTCCAGCAGCTAACATCACCAGATGAATTGCTGTAGTGTTTTTCTTTCCATACTGCCTCAAAGAGCTTACTTGCTAGGCCACTAAATCCAAGACATTTCTGACTGATACTTTCATTGACCCATAGAATCTTTTTCTAAACCTTACACTCTAGCTCTAGAGCCCTGAATGGAGTACTTACCACACCCTAACAGAGTACATTATTTGGGACTGAAGTCATCTGCAGAGACAGGCATGCAAGAGTCACACACACTCTTATGTTCTGGAACTACAAGCACATTGTTTTGATCACAGTAATATTCAGGACTTCAGAGAAAATGTGTT